>CAWUFW010002310.1:1800000-2291947 GCA_963921515.1 Calotriton arnoldi
AAGTATTTTGAAAGACCTAAATGTTAATTGGACTCAGCCATTGCAATGGTTCACAGACTTTGTATGGAATATTGTTTTGTCACATTCGTCCCTCATATCTCATTATATTTGTTTGCTAAGCTCCTTATTCTGGTTCCAAAGCACGAGGAAACAATTCTAAATCATGCTTTGAAATTATAAATGGAAGCATATTTAATGCTAAATATGTTGCACAGCAGTCAGGTATCCCAATCGCATGACTGAGTTGTTATGAGACACATGCATAATTAATAATCACAGTCCATCTGCAAGTATAGTAATAGTTAGGGTTATGTTCATAAGCTTTAATCAGCAGAACAATCATTATAGCACATCAAACATATAAAAACAATAGAAAAGATGAAGAAAAATGCTTATTTGATGTTATCGTCATGCTTTTCCCTCATAAATCTTGATATTTGCTCTAAGCCAAACTTCACTGTCAGTCTGTGCTGCAGATGGTGAAGACAGTCATTGAAATCTCTTGATAGTGATAACAGTAATAATAAATAGTCACCCAGTAAGTCACAGACTGCATGATGCATCACCCAGGCTGTCCTTTTTTCACATCACTGACTCAATATGGTTCTAACTCTAAAATTTGTGTTTTAGTCCTATCTTAACTAACATTGTCACAAAGAACTTTAAACACAAGTTGAGATAGCTCTTGGAAATGTTCATTGACAATCAATTTCACTGTGGCTATCCAAATCAAGACCATCCTAAATTTCAGGCAGGCACTTTTCACCACTTTTCCCCATCCCTCCCCTCTACCAACTCCCAGTCTCAAGCCTTTTCTCTCCCTCCCATTCATTCCTTCTCAACACATCTCAGTTCCTCTCCTTTCCCGCCTCATTAAGTGGGGACAGTGCTTGGGAAACCGTATCACTCACTTTCACCAGCTGATAGGAATCACTCAGCTACCGGAGGGCACTCAACTCCCAAATTATTTATTTATCTTATTTATTTGTAGAGTTTTATATAGCGCTAACTTGACCCGAAGGTATCAGAGCGCTTTACATAGATGGGAACATAATAGTTGCACAAGTTACATATGTGTAGATACAAATAAATATGAAAGGGTTGAATACAAAACAACAACATACAGTTGGCCAGAGATGGATTATATATAAAAAATTTGTAATGAAGCGGTTACAAGAGCAAAACACAGATACATGTAACGGTGTACACAAAAAGTAGTGGGGGATGGGGAATTGAGCCTGTAGCTGGATTAATTTAGGTCCCATAGACCGGCCACCAATAGGGTAACACCAGGGGTCAGTCACGCCACCCGGGCCTGAACAAAGGCAGTCCCTTTCAAGTCATGTGGCAAACCCTTAATCGGGTCGGGGTCACGGTGTTGCAGCACCAGGGGCCGCTTTTGCTCTCCGAGCTGAAGTAAGCTGGCCACGGAGAGGGCCAGTAGAGGGGGACAAAATGGCTGCCTCGCACATACCATCCTTACCAATAAGATGAGGTTCCCGACAGGGGAGTCCGTGGTGAGGTGTAGATCAGGCTGCCGATCCATGACAAAGACAGGCTGCATGCTGCACTCCTGCTTAAGATTTTCACCGCCAAGATGGAGGACTCCGTCCGTGGTCCCAGTCCCATAGACCTCTATCAGTAAATGGTGGAGTGCAGATCCTGTAGACCCAAACCACTAATCATGGGATGAAGCCAACTTCTGGGTGCTGGATTGCAGGAGGGACAGTCACAGGGATGAGAGGGTGGTAGACGGGAACTTGTTGCTCTCTCCCGTTTCGTCAGGGAATCGCCCTGGGATACAAGGGGGGCAGGACCTCAGTGTTCTCTCCCTGCTCTGTCTGGGGAAAACATCTCAGGCACCAAGGCAGCTGCTATGGGAAGCATAGTGAGAGGCAGTGAGAGGCATTCATAGCGGGATGCAGAGTAACAGTGGCAGTGCCCGTAAGGTAGGTGACGGCCGTGGATTTACACCGGAAGGGGGATCCCAAACCTGTTTCCTCTCAGCTGTTCAACCGTGCATCCGGCATCTTACTAGGTTTCCACTGGAGACAGTCTTTCTTGATTTTGTTTGCTGCTGTAATAGGCTTCATCTCTGTCGACAATAGCATCGGAGCGGCCCTGGAGGATCGCAGGATATTAGCCTTCAGATCCCCGGGGGTGGTGGTGGCTTGATGGGGGACTTTTCTAAGGGATTTTTCGCCATAAGGTGATCCCTAGCCTGGGAGCTCCCAGCCGGAGCTCCTTACCCATCGGCCATCTTGAATGCTTGAATGCAAATGAAATACAGCTCACACACAGTGGCAGCTGCTGCTTAAAGGGAGCGGTGGGGGGGTGGAGGGGCTAAAAACAAATATCCACTTACCTGCAGGCCGGCTGCTGCCTCCCAGTTGTCTTCAGTCATTGACGCGCAGGAAACAGGAAGCACACAGGCTCCTTTAGCCAATAACGATGCTGCTGTCACCAGCATGACAGCAGCGTTGTGATTGGTCTGAGCCTGTGCATGTTCTCCAACCAGGCTGTGGAATACAGCAGGTGGAGAACATGCAAAGTGTGCATAACTGTTTGGCTGGCCCAAGCCGGCCAGCCAAACTATCATGCGCACTGAGAGTGTGCTCACCGCTCCTCCCCCTGGTCCCTGATCTGGCCAGCCCAGTCCCACTCCACCAAACACCTAAGCAGGAATGGCAAAATAAAATGATAATATCATAGAGTTATTATAATTTTATTTTTATTTTTTAAACTGCTCGCAGAGCAGTGGGGCAATTCTCCTACGCCTTAACGGAGAAGCCGCGCTGCTCACACATGAGACCCAACTCACAGATGGGCCACACCGCGCAAGGATCCAGTGGCTAGCACAGATCATCTCCTCAGCCTCTCCTTGAGGAAACATACTCCTATCCCTGGCTAACTCGCACAAACTCTCCCAAAGGAGGTTAAACACATCCTCTTCTGGACCGTGCTTTCTCAAGCAATGGTCCCAAACATCCTGTTACCACTCACTTATATCACCAATATTCTTACCGTGTTGCAGTGACAGAAGTTGGTTGATCATCCATCAGGCTTCATGTACAATAATCAAGCTCCTCACACATCATCACAAATCAGGCACATACTCACAACATAAACTGCCTAGTAGAAAAACTAAACTCACTCCTCCTTAAACTGCAATCCAGTGAAGACACACAAATGCTCTTAAGCAATTTCATGGCAGCACACAAATTCACTGTCAGGTGTAATCTGCACCCCGGCTCATTCTCATGCTCCAATGGGGTCAAGTCCAGGGCCATCCCAGGCAAGCCCAACCAGACAATCTACTCAAGCAATACCTGAAAATTATGTCAATGATCAGATTCTATCTGAAAACACAGTTGGGTCCCTAAAACCAAGCAAAGCCTAGATTTCAATCATCTTCAGTAACAGAAGTTATCAAACTTTATCCAAGACAAACACAACCTCAATCAACTTCTGATTTATTCAGCCTCATAAGCACCAGAAATAGAAATTCCCATTTGAACTCCCATTTACTGCATAACTGTATATCGGAGGGTAAATTTAAAAATGATTTGCAGATTTGCTTGCATACTATCGAGTAGATGTATTATTCCTGATAGGAAAACAAAGAAATCACAGTCCGTTCTGGACCTTCTTATATCTCTAGGGTAGGAGATCTTTTGCAGTGATCAGAAAGGGAATCTAGGGTCAGTATTCTGACTAGTCGCAGATCTTCCACACACTTTAGTAGATTGAACAAAGGAGGACAGCCCATGATATTCCACATCATCCATGAATCTCTGGTTGATAATTTTCTATTTGTCAAAACAATGACAGAACTCATTGTTGCACAAATGTGTCCCGCTTTTAAATAACCTTTTAAAAAGTGACTTCTCCTGACATTTGCGAGGTAAATACGAAACACTGTCACTCGTTCTTCTCTACAAAAATCTCAAGATCCCTTTCACATCTCCTATATATGTGAAGACTTCAACATTTGACCTTATATTTTCCATAACAATTTTATTAAGAGTGAACCACCCATAGCAGTAGGGTGGTTGGACCACAACCTTATAATTTCCTACCTCGAGTGCACCAAAATATCAGCCTAGATGGCACAAAAACAAGTACTGGGTAATAAACTTCAAGGTCATAGATCTCTCTGTCCTAGAAAATAGGATCTCAAAGTTAATGAATACCCCAGCTAGATAGTGGTTTTTAAAAGAGCTCTTTGATGAGTGGAAAACTGCATGACCAATCAAAAGTGTTTAATGCCAAATCACTTGTAAGTGCAATCTAGAAACTCCATGGAACAGGCACACAGATCACCAAAACATATGTTTGAGGATAATGGAACATTCTTCATATTAGAGATCAACACAACAAAAAACTCCAGAGCAATCTCCAGCATTGTCGAAAATTCCACAAAACATATGGCCACTCTTGATAATTGTAATAGCAAAGAAAACTGTGATAAATTGTCCCAGTTTTTAGATGACCAATTTAAAAAGATTGAACTTTACTTCCATAACAACCGATATACCACAAGAGAACTTTGCCAGCAAAAACATCAAAGAAATGGACATCTTTCAATGAGGTAACTGAAACTGACTCGATGAACACACTGTCAGGCCTTAGGCCATCAAGTCATTTTTATTATCTTATCCCTACAAAGATTGTGAAATACATACTTTTTTTTTCCCTCACTCCTTAATTGACTATCGTAGCTCTAACACAAGAGGTAGTGCCTGACTGCCTGAACATTGGACACATACCCCTCTTTTAAAAAACACTAGACAAAGACATCAAAAGCCGAGAGAACTTCCATCCCATGACTGAAACCAGAAATGATTGAAGGGAACAAAATAGCTCTTTGTGAACTGAATTAAGATCTCAAGACAGTGCTACCTCCAAAAACACCATGTAAAGAACTATAGAAGGACAATAGATTTGAGGTTAGCCAATTAGTAGCTCAATATTTGCATAGATAACAGTACTTCGATTCTTTGAGTGATACTGATTTTGATAGAACTTGTTATTTTCTTTTTTGCTTTCAGATGCTTTATTATAGCCTTTTAGCCCACTGCTGAGTTCTATGAAGTAGGCAAATACCCTGAACAGCAGTTATAGGCCCAAGTCATAGGTGAGTGCCTATAACAAGGGAGAGGGTCTTTAACAACTGGTATAGCCTGAAGCAGAAGGGCTTTAAGACTATTAGAACATTCCACCCACTGAGGGTAGAATGTCCTAACCTATAAATGGAGAAACCGAAAGACAGACATTGAAATGTTGAAAAGGAAAGTGTATACCAGCCTTTATAAGACCTGAGTCACTTTTATTGAATTCAATGGAGCTCCCAACATTCCAACGCTCTCATATAATCCTAATAGCCCGCTGTAGCAGGCTAGACTGGCCATTAAAGACCAGCTCCAGCATTAAAGGTCAGAGCTGAAAGCAAGATCCTTTAACAAGGATAGGACTTTTAATGGCTGGTACATCCCACTACAGCAGTATATAAGGCTATTAGAGCAGACAGCCCCAAGAGGGCAGAATGTCATGATTAAGCAAAAAGACGTCTCGTAGCCTAAGGGGGTTGTAACACCCAAAATCCAGCGATTCCAAAGCCATTCTTTCACAGCTGTTGCCAATTGTGTGGAAGTCAATGTTACCATGTTTTAGTGAGAGACCTCAAGCACTTTAGCACTGGCTAGCAGTGACAAAGTGCAAAAAGTCCTAATGTCATTTAATACAAAGTCAGCAAAAACAGGAGATTGAAGGCGAAAAGTGGAGGAAAACAACACCACGGATGTCAGGTCCAACATGAGTGTTTGTTGGATGGACGTCAAACTGGTAGCTTTGGTTTCAATTTGATAATATCTCTTAAGCCAAATGTTAATTTGATTTTGACATTTTGGATTTTCATTTTTTAACTGCTACATTTAGCGCATCACAAATGTACTCTGAATAGTGCCTTGGTACTCAGACTACGAAAAGGGAGCACAGGACATGTCTATAGTTAAGAAACTACTTTCAAATACTATTGATCCTGGCTGAAAGCCATTCACAGCAATGTTGTTTTCCCATGAGAACTTGGTGCAGGGCCTAGTTCCGCTGAATGTGAGAGTTGCAGGTGAAGTGAGCATGTTATAAGTAACTTGAGGTACTCAGGTTTGGAGATCAAAATGTATGTCTGCAACCCCATGTTTGTACATGCCATAAGCACAGTGGAAGTTCAATAAAAAAGTGTCTTCCTTTCCTGAATATCTACTGCACCGCTTTCTCCTCTTATGTCTCTTCTGGTCCAGCAGTCACATCTACCTCAATGTAGCAGGAAGATATTTTTCTGTTTACTTTCCTAACGTCAAACCTGTGCAGTAGGTCAGCCTGCAGCATGAGTGAAGAAGCAACTGAACAAAGGACTGTGTACAAAGTCATCCACTGCAAAGCAACTAAACAAAAGAGATGACTGGCCCGCCCAATACCCATATCCTAGCAACACCTCCAGTGATGATAGCTGAGTCCAGCACCAGTTACTAATTGATTACAGAAGTGTGGCTCAGATATACACACTGGTATCAATGGCATTGAACTACACCTACAGCAAGATGGAGTTGACATTGATTGACACCCTCCAGTATTTCAAGTTTAGCTTAAAATCTCAGTGGTCAATTGGTCTTTGTCAAGGCATGGCAATCAATCCAACAGACAGAGTTAATAAAAGTTGTCCAGAGGCAGGATTTTATCCCTGCATGCATGCAAAGTGTGCAAAGTGAGCATCAAAACATTGACCTACATGATTCAAGGGAGTAGGAAACCATGGATGATTGATAAACACCTGAACTATAAGTCAGATTTCAAAGTGTATTGTCTGGAATGTCCCTGTTGGAAAAACTATATAGGAATTAATGTGCATCCTACTAAACACAGGATTTTAGAGCATATGCGAGTGATTGCTAATATGAATCCTATATATCTGGTTGCTTGACATTTTCAGGGTCTCCATTGAAGCAACCGAACCTTATTGAGTTTCTTTTGCTTGGCTAGGGTCCCCCCTAATCTGCAAGATGGTGATCGGGTAACAGCACTCAGATGATTGGAATCAGGTTGCATCATAAAACTAAAACTTCAGTGCACATATAACATTATCTAAGGTACACAACTTTGGTATCCATGTAGTATGGGCCAGATGGACATTATGAGAGTAATAAGAGTGGGCAGCCTATATGGCCTATATATCCTTAAATTCTATGTAGATAATTTAACAGGTCGTGATTACGATGACCGAACAGTGTGATTGTGGGAAAGCCTGGCTGCAACAACTTACTCCACTGGTTTCCCTTATACTGATAAAACATTCAAATGTGCAAATTGGAAAAGGAAAAGAAAACATTATGGAGGAATTTCAAAATAAAGGTTTTGTAATGAAAGTTTGTGCAGCAAAATTAATGTAGTAGTTGGAAAGTGTGTTACTGGTGGAGCAGAGTGAAACCACAATCTCTGTCAGGGTGAAACACAAACAAACCCCACATTAACATGTACTTAGCTCCCTGGTAGCTTGGCACAAAAGCTGTCAGGCTTAACTTAAAGGGAATGAGTAAAATATTTATGTAGCACTTCAAACAATAATAAATTGAAAACACAACACAAGAAAAATTCCTCACCAATTCAGAAGAATAGAGGGAAATGTAATACATTATTTGACACCAAAATGACAAAAAGCCAATTAGTAGATTCGGAATTATGAATTTTTAAAGTTTAAGGTAAAAGTGAGTACCTAAAAGATCAAAGCGCCAACCGCGGACATCTTATTGTGCGAGACTAGGTCGAAGTTGAAAAATATGTCCGACTGCGATGGGGTGCCAGTTGGATACAAGAAGTGGATTGGGCCCAGTCAGTGCTTACCTTCGAACTTAGTAGAAATTTTGAAGAAAATGTTCTGAGAAGGTAAAACGCAGTGGGGCAAGGCTGCAGGCAGGGTCAGAGGAGGGAGCCTCATAGTCAGGAAGTTGCTGGATGAAATTGCGTTGAAGATTTTTGCTTTTGGACTTTAGTCTGTTTTTTGGAAGCCGAAAACTGTCAGTGGGACAAGGCAGGAGGCTGTATCTGACAAGATTTCCAGAAGACCGGATATCCATTTGGCGAAGAACCGCTGAACAGGATTTGCTACTGTGGAGAGGAATGTAGCGGTAGCTGCCACGAATGCAGGCTGACCGGCAATGCACCTTGGATGGATAGATGAGCTGGAAGGACCCTGTCTTCTCTCGGTTTTGGATTTCGGCTATCTTGGACTCTTTAGCAACACCACAAGGGGTCCAGGAATTGAGGTGCACAGCTTGGGGGGTTAGAACTCACTCAGGCTGGGTCCAGGTGCAGTTTCAAAATGTTTGGAGCTTTTTCTGTCCCTGAGATTCTGAACAGGAGGCTAGAAAACTAGCCCTTGGATTCACTCTGGTAGTCCTGGGTGCAGGTGATGAAGCAGGGCTCAAGTAGCTGGGAAGGCCTCTTAGGGTTCATTGAAGGCTCCAGGCAGCAAAGGAGTCTTTCCAGGTGCAGCAAAACAGTCTAGAGGCATAAACAACAGGCCACAGCAGTAGCCAGTTCTCGGACAGTCCTTCTACAGGTCCAGAAGTTGAACTGAAGAGTGGGCCTGAGGGTTCTTCTTTATACATGATGCCATATTTGTAGTAGAGACATTTCTAGATAATTCCCTACAATTGCTTGAAGTTTCCTGCGTCACCTGCCCTGGCTCTAAACTGGCTGCATGAACAATGTAGAGGTGACAAGTATTTTGTGTGAAGTCCCAGCTCCTCCCTCCTCACATCCTGCCAGTTGATGACCCATCCAGGCTCACCTAATCCCTCTATTGTCTGGCAGTCTAGAGGAATAAACATGGTGTAACTGCCAACTACACCCAGTCATGTGACCCGGGATAGGCTACAGGCAACAAATAGTTTAGGGCAGGAAAAGGCCAGCTTTCTAAAAGTTATGAACAAGAAGGGGTTGGGCCCATTTAACGCACCCACACTAGGCCTCATATATAACAGAACTATACGGTGTATGGGTGCTACAGTTCATTTGAAAACTACAAACAACAGGACAACTGTATTGGATTTAGTTGTCTTAATGATTTAATTCACCTTCAATTTTTACTTTGCTTCTTTGAAAAAAAGAGTCATGGACATTTCAAACATGTCGTACATGAAAGAACACCGGTTCAAGACGTATAAAACATACATAATCACAAGAATGAATACAAAATGAAAAACATGTGAATACACAAACATAACAATTGATAGGCAGACCTATCCTTCATTTCTAGTTGAAAAGAATGGCGGTCAACAGATTTATACACTAGTCAAAATGTGAATCCTGCCATTACAAGCTAGTTGGGATCGAATGGAACAACAGGCTGTTTGCCATGTTTGTTGGTTGCTTGTAGTCTATACAACTTAATGGCTTATCCAACTGAGCTTTCTAAAAGTGGCATTTTCAAAATTCTGTCTCTACCATTAAAGAGGATATTTCATTACAAAATCATAGATACCAAGAATGAAATGCTTATCTGTCCCCAATCAAAAGTTAGCATATATTAAATGTAATAAGACTACCCAATGTTATCCTATGAGAGAGGTAGGTCTCACAATATTCAAAACTGAATTTAAGTGTTTGTCACTACTAGGACATGTAAAACTTGAAAATACATGTCCAACCTTTTCATTAAAATGCACCCTGCCCTTTGGGCTACCTAGTACCCACCTGAGGGGTGATTTATAAGCAATGAAAGGGAAGTTTAAAGTCTGGCCTGGGAGTAATATTGCCAAGTCGAACTAACAGTTTCAAACTGCATTCAAACTGCAATGGCAGACCTGGGACATGTTTTAAGGGGCTAATTAAGTGGGTGGCACAATAAGTGCTGCTGACCCACCAGCAGCATTAAATTTACCAACCCTGGGCATATGGTGTATCACTTCCTCAGGGACTTATAAGTAAATTAAATAACCCAATCAGGTTTCTGACAATTTTACCATGTTTTAGGGAGAGAACACAAGTCATTTTGATCAGGTGTAAAGTGGTAATGTGCACAGAGTCGTAAAGTCAACAAAAACAAATTGAGCAAAATAGGGAGGGTAAAGGCAAAACGTTTGGGGGTGACCCAGCCTGGAGGGCCAAGTCCAACAATTTTGAAAAACAAATCATTTGATATCAGTATTAATTAATTTATGCTGATTGGCACAATAGCACCATACATATTATTTGAAAGATGATTGATGATTTTCATTTGCCAAAAAGAATGTTAGGAATTTATACAGATTTAAGGATTTTGTCAGCAAAATTAATTTATCGTTGACGGTGGGAAATGAAACAAGTGGTTTCAGTATGAATGAATTTACAAAGGGGGCCATGGTAGCACCAGATATTATTTGAAGGATAATGGATGATTTGCCTTTTCCAAAAATTATGTGGCAATTTATACAGATATAATGATGGAAAACATCATTTTGTTTGGAACCAGAAGGAAGGCAGGTGGGAGTACTAATACTTTGATTAAGTAGCTATTATGTAGTACAGCAGTTCAAGATGGCAGCCAAGTTCTGCGGTCAACCACCCCACAGGCAGCCAACCACATGCCACCTTCAGCCCCCCCCCTCCCCGAGCCAATAGTTGCCCAGGGGACCCCACCCAGAGGGTTAAATATAAAACAAATGGGGAGAGGGCCACCTCCTGAGACCTATTAGGCTCCGGGGACACCATCCCCAGGGTGAAATTGCATTATTAAGGGGAGGAGTGTGTGAGGCCTCTCTCCCCAAGCCCTAAGTTGCCCCTAGGATACCATCCCCAGAGAACAACTACTAATAACAGAGGAGGAGGGCACAAGGCCCCCTTCTCCAAGCCGCATTACGCTCCAGGGACCCTATCCAGTTTGCATGTCATAATGTTTTAGTGAATTAGATGAGAAAACATATTTGAGAACTCACAGAAAACGTGTCCTCATTTTAGCTTTCTAAAGGACTAACACTAATTTCTAAGACAAAAGAGCCCCCTGCCTTTAGTTCATTTCTAAGGAACGTGTTTAGGTTTTATAGGTTTTTTTCATCAAAATTTCTTTGGGTGTGCTAAACATTTGTAATAAATAGGAATGTTAGTGCTCTAGTTTTTCATTAGCAAAAGACACACAATTGATGGACGGAATGCAGAACAAATCAAAACATTCACCCCCAGTCAAGAGATCTGGGTTAAATCCATCATTCTTTTGCTCACCATGCCACCCCAGTTTAGACCTGGCCATATGCAAATCAGTCTTGACCCTGTGCCTCATGGGAACAGTCCAGCCCGAACTGCCAAGCCAGGTCCTCCCTTGACCGGAAACAAGCATCCTAGGACCGGTTTCGGGGTTTCACCCCTCTTCAGCCAGGATAGCTTGATTCCAGTGGCACAGTGAGCCCAGGACCCACGTCTGGGCATACCTGGCGCACTTAGGGCGAGAAAGCAATAGACACACAATTGATGGACGGAATGCAGAACAAATCAAAACATTCACCCCCAGTCAAGAGATCTGGGTTAAATCTATCATTCTTTTGCTCAACATGCCACCCCAGTTTAGACCTGCCCATATGCAAATCAGTCTTGACCCTGTGCCTCATAGGAACAGTCCAGCCCGAACTGCCAAGCCAGGTCCTCCCTGGACCGGAAACAAGCATCCTAGGACCGGTTTCGGGGTTTCACCCCTCTTCAGCCAGGATAGCTTGATTCCAGTGGCACAGTGAGCCCAGGACCCACGTCTGGGCATACCTGGCGCACTTATGGCGAGAAAGCAAAGACACACAATTGATGGACGGAATGCAGAACAAATCAAAACATTCACCCCCAGTCAAGAGATCTGGGTTAAATCCATCATTCTTTTGCTCACCATGCCACCCCAGTTTAGACCTGGCCATATGCAAATCAGTCTTGACCCTGTGCCTCATGGGAACAGTCCAGCCCGAACTGCCAAGCCAGGTCCTCCCTGGACCGGAAACAAGCATCCTAGGACCGGTTTCGGGGTTTCACCCCTCTTCAGCCAGGATAGCTTGATTCCAGTGGCCCAGTGAGCCCAGGACCCACGTCTGGGCATACCTGGCGCACTTAGGGCGAGAAAGCAAAAGACACACAATTGATGGTCGGAATGCAGAACAAATCAAAACATTCACCCCCAGTCAAGAGATCTGGGTTAAATCCATCATTCTTTTGCTCACCATGCCACCCCAGTTTAGACCTGGCCATATGCAAATCAGTCTTGACCCTGTGCCTCATGGGAACAGTCCAGCCCGAACTGCCAAGCCAGGTCCTCCCTGGACCTGAAACAAGCATCCTAGGACCGGTTTCGGGGTTTCACCCCTCTTCAGCCAGGATAGCTTGATTCCAGTGGCCCAGTGAGCCCAGAACCAACGTCTGGGCATACCTGGCGCACTTAGGGTGAGAAAGCAAAAGACACACAATTGATGGTCGGAATGCAGAACAAATCAAAACATTCACCCCCATTCAAGAGATCTGGGTTAAATCCATCATTCTTTTGCTCACCATGCCACCCCAGTTTAGACCTGGCCATATGCAAATCAGTCTTGACCCTGTGCCTCATTGGAACAGTCCAGCCCGAACTGCCCAGACGTGGGTCCCATGCTCTCCATGCCACTGGAGTCAAGCTATCCTGGCTGAAAAGGGGTGAAACCCCAAAACCGGTCCTAGGATGCTTGTTTCTAGTCCAGGGAGGACCTGGCCTGGCAGTTCGGGCTGGACTGTTCCCATTGGGTGCAGGGTCAAGACTGATTTGCATATGACTGGGTCCAAACTGGAATGGCATGGTGAGCAAAAAACGATGGATTTATGCCCAGATCTCTGTACTGGGGTGAATATATGACATTGTTCTGCATTCTGTCCATCAATTGTTCTTTTTGCATTTGTCACCCCGAGTGGGACGGGTATGCCCAGACGTGGGTCCCGTGCTCTCCATGCCACTGGAGTCAAGCTATCCTGGCTGAAGAGGGGTGAAACCCCGAAACCGGTCCTAGGATGCTTGTTTCCAGTCCAGGGAGGACCTGGCCTGGCAGTTCGGGCTGGACTGTTCCCATTGGGTGCAGGTTCAAGACTGATTTGCATATGGCTGGGTCCAAACTGGAATGGCATAGTGAGCAAAAAAACAATGGATTTATGCCCAGATCTCTGTACTGGGGTGAATGTATGACATTGTTCTGCATTCTGTTCATCAATTGTTCTTTTTGCATTTGTCACCCCGAGTGGGACGGGTATGCCCAGACGTGGGTCCCGTGCTCTCCATGCCACTGGAGTCAAGCTATCTGAGCTGAAGAGGGGTGAAACCCCGAAACCGGTCCTAGGATGCTTGTTTCCAGTCCAGGGAGGACCTGGCCTGGCAGTTCGGGCTGGACTGTTCCCATTGGGTGCAGGGTCAAGACTGATTTGCATATGGCTGGGTCCAAACTGGAATGGCATGGTGAGCAAAAAAACGATGGATTTATGCCCAGATCTCTGTACTGGGGTGAATGTATGACATTGTTCGGCATTCTGTCCATCAATTGTTCTTTTTGCACTAGTTTTTCATTAGAACACTGTTGAGGCTGCAGTAGAACACTGGGGAATCAACTGACAGGCTGCTAATTCTGTTTGAAGCACATGTTTTACACAGTATGAAAACTTAATTCTTATATTGCTGAGGAAGACAGTGTGAATTTGCAAAAATATTTGCTCTTATTTTAGCTTCTGGATCACCTTTATTAACCTCTATGAGATAATCATGAAAGAAAAGAGTTTTCTCTTAAACACAGTTCATTAAATCCCAGCAGGTGATCAGCATTTTAGAATGGGTAAATTCACCTTATACCACACCACAATTCCTCAAATTAGTTTGGTATAACCAATTAATGATTATATTGTGACTAGAATCTGTTAACACCCTTTTTATATGCTCTTTTTTTGCGATCCTCAAAATCTGGCATTCACTGCAATGCATTTCAAAGCTGTACTCGTCCTGAGTTCTTTAATGGCTGTCACAACTTGTTGTCCATGTTTTGGCCGGCCAGCTAATCAAGGGGGGTTCGCTTTTGGATTCCACCACATACCCCTTTGGGTCAGGGTGTTCTCACCTTGTCCTTTGGATATTTTTTTATTCATTTACAGGACTAACATTACCCCGAGTCCTGTAACAGCTAGGCTGAGCTAGCACAATATACCTTTCACTTTGTGGGCAGCCAATCAGGATTGCCTAGTTTCCTTTAATGTGGCCATCCAGAGGATATCTAGACACCAGCAGTCAGGCAGATGTCCTTCATCCAGTTGGTAATGTCTGTCATGCAGTTGTGGAAGTTGGTCTTGGTGTTGGTGGTGTCTTCGGAGAGGAAGAGGATGAGCTGTGTATCATTGGCGTAGGATATAATGTTGAGTCCGTAGGATTTGGCGATGCTGGCCAGATTGTCATATAAGCGTTGAAGAGAGTGGGACTGAGCTTAGGGTATTTCCTTGAGTTCAGAGTGAAGGGGGGAAGGCAGAATTTGTATGTTCTCCCAGTGAGGAAAGAGGCGATCCATCTTTTGGTTCTTTTTTTTTCCTTTGTCGTCTTCACATGGGCACAATCCTGATGCCCTTAACATCGGTCTAAGATGAGTTGCTTCCTGGATGGAAAGTAACTTGCTTAAACTCAACGGTGATAAAACCAAGGTTATGGTTTCCACAGCTCTGGGGTCCACAACATTGGCCTGAGTCTTTGGGTTTCTTCCAACTTTATCCCCCAAAGTAAAAGGCTTGGGATTCTGGCTGGATGAAACTCTGTCTATGCGTCCCCAAGTGGCCAAAGTGGCATCCACCTGTTTTGCAGTGATGAAGTGGGTGAGAAAGATTATTTGGATCATTCCTCCCTCGGCACAAAGAACACTGATTCAGGCACTGTTACTCTCACAAGTGGATTATGGTAACATTCTGTACCTGGTAATTGACAAGGCCTGTATTCACCATCTACAGGGTGTGCAGAATTCCGCTTCAAGACTCTTTTTTCGGCTTCCAAAGTATGCCCCGGCTTCTCCTATTCTTTGGGAACTGCACTGGCTTCCAATTGAAAAGAAAGTGCAATTTAAAACTCTATGCTTCATTTTCAAAGCTAGAGCTGGACTTGGCCCTCTCCATGTACAGGTTCTGTTCTCTCCTTATCAGCCCAGCTGGAGGCTAAGATATGAGATTCTGGCCTTATGCCATGTGCCCAGAATTCACCTGGAACGCACAGGAGGTTGCTCCTTCGCATACCTGGGCCCTAAACTTTGGAATGCCCTACTGCAATTCTTAAGACACTATACCTCTGTGCTGCTATTTCAAAAGCACCTTAAAACTTGGTTATTTTTAATATTTCACTTAGACACTTCTTCCTATGCTTAGCACCAGAAAACCCATTGGAGAGCCATGCGCTCTATAAGTGGAAATATTAATAATAATAATCTGAGAGTGACTACTTTGATGCCTATGTTGTGCAGTCTTGTGATGAGTGTGTGGTGGGAGACCATATTAAAGGGTGGCAAGAGGTATAGGAGGATCAGAGCCCCAATATCTCCTTGATTAAGTGGGACTCAGATGTCATCAGGAGGGGTGATGATGAGGGCTGTCTCAGTGCTGTGGTTGCTGCAGAATCCAAATTGGGAGGAGTTGAGTAGGAGGTTCTGTTCCAGATCTGAGGAGAGTGGTTGGTTGATGGCTTTTTCTAATACTTTGGCTGGCAACAGGAGAAGGGAGATTGGTCGGTAGTTGTTGAGTTTGCTGGGGACTGCCGATAGTTTCTTTAGTAGGGAGTTGACTTCTGCGTGTTTCCAGTCCTTGGAGAAGGTGGCAATGGCAATTAAGGCATTGAACAAGGTGGTGAGTACGTGGCTGATTCTGGCTTCACCTAGGTTGAAGATGTAGTGAGGACATGGGTCATTTGGGGCCCCTGAGTGGACCGAGTTCATGATGGAGGTGGTATCCTGTGGGGCAAGCTGGCTCCATTCAGGTAGTTGGATGTCTGTGGTGGTAGCTGGGTAGTTATGTTGCTTGAAGATGTCAGTGGCCTTCGACTGGGGTTAAAAGTTTCTGTAGATGTTGGCGATCTTGTTGTGGAAGACGTTTGCAAGGTTGTTGCAGAGCTCCTGTTAGGGGGTAACGTTGTTTGTTGCAGATGAGGGGTTGGAGAATTCTTTGACAATGTTGAAGTGTTCTTTGCTGTTATTAGAGCTTGAATTGATGTGTAAGGCTAAGGCCTTTTTCTTCGAATTCTCTCAACTGTCTCTGGTAGAGGTTGAGGGCTGTCTTGAAGGTGGTCTTGTCAGTTGTGTCCTTGCTGGTGCGCCATCTCCTTTCCAGTTGTTTATAGTGTTGTTTACCAGTTCTGAGATCTTCAGTATACCAGCTAATCTGCTTGGTGAGCCTTCAGTTGGTGCTGTCCACAAATTCACAATCTTCTTAAATTTTTCATGACAACCCGAGCACTTCTATAAGCACAAAGTTCACATAAATGTCAGAACAGATTTACATCAAATAATGGAAAGTGCATTTTAACTTTCTGCTAAATTTGGTCTAATTCCTTTTCGCCATTTTTTCTGTATCACTTCATCAAAAATTCCTATAAGAATTAACATGGGAAATTAATACTTTGGGACTCCTCCTTAATCTGGGCCCCCACTTGACAGATCAGAGCAAAAATGTCAGAAAGCAGCTGAGGTGGATAAACTTTTTTTTCAAAAATTTCTGAAAGATTTCTCACATGGAGTCTAAATGCCTGTTTCACAAATGTAAGCTTGCATGTTTGTGTAAGTTTACTATTTCTTTTTTTAAATTCACAAACTCTGAGTTAATAGTAAGTTTATGACTGTGGAAACTCCACAGTCGGGGCAGAGAACTCCAAACATAAAAAGATAGGCCTGTCAAATGAGTAAGTTTAGCTTTGTGAGCCATGCCTAGCTATTAGCAAAATGAAAAACGCTCTTTCTATGGTAACTCTGCCCTACAACTACATAGTGGTGACTGCCACTCTATAACATATGCATAAACATAGATAGATAGATAGATAGATAGATAGATAGATAGATAGATAGATAGATAAGATAGAGTACGAAATTGGGTGATTAGCTGTGCAGGATGTAAGGCCTGCACAAGTAATAGGTCCACAATTTCACCTTATTGGGAACCAAGCACCTCATTGTAGCATTTGACTCCCTCTGAGTAACGAAGCACAGCCGTCCAAGGCCAACCCAGGGAAGGTGGTGGAGGCTAGTAATCACCATTCACTGGCGCACAGTAGTTGCACTCAATAAATGATTGTCCACTTAGTGCTTTTTCTTTAGAAAATTAAAAGTACATTAAATACACACACTACTAAATAGTATGCATTAATGTACAAATATGTACACAAGGCAGCTCAAAAATACCTTGGATTACATTATTAAATCACATTTGACCTCAAAGAGTTATGATCCTCAAAATCACAGTTCCCCCTCTAGCTATACCAAACAACACATCACCATACGGGGGGGTATTCTTTTAGATAAAACAAGCCTAATGGCATTATCAAGTGTTCACCATATTACAGGAACAACCAACCATATGTTACACACACCATCATTTTTGTGTGCAAATGGAATGATCAATGCTAACCATGGGTAAATGCAATTATTAATGTCAATGAAGCATATCAACCTTTATTAGCAATCACTGTTAGCATTATTATTTCAATAAAAAAAAATTAAAACGCACATAACGTGTTTGTGGGATGTTTATATATTTTTAGACCATATACAATGCAATCCTAAAGACAGCCTCTAGAAGGCATCACCTTCAACCCACATGAAATGCAGCCATAGAACCAGATCTTGGAGAGTGCTTCACTCCCAGCTGTAGAGCAAAACTCCAGTATTGCTAGTGCTTTAACAAAATACTAACAAATCTAAGAGTGACATGGATTTCTTGGCCCGCAAACGTAGAGTCAGTTTTCGAATTTTACTTTTGGGGGGGTGCTGTAACTCCTACAGCTCTCCACAACACTTTCCTGATTCCTTGGTGGTGCCCTTGTCCTTCTGGAGACACCACAAGGCAAGATAAGTATGCAAATTGACAAGCCCCGTAGGTCATTATGGGGCACTCTAGCCAGGAGCAGGGAATATTTAATTTGTGGCCCTCTTGCTGCTTTTAGGAGAGCCATGCTGCTTGTAAGCACCCACCTGGGACAACCCCAAGGTAAGTAAAGTGGGGGAACCAAGCCCCTGCGACCCCAGAAGCCTTCCTTGTGCTCAGCCTCATTCCACGGCTGGCGGTTGAGCTAGTCTTTCCTCCTTCTCCTGCCTGCCCACCATGTGGGAGGGAGACAGACTACTGTGGGCCATCTGCCCCGACAGACATGGACGGGGGCAGAGGAGGACCTCTGGGGTCATTATGGTGCTCGGGATCCTAGAGTTTGCTTCCTAGAGCCCCGCTTCAGCTTTGTATTAGGCCCCCCGGGAGATGAGGGCTCCTGGGGGCAGTAATGATCTTGGGGAGGGGGCCCTGCACACAACCCCTCCCTGGGTACATAATAAAGACTACTTCTTACGCTGACCCCCAGGTCCTGGCTCACTCTGGGTAATCTTTAACCAGTGTGGCACAGCCCCACGTGCTCCATATTCGCTGTGGGTCAAAGGTCACCAATCCTCAAACTGCCATACCTTGGGCCCTGTTGGGCTATACAACTATGGTGGGCTCATTTTACTCCTGATGGTGTGTTCTAGCCACCAGCAGCAGTTTTAGCAGACCTCCTCACTTGCAATGTGGTGTACTTCACAGGGAGCTGGTGCCACTGGCTTCCTGTGCCAGTTCTCCTCCTTGTCTTTGTTCCTGGGTGCAGAAGTGCTGATCTTTCCCCCAACTGGTCCTCAGAAGGTGTAAGCCGGGCAGTCTCACTGCCCCTTGAAGGAACCCATTGGTCTTGGGGTCAACTGGGGGCAGTTGTGTTAGTCCTTTTGAGCCTCAGGTGGATTCTCCTTCCAGTTGTTCATGGCTGTCACAGTTCTAGGGTTCAGTAGCGAAGAGCACGAAAGCACCTTGCTCTCCCTTTTGCAAGAGTTAGTAAAAGGGGTGGATGAAGCTAGAAGCCAGGCACTCCTGGCCCCTCCTAAGGTGTCACATCAGCTAACCACCCTTGTCTCAACCCTCCTGCACAGCTTGCTGGGACAGTTTAAGATGGGGTCATCCAGGTGTCACTGGCCGCTCTTGGGGTCTCAGCTCTGTCCTTCGCTGACTTCACTGCCAGGGCCTTTGCCATTAAAACTTCAAAGAGGAGCCCCCTCCTATTTTGGCTCCAGTTGTCTGGACTCCCTCCTTTGTTCAGTGGGCCAGTGCGGTTGGCTGCCCTGCTACAGTGTGACAGGTAATTAACAGTGCCTTTTAATCCCTCCCCTTCCTGCTCAGGAGCTGAGGGAATCACTACTTGTTCCTTTTGTGTGGGGAGGCCTTTGATCATGCTGCTGGAGAGAAATGCAATTTACTTCTCCCAGCAGATTGACTAAAGGTCTGGGCTCTGATCTTGAACTGAGCTAGAGAAATATGACAATTCGGGATGACCTGTAAGTTGTACAGATACCTTCTTGGAACTCTCAGATTTGATTTTGGTGCATCTGTTTCACTCCATTTTGATATGTCAATGGATAGGTCAAAGGGAAGCAAAACTGTACTTTGAGGCAGTTTTCCCCATGTGTATAATAAATTGTCACTGCAGACAAAATAGTAAACTGCAGTGACTATGAGTGTACAATAACATTATGAGGCCTACCCCAGGTACATACCTAATCCTGCAGAGTCCCCTCTGTGCTGTATGCCAGTATACATGTGCACAGTTACCGGGCTGTGCACATAGGTAGTCTCCCGCGCACAGCCAGCACATGTGTGCGCATTCATGTGCACATCTGTTCAGGTGTAACAGTCAAGTGCTGCTTACCCTAGCTGCATCATAGCAACCTTATTTTAAAAGGCAGACACATGCGGTAAAGACGCTCATCCCATTTACTGTGTGATTACTGTGGGTGTGATTTATGTAATGAGAAAAAAAATCTGGGTGTATGTAATGGGTGTAACCCATTTTTCAATAGATAGATAGACAGATAGATAGATCTATCTTTGTGGCAGTTTTGAGAGACATCACAACAGAAAAACAAAGGAAAGATGTGAGAAACATAAGTATATCTTCAATATACATTCCACTAGTTATTGATGTTTTCTACATCACAAAGAAAAAATAAAGAAAAGTCAATCATAGCACTGCTGCTAGTTTAATGTATTGTTAAAAATACTTAATGAGATAGGGCCTAATTAGGATCTTGGCGGACAAAGTTACGACGTCACAAACGTGACAGATATGCCGTCTGCCAAATTACAATTCCATTATATCCTATGGAACTTGTAATGCAGCAGACAGGATATGTGACGAGTATCTCATCCACCAAGATTGTAATCAGGCTCTTAGTTGGAATTTTGCAGTATTGTAGAGGCCAAGTGATAAAGGTCAGAGTACTAACACCCATCACTCAAAAGGATTTACTGTTTGCATGTGAAATAAAAAAATAACTCTTTGAAAAGTTAAATCAACTTGTACTATTTTTTACTTGGAAGAAAACTATGAAAAACTATTAAAGCACAAAGATTACTGAATCAAGTGCAAGCAATTGTTAGCTTTTAACGACATCAAGCTTGTAATATTCTGACAGAGGGGAAATTTAGGGACAGTGAAAAAGGCACTATATAATTTTCCTGAAATTTTATGGACTTTTACTATAGCGTTTTTGTGTGTATTTGAGTAAAAGCAGTATACCTAAGAAAGCACAAGAAGATTATAATCAGAATAGGCAAAGAAAAATGAAGAATTATTGAAATCACTGGTCATCTGTTGTAGTGACCAGGATAAACAAAACATTAACAAGGATTTCATATGCACTCATCCAGTTTCAGATGTTTGTATTACGACTCATAAACCCTGTGTGCAGTGCAGTACATACACAATAAAATATAAAACACTCTGTTTAAAAACGAATATCAATAACGATTAATCTTTATATCTAAATGTAAAATAATGCATAAGCAAATATCCGTTTTCGGAAATAAGCTATTTTTGCACGATTTTTCCTCTGATCATATATTCTTTTTGTTCTTAAAGGTAGCCCCATAAATTATCATTATATATGCACTGCTCCTTTACAAATTTCTTTGGTCGGATTCACAAGCAGCTTAGTTGAAAAGTCGGAAATCTGAATCCAATCCAGTCTATTACAAACCCGCAAACGGTTGCCTAGGCGCCAGTGTGGGTTAAAAAACATAGAAGGTACTCAAACAAATGTTTCTTTAGTGCTTTCATGAAAGGAAAAATCTATTCTATGTAACTAAGGGCCCGATTCGCAAAAGTAATCTGAGACAAAATCCTAACTTTACGACTTTCGGTATTCACAAGTTAAACTTAAGTTAGGATTTTGTCTTAAGAACAAAACTTAAGACAAACTTAGGACAAAATCCTAACTTTACTACTCCTAAATGCCTTTTGTGAATACTGAAAGTCGCAAAGTTAGGATTTTGTCTCAGATTACTTTTGTGAATCGGGCCCTAAGATCTTCGGGAAAAGTGGCCAACAGAGAGAAAGCAATGGCCGGGAATGATTTCCCAAATGCTTTCTTTCTGACACTTTTATGGTGCACTAGAAGTTGTTTTATGTGTTTTTTCATCACTCTTTAGGGTCAATGCAAGGTGAGAATCAATTATGTAAACAGGAACATTATAACAGCGCACTATGCATTAATTACAGTGAAAGAGCATCTTGAATTTTATTCATGGTGCCACCACAAGCAAACGTAGGTTCTGGAAAGCAGTTGTGAAATGGGCTGCTTTAGATAGGTTTTAGTCCGTAATGCAGAGCTCTGAAGCACTTGTTGCTAGAAAACATTCACTAGAGTGATTCCCTGCCAGAATGGCATTTCATAACTGATTTTCGAGCAATAGGATGGCTTATGTTGCATAATGGATTAAGTTGAAATTGCAGGAACAGTTAACTTGATTAACCAGTGAAGCTCACCTTTTCTGCGTGGTCACCCCATTTTTTTCCTTTCCTGGGCCCTCTTTTTGCTGATATTATGAATAATGTACCCTGAGAAACTGCTAATCAGTGCCTTAGTGTATGTGCTCTGTTACCCTAAAATGTTAGTGGCCCTAAAAATGGTAGTGGACATTTCACCCAATTGGTCTCTTTAACTTTCCTGCAAGACCATTGTAGATGCTGCAGAAAATGCGCCGATGGCATGGACATTAACTAATGTATGTTGGTTGCAGAATTCTTTTATACCCCTACATATTCAACAAAAATATATTTCTGCCAGGAGCACCACTGTACTCTAGCTGAGCTGCAGTTTAGATGTACAGCAGGGACACATGGTATAGAAAATGACTTTGCCATGTACCAAAAGCCTACTTTTAGACATTGAAATGTCAGCCCTAAGGCCACATGGCAGGGTGCTAATTTATAAAAAATAGAGCACACTAAATATTGTGCATAGTGTACTTCCACATTAAAATAAAAACAAAAAGCAATTCCTCTGTGTAGGCTTTGCTAGACTTTTAATTAGACATAGCAGTTTGAAGTTCCTTATAGTGTGAAAAATGCTGTTCTGCCTGAATCCATTGAGGTCTTATTTTTATGTAGTAAGTATCTTCACCCACCAAAGTGGCATGCTTCATCGTTGGTCCTGCTATTGCTGGGTGAGAGTGCAAGTCCCAATGGGCTTCAAAAGAAAGAAGCCCTTATTGGAATTCTTTTGTTAAAGGCATATGTGGAAAGGGCTTGTAAGATGTTGTTGTTGCAGTTGAGTTCTGCCCCTTCAGTACAACTGGATTTTTTTTGCTTTTCTGATCACCCGGTTTTAGACTTTTTACTGTGGGTGAGTCTCACTACCGGTGTCTCACCCATGGTAATCGCATGGCAAACTGACTCCGCTTGTTTACTGCCAGTGTCCGCCTTTTAAGAAGAGGCCGCTGCGACACAGCAAGGGTAATGAGCTCTTGCTGGTTCATGTGAACACATGTGCACACATGTGTGCATATGTGTGCAGGCTGCGCGTGGGTGACTACTGTCGTGCACAGCCCTGTAACTGTGCACAGGTAGGCTGGAGCAGTGGGGACTATGCAGGATTCCTGTAATCCCCAGTCAGGACCAAGGACTCTGCCCAGTTGACCTCAGGACCAGTGGGTCTCCCCAAAGGCCAGTGAGGCTGGCCCAGTTACACCCCCAGAGGACCAGTTGGAGGACTTTTCTGCACCCAGAATCAAAGATCAAGAGGGGAACTGGCACAGGGAACCAAGAAGACCAGCTTTTTGAGGGCTGCACTGCTCTGGAGGTGAGGAGGGTTGCTGCAACTGCCCTTGGTGGATAGAGCCTTCCACCAGGAGTACAATAAGCCCGGGGTCAACCCAAATTGGTCAAACAGGGCCCGAGTTATGGCATTTTAATGTTTGGTGACCTTTGACACCTTCCTGTCATCGAGCACATGGGGCTCCACAGCAGAGCAGGTGAAATTCCCCCCAAGGAGGGCCAGGGCCTGGGTGATGGTGCAAGGAAACTGTGTGATTTATTGAGGCGGAGAGGGAGTGCATAGGGCCCACTTCCCATTCCTTCACCTCACCCGGGCGCCCCATCCCCCAGGTCGATTTTTGATTAGTGGGCCAGTACCCCATCCCCGGACCCTTGAGTGCCACCTGATATGGAGAAGCGCTGTTGCGCTTCCCCGCAATTGTGGAGCGTGGGGAAAGTGCTGTTGCACTTCCCCACGAAGGTGGATAGGGTCCAGGACCCAATCCCTGGGCCTCGCTGACCAAAGGAGAGGAGGGGGAGAGCCGCCAAACTCCCCAAGTTGCCGGCCTGCCCTGCTCTTTCTAAGGGGTCACCCGTGATTACACAAAGTCATTTATGGTATGTTCCATCAGCCAATGTACATATTTGTAAATTATTTTGTAGTATTTAGTGTGCGCAATAAATGTACTTCTCCTTTTTCTAAAGAAAATTACTGACTGGACAATCATTAATTTAGTGTTATTATTGTATGCCAGTGATTGGTGATTACTAGTCCACACCACCTCCATTTAGTAGGCCTTGGACTGCTCCTCTCCACTACCGCATGAGAGTCAAGCACTACAATGGGGTGTTTGCTTCCCAGTTAGGAAAGTTGTGGACCTATTACTTGTGCGTTCCACAAAACTAATAACTCAATTTCCTACAATGGCTTAAGATTATCTGAGGGCAAAACATAAAAGGTATTATTTTTTGCTACCCCCTGGTTAGGGTTAAAAAGCTGAGCCTGGCTTGGTGGGATTAAGTAGTACCATCTAGTCATTACTGGTTAACATGTTTCTGTCTAGGCTCACCTATCCAGTTCAGTTCTATTTTTCAGGAACAAAGGAGTGAAATATAAGCACTAATCTAAATCATGTTGTAAGAAACTCGGTGTCTGTTGTAGTACCCCACACTTGTTGCCTGATTTTTGATGCAACTTTGACTGAAAAGTTTTGGGTCCCTGCCAAACAGACTCTCAGTACCAGTGTTTTTCCCCAAAAATGTTCCACAATTGGCAGCACTTCAGCAACCTCTTTAAGTAACCAGTAGAGGGTAACCCTGGTACATAGAGCATTGGGATTGAAGAGGGTCCACTAGAGCTGCAGCACAAATTGTGCCACCCTAGAGACCCCTCTCCCCTGGGAAGGGTGGTAGTCAGCAAAGAACTCATCCTTGACTGTCTCTTTGGAAATGACTACCCAGAGGTTGCTCTGAGCCAAGAATAGGTACTGGTCCAGTGCCAGACCTCATCCATGAATTCTGGGGGTCTGAACATGCAGCTAGTGCAAGTAAGCCTCAAAAGAAAAAGAGAAAGTGTAGGAAAGGTGGGCAACTGTTAGACTCAGTTCCAGTGAGCCAGGGAGATTCTACACCAGTAGGGGAGCACTCCAAAATTGGCACTGGTGCAGCCCTACCTGCCCCACAAGAAGCCCTGACTGGTCAGGCAGCTGTTCAGCTTCAGTTGGTGGCTCCTCAGCTGACAGAATCTAGGATGAATGAAGGGTGATACTACAGAAGGCAGTAACCCCCCCTCTAAAGCAGCAGACAGAAAACAAGAACCCCATGGAATTTGTAAGATAGCTCCTTCACCTGTCAGTGAAGAGCTAAAGTTGTGGTTCTGGGCACTGACAGTTGTCAGTGGCCTCTTCTGGGTGTTAGCCTGTATGGCTGCACTGTCCTTGGCATGGCAAATCCTCCATTTTGAGATGGCAGGAAAATAACCTATCAGGGATAGGGTAGTATCCCTTCCCACTAGACGTGGTCATGTAGAGGGTGTAGGCAACCTGAAGGTAGGTAGCCATACCACTGTGAGGACTCCAAGAACACAAGAACACCTCTAGCCTTTGACAAATTGCCAAAGAACTTCCGTTGGAGCAGAGGCTCTGCTTCCCTGCGACAGCAGGCACCGAACCACTGACTCTGTCCTACCAACTTGTTGCTCCCTAGCTACTCCACCGCAGCAACAGAACCAAAAGAGGTAACTCGCTCCGAGGAGCCAGATCTGCCCCCCCACCAATTTGGAGGACACTAGAACCTACCAGAGTCGTGCCGCACTAATACCCGAGGTACCAGACCCCCTGCAACCTGCAACGAGAAGAAGAGTCTCCTTCCGGACTTCAACTGCAGAGGCAGCAAGCACCCATCGAGCGACATTGAAACCCCTAAGACCCACTTCGTGAGTGGCCCATCTGTCCCAAAATCGCCTCTCCAAGCTGCCTGCTCCTGACTGCAAGGATATCTTGACGTATGCTGCCCAGCTGACCTATCTGTTCTGCATCTAACCAGCCCTGGTAACGATGATCCAGCTGTGCTCCTGTGGTCCTGAGGCCCTTGCAACCTGCTCCCTTCAGTGGGCGCTCTCGGACTTACCTTTAAGTCCCCTTGTGCAGTGTATTTTCATGTGGCCCCCTCTCCCGTAGTGCACCAGCTAACAATGGCCTCAGCACCCTGCTCCCGACTCTCCTGAGAATCTGCTGGTGGAACATTGGACTGGCCTTGCAAACTACCGAGATCCAAGAGGCGAACCTTGAAAATCGGCTGTATGATTTGATATCCATTTCTGTCTTTTTCCCCATTGATTTCAATTGTGCGTAATTGTGCGCTAATGATATTGATTTCGCTAACTCTAAAATTCATAACTTTAAAAGTACTTTTTGCAGAATGAAGTTATTGGTCTGAAAAATTATATAAAAATGAATATTATTTTTGCAAATTGGTCTCGGATTTATGTCTCATTTATTGCCTCTGTGAGTACAACAAATGCTTAGCACTAATCTCTGATAACCCTAACTACTCGCTCACACTACCACAAATAGAGCATTAGTATTAACTACTTGTCCCTCTGTAAACCAAGCCAGCTTCCTACACATATCTTTAAGATAGATAAGGATAGAGTTTAGAAAAATAGGGCATACAAGTGCACAAATGACAACATACAATGAGAAAGGTAATAGAGAATGGTTATACTAACCCGTTTGTTGTATCACCTCTTAACAAATATAACAAAAACAAATAGGCATAAGAAATATTACATATACTGTTGCATAGATATTGGATCACAACAACTCACATAACACACACAAAGTGCATGGTGATAGCATTCCATGCAAAACACTGCAAATGCTCAAAGTTATAAACCAGAAGATGGCAGGTATAAAAAATATATATTGGGTGTATCCTTAATGGCCTGTGGATAATACACCATGAGGAGCAAAACAGTGGCTAAAAACCTGATATTTACATCTTTAGTGGCATAATGAAGTCAGTATTTAAGTGGAAAGACACAGGGTGGGAAGCCGCAAATCAGAAATCACTTACATCATCACAGGTTGCATTAGCAAGTCACCTTGCAGGCTTGTGTTTTTGAAAAATAGTGGTTGGCTGAGAATTCATTCTTTTAAATGGAGAGCGCTTGAGTGAATGTGCAAGTCTGGATGTTAGCATGAGGCATTTGACACCATTACGCAAGACACCTAGCATGTGATCTCAGCATGCAGTACCAGATGGTTAAACATTTCTCTATTAAGATTACCACATTACCAGAGTTACTAGGGATTCGTTGCTGAAAGAGAGGGCGGTGTCTGCTCAGGCTGGCTAAAATCGATTTATTTTTAATACGTGCAGCATTGTCAAAACTAAGTAGATGAAGGGCAAAGAATCAGACATTAATGCAACATGGTGAAAGCCTTCATATCAATTACTACTCAATAGCTACTGAGCTGTCAATAAATGTGTGCTTCCTGATGAAACACATAAACAGGTGACGACCTTCAATGTAGGTAGCATGTATGATCAAATAAATACTCATCAAAAATCGTAAAATTAAACCTTTCGAATGCAGTCTGTAATGTTAAGGCACCCAGGGAAATACTGTTTATAGTAGATGTCATAGACATATAAGTCTACTTCTGTAGTAAATACCACAGTATGCTGTCATTCAGCCCTCCTTATGAGCCTCCAGCCTATAAATCCACTTCTATTCCTTCTTAAATATTGTGGTGTTGGTGCTTGAGTTACTGGTATCGGTTTCAAGAACCACCCAGCGTAGCACATTCTCATAGTGACCATTTTTGAGAAAGTAAGTGTTTATTCTCGTCGTGTATTGTGGACAGTGGATGATGCTCCGGTGTTCACTTATCCTCATTTTTTCTGTTCAGGTGGTCATCCCTAAATATTAAAGATAAAAGGACACTCCAACATGTAAAAGGGATGATCACTATTTCAATTACAGACTTTCCTTAATTCCCACATTTGGTCTAACTCCAAATCAAGGTGTTTTATTGTAAAACTTAGAGCACAGCTGCTACAATGGCCTCAGGGGGGGAAATGGCCAGTAACTAGGGAAGATACCACATAGTAGTCTGATTAGTTGTGACCAGAGTCTTCTTAGGATGGGTCTGAACTAGAAGATCCCTAATGTTCTGTCCTCTTTTGAATGAGAAGAGGCAATTAGTCTGTTCCAGAGTTCAGAATACCCCAATGTTTCCTGATGATTCTCTGCTGTTTGTTTCTAGTAATGCATCACAATGGTTATTTCTATTCTTTTATTGGCTTTGTTGGTGACCGTAAAGGGATACTATCTTTCTTTTCATTTGTGTTAAATATGTGCTCAATTCACTGGAGATTCTGTAAAGGCAGAGAAACTGTCCATAGATGACATTGTTTCTTAATGCTTTCTAATGGAAACTGTCATATCTCAACAGGCTTTAATGGTAGGTACGTTTTTGTTATGTTTCTGTGGTCAGTACACCATCACTCAATATAATATTTAGATCCAAAAATGAAAGTTGAGTAGTTGAACATGTGTGTGTTAAGTGTGAATAAAACCATTGGCTAATTCTTTAATACCCTTCCATATGATCACTATATCATTTATATATCATATACATATTTTATATGGATTTGTTTTTGAGAAAACTTTACATACTTACAATTTCCATGCATAAAGGCAAACCAAACTCACTCATTGATGTGCCATGGGTGTGATGGCATACAGTCTGTTCATACTGAAAAAATGTATTTTTCAGGTACAGAGAAGTACAGTTTCCCACAAAATAGATAGGAGTCATGTTGTCCCAGTTCTCAGATCTTAGCAGCCCCTCAATAACAAACAGGGTGGTGTTTTGCAGAATGCAGTGTAATTAGCCTTCACATCGAGAGAAATCAACAACTCTCTTTTGCAGTCAAAAGTGGTATCTTTAAGAGTAATGGGGATATCCTTGGTATTCTTCTACAGAAGATAGCATTTTTCCTTCCAAGGGTCTAAAGAATTGCTAGACTTTTACCATGAACAGGCTTAGATGGGATTATCTTTATTTCATGTCAGCACAAGAGGAAGTGCTAGAAAAATGTTTCAAAAATATTTTTCACTTAGTTTTGAAAATCTGATTTTATGGTGAGATCTGAATTTTATTATTTTAAGTGTAAGAGTAACTTTCGAAAAATGTACTTTAGGCGGCCTTAGCCAGAACTGATTTAACATCTTTTCTGCCACTGATCACACCTCCATAGCAGGAATACCTCTCCTTCACTAGGTGAGTTAATTACCTCTGCTCAGAAGACAATGGCTTGCCTCTGAGCCCAGGAAAAGCAGATGGCTGTTAATTGCTAACCACATAGTATGGATTAGCTATCGGGAGCCGGCAAGACACATTGGCTAGACAAATAGCAACTTTAGCACTACTTATTTTTGGTTGTAGATGCCAGCGAGGGCTACTCCCATTCATTTCCAGGAACCGCCACAACAGCAAGGCTCCAGTCACAGCAGGGGATAGAACCAGTTTTGACTCTATAAGTTGGGAGGAGTGCTCATCTAAGTAGAGGAGTAGTCCTCCATGGCATCTCCAAGCCAAACAAAGCATTGCTAAATTTGTTCTTTGTCTTACCAACTGGTCCTGTCAACTCCAGAAAGAGGAGTGTTTGAAGAGCTAAAGAGAGCGAACCTGATGGCAACTGGGTTCTGCCATCTTGAAACTAAGGCTCCTGGCTAATTTTACATAAAGGCAGGAGAAGATGTATAAATACGGTTGGAGGTAGTCCATCAGGTCAGTGGAGGTCATTACTTCATTTCCCTGGTGGATGCTGGGCCACCAACATAAACCTTAATCTCATCCTAAGTCAGAAACTTTAACCAGGACAACCTGCTTAGTATAGCTGAATTTTGCTCCTTTGTGGTTATCCTGAATTTGCTGCTAGTTCCCGGTCAACCGAGAACAGTGACTTTTGATTGGTGTTTGAATTTCTTGGTCTTTTTGCCTTAAATCTTAAGAAAAATAATGGGGCCTATTAGCAATAACCGGCGATAATTATCGCGAAGCGCACTTAGCGCTAGGATAATTATCGCCGGCTATCGCAGGTTTCTATCGTGGAGATAGCGTGCTATCAGCAACGCTTATCTCCTAAGCGATAGAAACCCTGGAGAACAGTGTGAATATCGCTTGAAAACAAGCGATATTCACACTGTTACCAGTGTTAGCTAGGTGATAGGGCGAGGGGATTTAGCCATGTAATCCACCTCCCATTGGATTACATGGCTAAGTCAGGTCTGGACCAGGCGTTAACAAACCAGCGCTAAACGTGTTTAGCGCTGGTTCGTTAATCACCTCCCTGCCTCGCTAATAGGCGATAGCGAGCTTAGCGACTGTTTCCAGTCGCTTTTAGGTTGAGAACGCCTACTTTGCATGCCATTAGCGATAAATATCGCTGGCATGCAAGCGGCACCCAATCCGGTCGCTATCGCCTAGAAGCTGTCGCTAACAGCAGTTAGCGACAGCTTGCTAATAGGGCGTTAGAATTATCGCCGCTTTAGCGGGAAAAAGTCCTGCTAAAGCGGCGATAGAGCCCTTGATAATATGCCCCCTGATGTCACTGGTTCCCCTTAACCCATTTAAATGATCTTGATGTATTTTTGTATTTTCTTGATTTTGGAAAGTGGTTTGTTGATGTTAATGTGCTGCATTCTTTATTTTAAAATGGTTGGTAATGCTTGAACTTTATAACCACTTCTCTGAGGATTGCTTGCTTCTGTGCAAAAGCTACTAGTGGTTTAGGAGAGAATTACTCACAACTGCATTCCTGAGTGGATTTATTATGTTGGCTGGGGTACCTATTATCGACAGTCAGACTATCTGGCCATGTAGGATTACCTCCAATCACAATGTAAGCTGCAAACACCCAAAATAAGTTGTATCCTGCACTACAGTTCCAGTGATACAATGCAATGAGAAAAATCTCAGTTTTGCAGAATTCAAACACAGCCAATTCCTGCTCAGATGCTTCTGGATAAATTGAAAACACATCTTCGTCTTTCAGTTTGATAACATTAGGATCGTTCGACAGCCTTAAATTGACTTGGGTGTCATCAGCAAAGTTTTGGAAAGTGACATTCATGTTAGCAAACTGTTGATGAGTCATTTCAACAAATATATAGAAAAAATGTTAGAGAAACACAATGAAACATTTGTGTTTCAACAGACTCTTGAATCAGTACATATCACACTTCCCTGTCTCATAGAATCCTTACCAAACATCTTAATGGAACCCTCTCCCCCTCACAACCCAGACAATCTTTCCAGGATCTTACAGTGGTAACAGGTGTCAAAACCGGTGAAACGCTTCAGCAACATCAGGTCTACAGGATCCCTAGTGTCCACAATGTTAAATATGTTCAATGGTACATTGATCAAGGTGATCTCCATCCCTTAATGAGGTTGGAAACCTGATTGTCTCTGGCCCAGTACCAATTCAACTTCTAAAGTTGGATTCTGGTGAGCGTGCCAAGTATTTTTAGAAATGGAGAGGTATTAGAAATAGGGCTCTAATTGAATGGATATGTCACTTCTAGTCCTTTCTTTTTCAAAAGTGGTTTGAAATATGAATCCCTCAATTACGTGATATGTTCATTACTTCCCTAAGGTACAGAACTAGCTTATTACAGTATTCCTTGAGGATCCTGAATTGGCAGAATGACCTGGGAAGAAACTGGAATTTAAAGATAGAAATTCAGACATAATCTCTCAAGGTTCCATTTGAAGACAGAAGTGACCCAGCCAACACATATGTGCAATGCATTAGTGGAATTGGTTCTGTTTGTGTGGATCTGCACTGATCAAAGAAAGGGTACACTCATTCAGTATACACCAATTCCAATCCTCTCTAAGAAGGTGCATTAAAATGTTACTAGGCACTGTTACTGTAACAGCACCAAGCACATGAAACTTTGCCATTCATCCTTTTGTTGTTAGTGTTTACTGTGTAGATATATATACAGGGCACCTTGCCATGTCGCTAAGCCAATCTTGGTCACATTTAGTAGATTGCACTTGGCCTCCAATTTGCACAGGCATAGTAGCTCATCATTAGAAGGCATCTAGTTCACCAAGGAACTTGCGTACATTCACATGGGATATCTACAAACAATAATGTTAGCATATACATACAGCAAAAGAGAGCATAGATTATTATATTTAATTTGTGTAGACAATCTTAGAGAAACTGGCACATAGACAATCAAATGCCTAATGACAAACACACCTCATAGGACAGTTTGTTGTGTTATCACCAGGTGACCCAGACAGTTTCCTTCACAATCGACTGCTGCAACAGGTCCCTTGACGGGTGCTGTGCAGATGGTTGTGAATGTTACTCTGCAGCATAATAATCAACTTTTGTTGTGTTTGATGTCCAGGCCAAGTGGATCAACATAGAACACAAGTGACTATTGTTCCGATGTCCAGGCATGACATGCCCAACATCTGTTAGCAATGCATCATAATAGCGTGATACAGGCCTTTTTATCTGCACTCTCAATTGGAGAGGATGCCCACTGTCTCATACGATAACTCTGTGCAGCTGGTATTGAAAAACTCTCTTTTTACACAGACCATGAGATGGGTGGATGCAGCATGTTATCTATACAGGCTGGGTGGGTTCCTCCTCGACAGCAGATTTCTAAGTGTATGAGTAAACTCAAATTTGAGCAGTGATGTTTGCCTTCAGATAGCTTTCTTCCTGTGTTCCCTGCATGGTCCTGTTCTTGCCACTCTCACACATGCTATTGTTTGCAGTTTGTAGTGGGCCTGATTCACATCAAGAAAACAGTCAACAGAAGAGGTAAGGACTCCTTGGTGTAAATTTGGTTTTAAACTTAGTTAATGAGTGAATTTACCTTTTCTACGCTTGGCTAGAATGCATATAGACCTTCCTGGTAGGTTTAAATAAATCTAAGAGTGCTGATGTTCTCTTCATGACTGTAGAGAAATCAATCAAGCCTGAATGGATGGGAAATGGGTGTTCTGAGACATTGTTTGCCGTGGTAGATTGGGAACGTTAACAAACATATATGGTTGTGGGCATTCCCAAACTCCTCTCCCTAACCTTTCCATCCTGGATATAGTTGGAAATTTACTTCAGCAAATGGCTCCAGTAACTCCTCTTCCTGGATGGGAAGGAGAAAGGATTACCTCCATATTTTGTGGTGGTGCAGGGAAAGGGTTTCTCTATGTGGAACAAGTTTTTCATGTAGAAAAAAGAACAACCCCTAAATGTGTATTTTCACAGGGCCTTCATTTCTTCTGTTCGGACATCTTCACTATGAAGAACAGCAGGTGTAGGAGCTCCAGGGACTCGTCAATTGGCATTCTCAGAAGTATACCTGAAAAGGCTCTACCTGTCGCAGCTCATTCTAGGCATACTTTTTGGAAGGTTTGTGAGTCCCAATAAATAGTAACTCTGAAACCACACATAGCTGTACATTTAATGGCGCTGATTAACTACTTTGTTTTGTAAATCAGGGCCCTTATATTCACCTTACTTGATCAAGTTACATTGGACAGGCAAGTGTGTGTTCTGTAAGAAACAACACAAGAGGAAACATTATGTCCAATAGAATGGCACTGGTTTCAGCTGAACCAAGAGAATATGTCTTCTGCCCTTTCTGTGGTCAGCTCTGGCGAAGCAGCTGAAGCCCATCAATAAACACTGAATCACTGAATAATTATCAGAGAGGAATATGTTTACCCTTGCAATGTTATGGGGTTACAGAATCACAATGGAATCAGAGAGAGTTGGGACATTATGAGATGCGCATTACCTTGTTATATAAATGTACCTGAAGAAAAATGTAATTGTTGTTCATGGATTGCTTTCAATATTCCAGAGGCTGGACTATTTCTCAATTGTTGGTTGCTCATACACCAACAGCCACAGATTTGCGTGGCAATGCCAGTCAGCAATCAAGTTTGACTTAAAATAGAACATCTGCATCGAATGCCAGGCAAAGGCTTGAACTAGGGGAAGAACTCATGTCTGCTTAATAAAAGAACAAGATAAAATGCTGCCAAGTGCAGTTTGCCATGGGGATATTACATCACCTAAAGCCAATGTATTTTTTCAAAATTATTGTGATTTATGGCATCATCTGTGCCTTCCCATTGCTATTACACAGCTGCCACTGAATGGCACAGGCCACCTCACCCACCCAGAAGACTGTCCTTCCATGTTGCTGCTATTCCCTGACCGTCATACCTTCTGCATAGGAACTACAACAAAGACTTTCTGTGACAGACACTACACCACACCGAGTGCCACAACTCCTCCATACTTGCAGAGTAAGCATTTTGTTTTCACAAACCAACTCCCACAACCGCAGGATCCTAATGATTTCTCAGTTCAACCTCAAAAACTCAAATTTGCCCAATACCTTCAATATTAAGCTAACTAACGATTACATATGTAGCAAACAATACACTCTCTTCACACATTTTTTAAATCATTCATTAATCCATCACCCATGATTCACTATCTAAATGATACCCCAATGCTCAAAACTCTTTGAAAAAATCCCACTGATGACAAACAGGTGACATGCAGGCATCAAAACTTACACAATGTCGCTGGATTGTACCACGCAGAGGCAAAATTATCACTCCTCCTAAAATTTACACCCCAGCTACCAGTAATGGCATGTGCCATCACTTTTCTCAGCCTTACTGCTGAAAAGTAGAGCACCTTCTGTCAGTTGTTAAACTATATTTTTGAATACCTGGTGAGCCAGCAAGTATTCCTGGTATACCAGCGACCTAGGAAGTTCAAGATAGTCTAGTGTAGTTCCTGCTTTTATAAAGTTGAAATTAAATTATGATAGCAATTCATATTCCTCACACCAATGATATGTAAAGCTGTCTCACTTGGTCCTAACCCATTTAGTTTAGTCTCCAAAACAGTTTTAAAGAGAGATAGAATATCATAATAGCGCTCTAGTTCTTCAAGCAGGACCACCTGTAAGAAGAAGTGCAGGCCCAAAAGGCAGGCATTTATTCTGCTCCTAACAAACATAGCTATACTTTTTAGTCTCCATACACCCATCTGCAACTGAATCGCAGCACAGCATGTGCTACACAGATGAAAGAGAGAAATCCACAGTGTAATGCAAATTTTTTATCATCTCACTGGGCTTTATCTCCAAACACCCACACCAAAACATAGATTTCCCTGGCAGCTTCTGTGGTCTTCAAGGAGCACCACCTCTTGGAGGCTTCTTGACCTAAAAGGCAGGTTTTTATTTTGTTTTTACTGGAAATGTGGCTCTACTGCTCAGGCTCCCTAAGAATCACTCCGATTGTATCAAAAACAGTGTGGATGGCACCATTATTGGCCTTTGAATTTGTATAGGTTTTGCTCATTGTAACTCAAACACCCTGGAGTATCACCTGCTATAAATCTGCCTCATATAATACAGCGGTGCCAATTTTCCTAGATAGAATTTTAATATGCATTGAAGTGAAACTTCGCGAACAATTGCTTTAATACAGAATCTATTCCATTTAAAACCCTCAGAAATTGCCTTTTAATGTGTGTTAACCACCAAGAATTCTGTGTTAAGAGAAGGCCAAAGATGTTAAATATATCTACTTCCTCCAACCTGTTCTCATAGCCATCCAAGCATTTTTTGATGCTTAAGGATCATTGTTTTTTAAAATAAATTTATAGTAAGACCATTCATCTGGAAATACTCTCTAACTGCATTCTTAAGACACTTCAGTTTTAGTAGCATACAAAATAGAAACAGCTTTCAAAATTATGGCTAGCTTTACTTCCTTTGCCTTCGGAGCTAAATACTCTTTAAACACTAAGGGGCATATTCACATGGACTTATCGCCGAGTTATCGTCACTTTAGCGCAGCTAAAGTGGAGATAGATTTATCGGCCCATTCACAAGCGGGTGCAAACTGCAGACATCGCCAGTATTCCCGCGATAACTGCCCCAAAATTTGTCTCCACGGGTGACACCACCAACTAACCCTAATGAGATGCAGAGTAGGCGTTCCCGTGCAAAAACACACGAAAACACCGATGCGAACAAGAAAACAGGCGATAAGCCGCGGTAGCAGCAGGGATTTAACACCTGCCTTCTGCTGGTGTTAAGCAGGACGACTACCTGCAGTATGAAAGGGAGCCCAGGCCAGAGCCCCATCTGAAGACCCACAGATGCCATGGAGACAATGATCATGCAGCTCGGGGACCAAGAGGGCCACAACACCCACCGCCACCACTCCCAGGCCCCCCCCCGGACCCCCCCCTGGACAAACACATACCGTGCACGACACAAGAGCCACAAAAAGTGCATGATGTCGCACAATGACAACAAGAAACACACATGTGTGGTCAGAAGAACGAGAAACAGTCACCCATCATTGAAGTAACAACCAAAAACTTTATTGAAACACAAAACAAAACACTAATGAGGATGACTCCTGTCGTGTCCGTCGGGGACAATCATGATGTCACGGCCTGGAAAATAAAGCACACAATCAGAACGTGTGTCATGCGCACATCAAAGGTGCGAGACACAGAGAAAGAGAGAAGGAATGAAAGGCAGAGAGAGAAAAAGAGAGAGAAAGAAAGGGAGAGTGAGAAGGAAGAGAGGGAGAGAGAGAGAAGGAAAGGAAGGCAGAGAGAGAGAGAGAGAGAGAGGGAGGGACACTGCCGCCCCCACGCACCCAGGCACCACTGCTCACCTGCTGCCACCGGTGTGTCTCCAACCACGTGCCGGCATACACTGCAAGCCACCAGGTCTGCAATCTGTAATCGAGGCCAGAGTCAATCATGGCAGAGTCCATCTCACTGCACACGGCAACAACGCCTGTCCGCCCCTGCGCACACATGCAGCTGCACCCTAGCCCCTCCCGCCGGCCAGCGCTGGCTGTCCGCCCTTGCGCACCCAGGCCCCACTGCTCACCTGCCGCCAACGGTGTGTCCCCCAGCTGCACCCTAGCCCCTCCCGCCGGCAGCGTTGGCTGCCCGTGCAAGCTCCAGGCCCCGGCCCCGCGACCATGGCATGCTCCACATCATGCGGACCTGCACCGTGGCCCAGCAGGTCCCACACATGATGCTGAGTCCTGAGGCATCAATAGCAGAGACCACATCAGTGCACACGTCATCATCGCAGGCTGCACACCCGCTCAGCAATTCCGGTGCGCCTAACCCTGTGCAACCCCAGTCAGCGCCACGTGGTGGTAGGCCCGTGACGGCCGCATGGCTTCGGGTGCCACTAACCCTGTGCAACCGCAGTCAGCGCCACATGGTGGTAGGCCTGTGATGGCTGCATGGCTTCGGGTGCCACTAACCCTGTGCGCAACAACTCATTGGCCCTTTATGATTGAGAATCGTGGAACGTCCGTCATCCAGTCACCTCCGGCAGTGGGGAATGTGACGTTGTCGGCCCCTTATATTGGCGGGGTCACATGGCCTGTGATGCCTGTACCGGATGGGTGTGGTGTGTGTGCAAACCTGCCCTCAGGGAGTGGCAATGACATGCTGACAACTAGACCAGTGACCTGCAGACCACTAGCATGTAAACCTGCAACATGTGGCCCCCCCTCGGAGCGTAAGCGGAGTGGTCTGGCCTGGCGTACGCTGGACCAGCGCAGGGCTTGCAACAATGACTCAGGGGCTCCGGGCGTGGTTCAGTCCATGTCCAGACAAGGAAGTGACTGATGCGTGTGTCCCTGTTGTAGTGTCTACGGCACCCGGAACGCAATCGGCAATGTAGCACACTGTGACTGGAATCCCACTAGATGAGCATCATTGACGTTAGGGGGAATCACTGTCCCTACATTCATCCACACCTTCATACTTGAATGATGAAAAACATGACACAGCAGTGCGTTTCTGAATGTTTAATGCACATCCAGTGGAGTTTTGCAGCTGGAGAAGTACAGGGCCCTGCCAACCCCACTTCACAACATGGGCCCGTGGAGGGCCAGCCAGAGTCCATCGGGGAATGACAAGTACAGCGGAAGAGGAAGAGTACAGTCCGCAGTCTGGTTGTTGTGTCATTGGTCAACAAACAGGATATGGCAGTCCATGTCGCGGTCCAAGGTGAGTGCAGCAGAGTGTATCGGGGGTCAGTGATTGGGGCCATGTGCAGCACCAAGCAGCAACAGGCCAGGTGGCGAAAATGAATGCTAGTGCCTCCTTCTGATCTCAATCCCATTCACGTCCTCATCATTGGATGTGTGCTCTGCCTCACCTGTGGGTGGTGCAGTTCCGGCTGCAGCACTGTGTGCCACTGACACATCAGAGGCCGGAGGTGGATTGTCGGCCGCACTGTGTGGCAGTGACACATCAGGTGCCGGAGTGGAAATGTCTGCTGCACTGTGAGGCACTGACACGCCAGGGGGCGGAGATGTGGATGGTGTAGGGGCAGCAGCATTCATCTGCGCCATGCCTTGTGGCAGCAATGCCATGATGAGGATCTGCAGGGCATGGTAGATCCCAGCTACATTTTGCTGATGTGCAGCGGTGGCTGCCATCCTTTCCGCCTCCATCCGCACCATGTCCTCCATGAGCCTCCACATGTGTGCCAGCTCATGGCTGAGATCGCCGGAGCCACTCTGAGTGGACAGGTGTTCTTGTCTCCGAGTCATGAGTCCAGCGATGTCAGCCATGGCTCGTTGGAGACCATGGAGCGGGCTGTGGGTGTCCGTTAGGGACTGGAGGTGGTCCCTGATGGGACTTAGACACCCATGGATGGCGTCAAGTTTGGTAGCCATGAGGTTGAACCCCACGCGCACCTGCTCAGCCATCTCCCTCTGGCCCTCCAACACACGGCGTTGGAAGGCCATGTGTTGTTTGAGGGGGTCTTGGGAGACAGCCGGGGATGTGGGTGCCTCCTGCTTGGTGGTTTGTGGAGTGGGTGGGGTCTCCTTGATGCAGCTGGGCTGCCCTGATCCTAGAGGTGAGTTGCGGATGATGTCAATGATGTCTTGGAGGGCTTGGGTGTCGATGCTGGGGGTGTACTCCTCGTCATCAGTGAAGAGTGGCTGGGACTGCTCTGCAGGAGGTGTTGACGGTGCCTCTGCAATGTGAAGGGGAGATGCTGTATTACAATGTGTCCACATGTATGTAGCCGCATGGTACAGGTTCACATTCAGACAGCATGGCAATGTACATTGTGACAGTCTGTAGATCAGGGCCATGATCCAGAGTCAGTGTGGGTGTGCACTGTGCTCTGCTTGATTGTGCATGTGTGCCATTGTGGCCATCTCCCCCTTCCCCCCAGTACCTGGTGGTTACTCACCCTGTTGCTTTTGTGTTGTGTCATGTCGAGCAGTGTCCGCTCCCCCAACTCCTGCCATGGTCTCCACACTGATGACTGTCGACACCAGCTCCTCCATGTCATCCAGCTCCAGCTGTGGCGCTGGACTCCCACTCACTCCCGTCTGCATTGCTGCCTTCTGGTTGCCTGCGAGTTTCTCCTTGGTTTTGCGCTTGATGTCTATCCATCGCCTCTTGACCTCGTACATTGACCTCTTGTGCACTCCGACGGCATTCACCTTGTCCACGATGGACCGCCATATCCCATTTTTGGTGCCCAATGACACGTTGGAGGTGACGAACAGTTCTTGATGGTGTTCCATCGCCTCCGTGACCAGGATCCTATTCTCCTGCGGACCGAACCGCGTCTTCCTCTTCTTCTTGTCCTTGCCCTTCCCTGTCCCCAAGGTCCAAGGCTGGTCATCCGGGGTGCTTGTGGGGTTCCGCTCGTCCTCTGCGCCTGCTCCGGCTGCCTCCATGGTGCTTCAGTGTTGGTTATTTTGTGTTTGTTTTTTTTTTCTACTTTTGTAGTCATTTTCCCGCCTGCCGTATGTGTATTGGAGGCCTGGCGCTGCTTATCGCTGATTTCCTCATCGCGGTTTGGGCCATCGCATGTTTTTTCGCTGTGGGGTTTGTGTTTTTATCGCCGTCACGGTGGTTGTATCGCGGACATTGTCCGCGTTTTCGGGAACCTATCGCATGGTACCGCCGTGTTGTGAATTCCACGTTAAGACGGGGTTATTTTCTCACGATAGACTGCGATGTGTGAAGTTGCCTTAACCTTTTTTGGCGATGTTTTGCGCACGTTCTTGTGAATATACCCCTCAGGTGACAATTTCCAAAAGTAATTTTCCCTGCGGAAATCTCCAGGCATGTAGATTATTGCCTGGCTCAAAGTAAAATAATTCTTCCTAAATGCAATTCACAAACAGCAGTTGGAGATTTATGCCAAGTAGGAGGTCTACACTTTTTGGGTAAGGACATTGATTTTAATTAGTAATTTTGGATAAATATCCATCTGATTCAATCAGTCTTTTCCTCAAATAGAATATTGGTTATTTAATGTTTGTTATTCAGTTTTCAGATTGTGAGCTGCTAGAATGGATGTTTGGGAACAATATGGATTGGTGTATGTTGGCTGACAAAATGATATATGAGAGCCGGGGCTGCCCTAGGAAATAGGAGCAGGTGTGAGGTGGGTGGAATTTGTATAGAAGGAACATATATACTTCACCATTGATTGATACACGCCTAGTGCACGGGGACCAATTAGTCAATGCAATGGAATAGTGATATATGTACGTATTGTGAAAATGCCAAAACTAAGATGTCTACCTGATTTGCCACTGTTCTAAATGCTCTAACATAACACAGAGATGCTTTGATGTTTTCTTTTGTCATCAATAAAAAGAAGTTTAAATAGTCTTGCAGATGATATCCTTATGGTCATTTTTGAGATTTAGACTGTGGGCCTGATTATATCCTAATGCAGTGGTTCTTAACCTTTTGACTTTTGTGGACCCCCACGTAATCATTATGGAAACACTATGGAAACACTCCCCACTAAATAAATATTGAAATCCAATTTTAATCATTTAAACAACAAAACAACACACAAAAATACAAAAACAAGCATTCATCAAACAAATAAATAAAGGATGAAATATTTTACGTAATTCACAAATATAAAAAAAACAAAATTTGAATTTGAAGGTTGGATCTTTTCTAAATTCATTTGAGGCCAGCTACTGAGCATACCATATTCTGTTTGATGCACTTGCAATGCTCTTCCGAATTAATCTGAGAACGCCAACTTAGGGGCCGATTCCGATCTCGGCCGGTAGGGCTCCGAATCGGATGCGGCTTAACCGGATCCGATTCGGAGCCCTATTTCCCGACCGAATCGTACGCGCATCCGGGCGAGCGAGTACGATGCGTATTCGCCGACCGACTCGTCCGGACATCCCGACCGCTCCGACCGACTCGTTCCCGGGTCTAACCGCACCGACCGACTCGCTCGGGACTCGACTCGCACCGCGCAATGGAGACGTTCCCCGGCCGGGTAAGTATGATGCGCGCCGCGAGCAGTCCGATCGAGCCGCGCACTCCGGCTCGAAAGAGCTGTCGGACCCCCCTGTACGCGTAGCCGTGCGAGTCGCACACAGGGGGGACCCATGGGTCCCCCCTACCTGTGCGTGTACGACGCGAATCGCTTCGCCGCGTACACGCTGTAGGGGGCGCCCTTGTCCGCCTCGCACCCATTGAGTCAATGGGAGCCCGCGTACGCGTTGTACGACAGGCTCCCATTGACTTCAATGGGAGTCCGACCGACTCGAGTCCGATCGCATACGTGCGCATCGTACTCGTTCGGTCGGACTGCACGGGTCCGATTCGGTCGGAAATCTCTCCGGGTCCGGCTCGGTCGGAGAGATTTCCGGCCCGAATCGGAATCGGCCCCTTAATTGTTAGCCTACATTTTCAAATTTCTTCATGTTTACAGAACATTTGAAAGTTTTTCATTTACATTCTCCTCATTATTTATATGCACTTCATTCATCTGTTAATATTAATTAATTTTCTAAGCAGCCAGTGACCCCCCTGAGCAGGCGTCGTGGACTGCCTCCCCAGATCGCAGCTCAAAAACTGTTGTCCTAATGCACTTAGGCAGACTGGATATCCGTCATATTTGTGATGGAGTACCCACCTACCAAACTGTAAACGATACCCTGTGTTTTGCTTCTTACTAATGTCTAAGTGGGAATCTTTTTTGTTAGGATTTCTTTACAGTTTTCTTGTTTTCTGATAAAATGATAGGATGATTTAATTGACATCATCGATTTTTATTGATCTGAATTATTTAAAGGGAAAGGGTGAATCCTAAATGTATTGCCTTGTTGATTTTATAATTATTTTTCCTTATCAGGCTTATTGACTCATTGGATATATATTTATCCTTGAACTATCTCTAACAATTACTTTTTATATAAAGTTTTGGGATATAAAGATTATTTTAATGTAATATTTTTGATGTTCTGTTGCCTTTTTAAATTGATGCACTTTTAGTTCCACATCAATTACTGTGTGGGATTGTGGCAATAGGGTGCTAGCTAATACCTCCCTACGCTGTATCAGTGACTGCCACTTTTGACATATTATATGAAAGTGACTTGTATATGACTTATATATATATATTATGTTACCTGATTACCCAATTTAATGCTTGCGAGCTAAATTCATTTACATAGGAAATCATATTGCTTTCTTGTGTTCTATGACATTTTTTGTACTTAGTTCTTGTTTTTTTCATTTTATAATTCTGTTTTTTTCTTTTTTATAACTATGTGCAGCCATGAAAAAGCAGAAATGTTGCAAAGATAAACAAATGCTTTTGGCAATATTTGTACTTGAAAACCTTGTTATACACCAAGAAATTTCAACACTGTTCTTGAGTATCAGAAAGACTCTACTGTGGCTATGAAAAAGTTGCTCAATTCAGTCATTGTATCCGTAAATCTTATTAAAAGGACATTTTTTTAATATTTAATGTAGTTTTAAAAATTAGAAAGAATTTATTGTACAGTAAAATCATTGTGTTATAAGCTTACTTTTCTATTTGTTACTAGTCAACTCCACTATAAGAAATTGGGTTTATGTGTCAGCTCTACTAAAGCAATGACCGCAATAATTGCCATGGTGAACGACAAAATTAACCTGTGCTTAACCCTCTGCTAACTTGGCACAAAAGCAGTCAGGCGTCACCTAGAAGCAATATGTAACATATTTTTGCAGCACTCAAACAGCAATGAATTGAAAACACAACATAAGAAAAACCCCAAACCAATTTAGAACTGGAGTTTAATGGAAAATAGCACCTAGAAGATCAAAGTGCCAACTGCAGGTATCTGGTCATGCAAAACAGGGGCAAAGTCAAAAGTTAAGGCTGATTGCGAAGGAGTATAGTCAGATACACAAAATGGAGCAGGCCAGGTCTCAGCTTACCTTTGTACTTAGAAGACATTTTTAAGAAACCTGAGAAGGTAGAGTTCAGCAGGGCAAGGCGGTGCCCAAGCAGGAGATGTCGGTTGTCTTTCTGGAGGAAATCTCAGTGACGATTTTTGCCTTTGGATTTAGTCACTTTCTTGGACGTCAAAAATCTCCAGCGAGATGAAGTTGCTGGCTGTAGCCAACAAGGACTCCACAAGACTGGCCACCTTCGCCAAGAGGTCCCGCTGAACTGGATTTGCTTCTGCAGAGAACCTAATGGGAGCGAAGTCAGGCCGACCACCTTGTGTGGACTGGCAGGTAGGTCCTGGTCTTGTGTCGATACTCAGGGCACTTTTTAGTGAAAATTGTCTATGTCCTGAGTTTCAGGGTTAGGCAGGGGCAGCACCTCTAACACCACTTCAAAGGGTCCAGCAATTGGGGGCATCACTTGGGGGGTTAGGACTCACTTCACCAGAGGCCAGGTGCAGTGTTCAAGCTCTCTGGAACTTGATATGTCCCTGTAGCTCACACTGGAGGTCTGTCAACTAGCCATTGGATTCATTGCTGGTGGTCCTGGGTTCAAGAAGGTTGTCCATTTCTCCTTCAAGCAGCAAGGCAGTAGTCCAAGCAGCAGGGCAATCCTCTGGTCCTCTGTGGGTCCTGGCAGACTTCTGAAGTCTTCCACAGGCCAGGATTGCATGGAAGAGTGGCTCTGAAGGTCCATTGTTTATACCTAGTGCCAGCCTTTGAATTTGAGGGATTCCCTATACTACCCCACATCTGGTTCTGAAAATATCTTTCCTACCCTTGTCAAGTATTCAAGAGGGCTGGGGTGACAACAAACTAGTGTTAGATTGCTGTGTGTGCTGGAGGCAAAGCCCTTTGAAATTTAGGTGGGGCTGGGTACAGCTTTGCCCTTAATCATACAGGCAGAATGGTCCATCCTATCCACACCTAATCCTCTTTGCATCACTATCTGCAATGACTACACAAACCCTTCCAGCTAAGCTATTTACATTCAGGTGACCCAGCACACTGGCAGAAGGCATAAATGGTTAGGGCAAGAAAACCACAACTTTCTAAATGTGGCATTTTCAGAATTGTGACTTATAATCCGACCTTACTATTAAAGAGGATTTTAAATTACAATTCATTTGAGTGTAAACACCATATGTCTAGCTGCTCCGAGTCAACTGTTAACACTTATTAAATATAATAAGGTAACCCTGTGTTAGAAAATGGGAGAGATAGGCCTTACAGCAGTGAAAATGACTTAACGACTTTTCACTTCCAGGACATGTAAAACTTAAACACACACATCGTACTTTTTAAATACAACGCACCCTGCTCTATGAAGCTTTAGACGTATCTGTGTTAAAAAGGAAGGGTTAGGCCTGGCAAAAGGTTTATTTCACCTGGTCGAAATGGCAGAATAAAACTGTACTATAGACTGCAGTGGCAGGCCAGCAGCATGTTTTAAAAGGCTACTTTAGTGGGTGACACAATGAGTGCTGTAGATCCACTGATAGCATTTAATTTACATTTTCTGGGTAAGTATAGTACCATTTACCAGGGACTTACAAGTAAATTAAATTTACCAATCAAGAATATGCCAACAGTAGCATGTTTTACTGCCAAAAAAAACAGTTTCAGCAACAGGAGGCAAGAATCTTGGAGGGACCCTGCAAAAAGAGCCAGTTCCAATATTACCTCCACAATTTAGTAACTGCTAAACACTTAAAATCATGCTCCCAAAATACATTGGACAGATAGGAAGCCAATAAGACACCCAGCTGTAGACCATTGTAAGAGCTTATCTTGGGGGAACATTTCCTTTCCCTTATGAATGAATGTGAATCCAAGAATTAGAGTTCAGTGCTCTGACTAGCTGAAACAGCCTATGACTGATATTACCTCCAGTAGAGTTATATGAGGCTCCCAACTTGCTGGTGTGGCATCATTATATAAAAATAAAGAGTAAAGAGGCCCACCAGGAAACATTTACATATTTAATTTAAAAACTTAAACGAAATGTAAACTAAAGTTTAGAATTCAAATTAAATGCCTACATGCACCCTCACGCACACACCCTCATGTACATTTAAATATAATTTCAAAATTATACAGATTCGCACATTGGAAGGTTTGGTCATTTTTTAATGCATCATTTTTAGTACAGACTCTTCTCTGTATGTTCCTTTGAACGCAAAGTAAAGATCAACAGGCTTAAACCAGAAATAATGTCATCCCTGTTTTTCATTAAAAAACAAACATTGCTATTAATTCGATAAAGCTTCATCATTCCTTTCAATGTAGAATCGATTCACAAATTTGAAAAAGAAATTCAGAAGGGTGATATCTGATATTGGTGGTAATGATAAATGAATATATTGCTTTATTGATTGCACATTTTTTTTACAAAGAGCAAAAAAAGCTTTGCAATAACATTTTTGTTGAAAGCAGTAGAAGAAGACGAAAGAAATACGCTTTAAAAAAAGAGAGCATTCGCTGTGACTGGCAGATCTGTCATGTAAAATGGAAGACTAATAGATTACTGATACAGGTGGATGATCTGAGACATACTGAGCTACAGGTATGAATGACAGGAGTGATTGTGCCTCACAGTGACAATCTTCTGAATTAAATGTGAATAGGATTAGAAAGCTTTTCGTTCCGCAATCCTTCCCTGCTATTTTCTTGCCCTATCATTATATTATTGTGAGGATACCTTTTTCGCGGGATTACTTTGAATTTCCTGCGATTTTCCACCAACTTCATTAAACTTATTTTGACAAACACTTTTCATAACAATTTGATTTAACACTGAACGAATGGATTTCGCTCTGTCTCTTCTTCTGAATGAAAAACGTTGACTTAAATCATTGCACATTGCCGGGAAATATTTCTGCTGGCAAAACTATGTTTATTCATTTACTTTCTATCAGAGTCTGCGAATGAACTAAATATTCAGAAGAACTCAGGAGAAAACGCTTCAGCTGCCTTCAGAGCTCGGATGCTTTTGAAAATTGCCCTTCTACATTTAATTTGCTTCTATAAAGAGAATTATTAATATTATCTCTAATTCCAGTAATTACTTTAAAATCCACAGTTAATTAGAGATATTTTACAATGCTGAAACAGAATGAACTTAGAGTCCTTTACATCATACTGGGGGTCATAAATTAGCCTATTTCGTTGATTAAGTAGCCTTGATGACGTCTAAAAATATCTTGAAGGGCATGAACCGTGATTCCCTGATGTCTGATTGAATGCATTATACATGCTGTCTTAAGTACCGTATAGGCAGCAATACAAGATAAAGTATTCTAGGCAAGTAATGCCACAGTGAGCTTGGTGTGGTTGTGCAGTACTTCCCATAACACAATCAGTATTCACCTTGCTCTGTACTGTTTCTGCCAGTGAACAAACATTCGTTACTGACTCACTGCTAGGTGTTACCTAAAAGAAAGCAAATTTAAAAACCAAAGTCCATATTTACTAACATTTTGCATTTTGGTTGCACCACTTTTGGGATGCAGCCAGGACACAAAATGCCAGTAGATAATTACCAAGGCACACAATGGGTGATTTTCACCACCATTCGTGACTTTGTAAAGAAATGTAATGAAGCGATAGCGGTGTATCCTGTTACATTTAATTCTGGGATGAAGCATGGGTGTCCCCATACATCCACCAATTGATTTCACGCAATCCCAGATCTACAAAGGTTTGTAAACCTGGGATTGTGTGAAATCGCTATGCTCCACAGAGGATTCCATAAAAAGCAGAACATTATTTTTCTTTGTGTTATTTCTTCTTACTATGTGTGCTGCATGCAGCACAAATGGGGGGATATTCTCAAGATCGTGCGATAAACATCGCCAAAATAGGCTAACGCAATTTTTCATATCGCCGTCTATCACGGGAAAATAACTCTGTGTCAACGTCGTATTCTCAACACGGCGGTAACATGCGATAGTTTCCCAATAACCCCTCAAATGTCCGCGATACAACTACCGCGACGGCGATAAAAAAGAAAACCCGAATGTGAAAAAAGTTGCGATGGGCCCAACTGCGATAAAAATCCAGCAAAAAGCAGCGCCAGGCCCGCAAGTCCCACAAGTAAGGCGGGAAAAATCACTATAAAAGCGGCAAAAATGAAATACAAATAAAACACAAACAACTGCGAAGCACCACGGAGGTAGCCGGAGCAAGTACAGAGGACAACCCGAACCCCACAAGCCCCACGGAGGACCAGCCTGGGACCTCGGGGTCAGGGAAGGGCAAGGAGAAGAAGAAGAGGAAGACGCGGTTCAGTCCGCAGGAAAACAGGATCCTGATTGCGGAGGTGACAGAACACCATCAACAACTGTTCGTCACCTCCACTGTGTCATTGGCAACAAAAAATGGAATATGGCAGTCCATCGTGGACAAGGTGAATGCAGTCGGAGTGCTGAGGAGGACAATGGAAGAGGTCAAGAGGCGCTGGAATGATGTGAAGCGCAAAACCAAGCTAAAACTCGCCAACAACCACAAAGCAGCAATGCAGACTGGGGGTGGGAGTCCTGCGCCACAGGAGGAGCTGGATGAGATGGAGGAAATGGTGTCCACAGTCATCAGTGTGGAGACGGTGGCAGGAGTCGGAGGACCGGACACTGCTCAACATGACCTGACACAACAGCAACAGAGTGAGTAACTACCAGGGACTGGGGGGACGGGGGAAGATGGGCACAATGGCACACATGCACAAGTAAGTACAGCACATCTGCGGACAAACCATGCCCAAGAGTCACAACTCCGACCAAGAGCCCAATTTACCCAAGTCTGCAACAGCTCAGCACTGTATAAGCACAGAAGTGAAAGTCGAACCGCCTGAAAGGGATAAGGGCCAGCCAAATCAGAGCTGAAGGGGCAAATCACCCACAATGCAGCACACACACATAACACTGAGAGGACCTCAACATTTACAACAAAGTGGACCAAACTGCAACACTTTCACAACAGAACAGAGGACACAACTGGTGCCGCTTGTGTGTAGAAAATGGCCATTCGCATTTGGCATAGCAGAAAACTGTGAGATGATAATGGACAAATACAACCTCACATCCGTGATGGTGGCGAAATGTCAACTGTCCAGCATTAAATAGGCATCTCCACACAAACAGTCACAATGTACATTGGCATGCAGTCTGTTTGTAAACTTGGCCAATGTGTCAACATACATGTGAACACAATGTCAAACTGAATCTCCCCTTCACATTGCAGAGGGAGAATCATCACCTCCTGCAGAGCAGACCGTACTCCTCATCACCGATGATGAAGAGGACCTACAAACCATCGACCCCGAGGCCCTCCAACAGCTCATGGACACCCTCAGCACCCCACCCCCAGGAGCAGGGCAGCCCAGCTGCATCGAGGAGAACCCACCCTCCTGCACAGACCACACAGCAGGAAGCACCCACCACCACGGCCGTCTCCCAGGATCCCCACGAGCAACACATGGCATTCCAACGCCGTGTGTCACAGGGCCAGAAGGGGATGGCAGAGCAGGTGAGGGTGGGGTTCGACCTCATGGCAGCCAAACTAGATGCCATACGTGGGTGTCCAAGTCCCATCAGGGACCACCTACGGGCCCTAACGGACACCCACAGTCCGCTCCATGGTCTCCAACAATCCATGGCTGACATCGCTGGAGTCATGACTCATAGACAAGAACAACTGTCTAGTCAGAGTGGCTCCAGCATTCTCAGCCGTGAGTTGGCCAACATGGGGAGGAACATGGAAAAAATGGAGCGGATGCAGGCGGGAAGAATGGCTGCCACGGCTGCACACCAGCGAGATGTAGCAGGGATCTACCATGCCCTGCAGATCCTCATCATGGCAGTGCGGCCACAAGGCCTGGCGCAGATGAATGCTGCTGCCACTTCTCCCTCCACATCACTGCCCCCTGATGTGTCAGTGCCTCACAGTGCGGCTGACAATCCACCTCCGGCCCCTGATGTGTCACTGCCACACAGTGCCGCAGACAAAACACCACCACGCACATGTGAGGCACATCACACATAGGAGGACGATGATGAGGATGAATCTGCTGTTGGGCTAAGTAGGAAGCGGTAGCATTCATCTCCACCATATGGCCTCTTTCTGCTTGGTTCTGCCCTCTGCATCATGCCCAGGAATAACACCCTCCACTGTCCCCCTTAACACTCTGCGACAGTCACCTTGGCCCCCAACATGGACTGCTACATTTGTTTAGACAACCAATGACACAGAAATCAGACTGCGGACTGAACTCCCTCTCCTACGATGTACTTTTCCCTCCCCAAAGGACCCTGGATGGCCCTCCACGGGGCAACATTGTAAAGTAGCGTGTGCATGGCCAGGTACTGGTCCACCTTCACCAATCCACCGAATGTGATTAAGACATTCAAATTCACACAGATGAGTCATGTCCATGATCAAGCAAGTATGAAAGTATGGATGTATGTAGGGGCAGTGATTCCAAACAACGGTGCTCCCTGGGAACTGATTTCAATGCGCATGTATGTCCGTGACCCAGATAGGCAGTGAGATGACTGGGAATGTGTGAACTAGCTGTGGCCTCATTGCTCCAAAACAACAATCTCGCTATTTCCAAACTTAGCCCCACGACAATGTATGAAATAGGGCTGTGTGTCGCAAAGTCAAAGTTATGTGGAAGCCACAGCTCGGAGCAATGATTGGTTTGAGTGTGGAGCGCTTGGACTCCTGGGATGGTCGGTGCGTAAGTGTGAAGGTCATACCATGCAAGTGAACTGTGAGCAAGGACTCCTGGGTGTGGGGTGTATATGCGTTGGTCTCTGGTTAGCGCTGTGCGTAGTGTGGGAGCTGTCAGCAGCTGCTATGGTATCGCTCAGGGGGAGCCGGGCACATGTATTCCCAAGGTCGGAGGTGCAGATGTGCTACCGCCTTCTAGTTCAGACAGAGGGGCTGTCATCCACAATGTTAGTTTGTCATCTGCTTGCATTCTGGAAATGTGATGGGGATTGGGTGGGGGGATGTCACTGCTTCGCCTTCCGGCATGGTTGAACCCTTACCTGCCATGTACGTGCCCTCACGGTCAGTATTGCATGCTCTGATGTAGCAGTGTTGTTTTGCTGCAGTCTGACAGTGATGGGTGCAGGTAGCTGTGAGGAGACGGTTGACCACTCACCTTGCACCTATTAGCTGGCACTGATCACTACTCTTGATGGATGACGTCCATGTACACATGTGACCTGTACATGGCACATTTGACCAGGGGACACCTTGGTGTGTTCCACGCAAGGTGGACCTGCTGGCTTCTAGGCTCGTGTGCATCTCCCAATGTTGCTAAGGTGTCCACTGTGCCCACATCCCCCTTACGGCCATGTTGTTCATGTTGTGGGACTCGACACACAGGGTGTATATTTGCATCAGGCAGGTACATCTCTGACCACAAATGGCACCCTGTTGTCTTTTCCTGAACACCAATGACGGCCTTCATGTCATGTTCATGTACACGTGGGACGCTGATGAGTGGCACGACGTACTACATGTGAGACCCTGATATGGCATATCAAATACGTGACGCCCTAAACAGCCTCTCGGTACAGAGGTGACATACACACCATCTCTTCTTGCAACATAGGCAAATGTTAGCACTCAATGTTGCACTTACACCCGTCAGAGTAATGTGCTAATGCAGAGGACTGACATGCACACGGGGAATGTGTGTTGCTAAGATTTTATTTGCACATGCTGGTCATGTGGTCATCTTGTACTGTGCCATGATTGCTGTGGACAGTCACAATGTGACGTGCTCATGCGAAGAAATTGTTGATGATTGTGTTCCTTCGGGCTATTGCTGCTGTGGCTGCAGTGGGGTGTGGTCCACCTGCATCATCTTCCTCATAATCGTCCGGTGCTTCTGGGACTTGGATCCATGGGGCATTGGTGCGTACACATATGTTGTGCAATACACAACATGCAGTGATCATCTTGCACACTATTTCTGGGCTGTACAAGAGTCTTCCACCGGTGATGTCCAGGCACCTGAAACGTGATTTCAACACGCCAAATGTGCGTTCAACAATGCCCCTGGTGCGTTTCTGGGCCACATTGTACTGCCTCTGGGCCGGGGTGTTCGGGTCTCGGAGGGGTGTCATCATCCACGGGCAGAGTGCATATCCTTGATCACCTGTGAGAGGTAAGTCAGATTAGTGTTAACTGGTGGTTCTGCATGCTGTGTTGGCAGACATACAAGTTTCATGGTGTGTGATTTGTGCGACCTTGGGATTCATGTTAGCCATGTATTGCTCCTGGCAAATGTGGAAGGACAATGTGTATTACGTAGCCTCACAGCTGCTCCTCCCTCCCACCGAGCCTATTTACTTGTATGTGCTGCGCGGTTGCATCACTTGCACTCCTACGGCACACCATTGTCATGCCTGTCTGTGCATGTCCGCAGGACTGACAGCAAGACTGTAATGTTGGCCGTTGAAGGTGGGCGGCCACGTGTGTGTAGGCCTATGGTCAGGTTATGGCGGAAACAGAGCCACACGCAGTGGTAACTTTGGTGGCCGTCCCGGAAGTGAACCACTACCTGAGCCCCGGCCTATTTAGTCACTCCCCTACGCTGGACTGGCGTGCGCCGGCCCTGCCCACTACGCTTACGCTTACAGGGGGGGCCGACATGGCTACTTGTCCAAGGTGTTCCCCACTGCCTGTGATGACATGGTTGCGTCCACTGTCCACGACACTACATACTCCAGCAGTATGTGTCCACATGGACTTGTCTGTACTCTGCATACTCAAGACTGTCCAGCACATCACCGCTACACTTGGCATTGTGTACATTGAAATTCATAGGTCCATTGCCTCCTTAGCACAATCGTGGTTCCCTCCTCTCCCCACATTCTGCAAATGTGTGGCAGAGGGGCTATGCCTTAGTGTATGGTTTGTCCACATTTCTGGCCCCTCTTACCACGGTTACTTGTGTTGTCGTGTCTGGCAGGTGTGCATGTTGGTTGGCATGTTGAATGATATTTTGTTACAAGTCCATTCCCACAGTTGTGCGTTGTGTGATTGTGGAATTGAGGTGTGTGGTGTGTTCCGTTGGTACTTACCAACGAGCAGTCCATTTCCATAGGTGCCATCCTGAAAGCGCTGGTTGATGATGGACTGTCGGAAGATGTATGAATCATGCACACTGCCTGGGAAGTTGGCGACGACATTGGTGAACAGTCCCCGGTGGTCCACTATTGCCTGCACATTGATGGAATGCGTGTGCTTCCTGTTGCGGTAATTGTGTGCAGTGTCAGCAGGGGGCACAAGAAGTACATGTGTGCAGTCGATTGCCCCCAACATGTGCGGGAATCCAGCTATGGCGTAGAAGCCTTGCTTGGTCTCCAGCTGTTCCTGCGCAGTGTGGGGGAAGTGAAGGTGCTGGGGTATGAAACTGATGATGGCATCCAGGACAGGTGTGATGGCCTTTGATAGGGCTGGCTGTGAGACTCCACCGACTCTGGCAGTTGTTGGTTGGAAGGTACCAGAGGCCAACAGGTGCAGCACAGCCAGCAGCTTTGTCTGCGGAGGGATGTTGGTTGTCCGCTGTGTTGGTACCGTCAGCCTGTGGGCAATGTGGGTCATGATGCAGAGGATGGTTGTCCTTTTGAGCCTGTAGTGGGCAATGACATCCTCTGGCGTTAAGTCTGTGAGGCTGATGCATTTTCGGAAGGTCCGCTGTCTTGTTCTGTGCTGCCTCGGTGGTGGCCCGGGGGGGTGGTCCTGGGGGTGGGGGTGGTCCTGGGGGTGGGGGCCTGTGGGGGTGGTGGCCCTCTTGGGTCTCCGAACTACATGATTAGTAGCTCCATGGCATCTGTTGGTCTTCAGATGTGGCTCTGGCCTGGGCTCCCTTTGTACTGCAGGTTTTCATCCTACTTGAGACCAGTAAAAAGCAGGTGTTAAGTCCCTGCTGCTAACGTGCCTTATCGCCTTTTTTTGTCCGGCATCGCAGATCTGGCTGGTCGTTGAAAATATCGCGAAGTGGTGTTTTCGTGTGTTTTTGCACGGGAACGCCTACTCTGCATATCATTTACGTTAATTGTCGCTCTCATCCGTGGCGATGTGTTTTGTGTCAGCTATCGCAGGAAAACTGGCGATGTCAGCAGTTTGCACCAGCTTGTGAATAGGGCGATAAGTCTATCGCCACTTTTGCGGCGCTAAAGTGCCGATAAATCGGCGATGACTCCTTGAGAATATGCCCCTTAGAAAGAGAAAAAAGCCTCGATGGATTGCACCATGGTGCAAGGGTGTCTGCACTGGCGCTAGGCGGCCTCAAATGTGCCTGCTAAATGAGACAGCAGAAGTGTGCCATAACTTAGTAGATATGGTGCATTTCTGCTCTCTCCCTTTCACGCAACACAGCACAGCAAATTGCCTTGCTGGACTGTGCTGTGTGAAAGATTAAAAAATCTGGTCTCAAGATTTTACACGTTTCCTCTTTCTTCTTTTCAGTTTAGTCTCACCATTCAAAAATACGGTCCCAATAATTTTCATATCAATCAGAAACCTCAAGTGGTGATTTCAATACAAGCCTTTATGTTCACCAGCTACTGCTGTATTTGAAATTTCAGAACGAACATTGAACCATTTCCAAGGAGGGAATAAAAACCTACAACCACTTTACTAAAGACAAAGCTATTCTAGTCATTGTGTTTTGCCACAAGGCCTGCGCAAATTCGTTCGAAATTCACTAATTACTATTTTCAGGTTTTACCCAACGAAATTCTGCTATGTCATCTTCTAAATTACTCAGGAAAATGGCTCTCATATTTTAAAAGTTGGTGTGCAGGAACTGGCTTGTTTGTTCATTTTCTTCCTATATACTCCCTTTCTGTGTTGTGTTGCATGAAAGATTAGTAAATCTGGACCTTTATCTTTAGGTAAACACACCATCGACATCTAGGACTTGATTACGGAAAGGAGTCTAGACCTTCTTTTTGTTGCAAAAATCTAAAAAATGATTGCATCCTCTCCTGGCATTGCAATCGCCTGCTCGCCAAAGTTTAAAATTTGACATTGTTCTTGCCTTGGATGCCAACATTGTGGTCTCACCATAATCTTTTGTAACACACTATGCCTTGCACAGTGAATCTGGTGCCTTTTTTCAAGGCCAAATCACTTGCTTTCTTGCTTACTCATTCTAATGCTCAAGTCGTAACATGTGTTCTTTGTTAACAACCTCCATCTTTTTTCCAGCTCTTCTTTTACTACAGCCTTTCTAGAATTTATTACTCTGCAAGCACTCAGCCATGGTTCTTTCTTAGCCCTGGTGAATTTTAACATCTGTGCTGATGCTCCCGATAACCCTGTCACAGAAGCCATGGCATTAAGCTCCTGAATCAAGTAAAAAATTATATCCATACAGCAGGACAGTGTTTCAATGTTTTGTCCATTTGATATGGTTCCTGACCTGCTTGCTTGCATTTTTCTCTTTCACAGTTACAACTCCTCTCCCTGTTCTCTAGGCAAACTAGGGCATCACTTTTGAGATAAAACTTCTTGTCCGAAATGTGCTGACTCACTAGCCAATGTATCTAAACATCTCGGTAGTGATGCTTCGCTAGATGACAAAATCACATACATCAATCAGTGGGTTGAGTCTACACTGGACCTTGCTCTTCCTCTTGTACACAATCCCCCTTGATGCTCCCACCTTTCTGCTCAATGGTACACTGATGTATTACTAGATACCAAGCTAAAATGTAAAAAGTTCAAGCAGTTATAGAGAGCAGATTAACTTATTTAAGACAAAGTAAAAATGAAGAAGGCCCTTCAACACTATAAAACTCTGGTACAGTCTACAAAAACCTAGTACTTCATAAACAAACTTTTGGCAACTAAAAACTCAACAAAATAACTTTTTTAAATAACTAAGTTGCTCTAATCTTCTGACTGCATCTCCACAGCCACCATGCGATATCAAGTCTTTTGTGATGACTCTCTACCTTCTTCCATAACAGTAGCATGGATATAGTTAGAAATGGGGTTTCTGGTTGGTTAGGGATGTACCTAAGCCAGGCAGAACCCACCATTCTAGTCAGGGTATGTAAAATACAAACCAAAGATAACCTCAGCCTCTGGTAGCTTGGCACAGAGCAGGCAGGCTTCTCATCAGAGGCAATGTGTAAAGCACACACTCACACAGAAACACAATGGACACACCACAAAAGAGGCTCCACACAGGATTATATAAAAATATAGTATATATTGTACATACAACGTAAACCAAAACAACATGAACCATTAAAACTGTGCATATTATGCAAAACTTGAAATAGTACTCATTATCCTGACAATGCAGGACAAAACAACATATACTAGAATCTCAGGGTATGAAATGTATCAGTTTTATTTAGAGCAAAACACATAAATTACCACATGTCACCATAGGCACATCAGTAACAATAGGGAAACATGGGTCCTGGAACACCTGCCCTCCTATTAGAAGGGTTGTGGTAGTCACTGTGGTCTAACTGAAACAAATGCCTTGGCAAGTATTACAGTAAATGTACCCAGAAATATATATATGGTTGCCCTAATTAAGGCAAAACAAAATGATATGCAAACTCAGATGAAGAAACACTCCGTAATATCCTTTGGGTGCCCAATCGAAAAGCTACTGCATGGAATACACTCGCCTCCATTTTTAATTTATACTGTAATTTTACCGGCTTCCTTCAGGCAGCAGGTTAAGGAATAAGGCAAGCCCCTAGGGGCAATCGGGCCTCTGTCGTGGTTCCACCCCACGAGAATGAACAAGTGCCCCCAGGTATGTTTTACCAAAAAAAGGAGGGGTGGCTCATCTGCAGGTTTCAGCGGGGAGATGTCGCTGGGTCCCCCGTGCGCAGAGGAGTTGAAGGGAGCTGCTCACAAGTGCACAGTGCAGCTGCTGACAATCCAATGCAGCTCAGCCTCTTTGGAAGAATGGGCTTACTTTCTCCTCCCAGACAGTACCTGGACATAGTGGAAACCACTCAGGGATTCTGCTAACTCCAGCAGGACTCCAGCCATCATCCGAAGTTCAGCGGGTCTCCAGAGCAGGGGCCCACGTTGCTGACTCTGGGTGGTGAGGCAGCCTTGGCAAGCCTCCATCACCCAGGCAACGTGTTTCCTGTTGTAGTATGGCTCAGGGACTCAGGCTGCCACTGAGTGAAACCACGGCCACAGACTTCAGTCAGCGGGGGCTGACGGCAGTGCACAGCTGTTACTTGGGGCTCCTTTTAGCTACAATAACCATGGAGCACCTTAGCCCAGCAGGTTATGGGGCTGCTCAGATCTCCCCTCACTCATGGACCATGCTTGTAGCAGCGCAGGCCATACTGGCAGACTTCCCTTGGTGCATTTGTGTTAAGCTCCCAACTTCAGGTGCCCTCCAGAGTTCTTCCTCACCGCTCTCGCTGGGGAAATCCACAAGGCAAGTTCCCTTTGGCAGAGAAGTGTGGGAGTCAGAAATAAGCACCCAGCCAAATGAAGTGCTGTTCTTAAACACAAAAAATGGAAGCGCAAGTCATACAGAAAAGTCAAGAGCAGAACACATGGGGGGCACACAGGGAGCAGCAGGCAGGCCAGCACATAAAGGTTCTTAGCAGAGTGGCAGTCCCTCCAGCAACCCAACAGGCAGCTGGCCAACACAACAAAATAGTTAGTCCTAATGGCGGTTCCTCCTTGCAGCACAGTAGTCCTCTTGTATTGTGCAGTCTGTGGAGCCAGCAGCATCTGGTTACAAGTCCCAAGCAATGTCTAAAATCATGTGGTCAGACCCCTGTACGTATACTCCAAAATGTCTTTGTTCAAGAGTTGACTTTAAAAGAAACCTTAGAAGTGCACAACACTCCTTTCAACCCAGCCCTGGCTCCGGACATCAGTAGGTTGTAAATCAGCCCTTTGTGTGAGGGCACAAGACAGCCTATATAATTGTAAAGTGTGAACACCCTTTCCCTCTCCCTCTCTGTCCAGGAAGACCATCAGTCCTTTCAACAACTCTTCCTGTGTGGTGGCTGTCTGGAAAGTACGTACAAAGTGTAGCTGTCCCCTAGGCCCAGACTCAGATTGGGGTCAGGCTGCAAAGCACAAAGAGTTATACGCACAGGGAAAGGCCCACTTTCTAAAAGTTGAGTAAAAAGCAGGAGTTGGACCAGCATACGTCAGCAAGGCTAAGCCACAACAATATAAACCGAACTAACTGTTGCCAATGCTGACGATGATTTGACACATACAGTAACTTTGAATTTTGTGAGTGCGCAAATCAATTAACACGGCCACCATTTAATTTATATTCCATTCAAAATCATTCATAGATCATCTATGTACATCAAAATCATTCCCAGTTTTTTTTAATCAAAACTCAAAACACACATACATTTCACAAACAATTCATGTGACAAAAACACAACACATTGCTAGTTGGCTTATGAGTAAACATGCAACAGCAATTTGTATCTTGGTTCTGTATAAATCTGCCCACTGGGAGAAAAAACTATTGTGACCTTTACATAGCTCCTGCCTGATGAGTTTGTGCCAGAAGTGGATAAACAACTTGCAATTTTAAGCCTCCTAACAGTGATCTATTCTTTACACTGTTTTCACCATTTTCCTGTATGCCAGTACTATCGTTTCTTTATGTTCTTAGCTCTGTGCCAATGTCAACACGTTTCGAACTCTATATGATTTAAGGGTTTTCCTCTGGACTCGGAACAAGTGGATACCCTAAAAGAAAAATAGTGTTTCATAAGTGTGCTTGTGTGGGATCAAACATGCAATGAACTTTACTGTTTACCTGCGGTCAAACTGTGGACCTGTGTCTTGGTCTTTTGGAATCTTCTTGGAGTGTAAATATCACAGACCTTTGTATAAAAAAATATGGATGGCATTATAGGATTTCAATCTACATCTGCCATGATCTCTAACATTTAAGGTGCTCGCTAAAAATACTATGTGTACTCATTTGTCTTGAGTAGTGACCTGCCAGCCTTTTCTTGATGCATTCAATCTTTCTTGTCACACTAGAATAAAAAGAAATCTGTGGAAAAGCGGAATCATGGAATTAATTGTGCTTATTTAACTTATCAGTCTGGGTCTGTGTGCTGCTACCGGCTTATACGATGAAAAAAATGCGCTTCGGAAATAAGCTAGCATCTCAGGCAGGCTGGGAGAGCCACATATTTAGAAACAAATGTGAGTATGGTTGGAATAAAGCAGCCACTTGTCAGCGTGCCAGTTATTTAAATAAATCATTGCCAGGGGATACATTTGGAAACAATGTCAAATAGAGTTAAAATAACCGCATGGTCCTTGTCTCCAGGTATATCGTGATAGCTTCTAGTCCTGGGTGTAAAGTGACACCATGTCTAATGTGACCAGTATCTGATTGTCAGGGCTGAATTGCAGATCTTCTAATGTATTGATAAAGTCCATAGTGTCTCTAAGGTATGATGGAACTTGCTGCATGAAAGGCTTTAAAAATACATCTACATGTGCTGAGTCACAGACTGAGACTATGGGGTGTCCCGGAGGTGTCATTTCATTTTTGTGTAATTTAGGAAGTAAATACAGTACAGGTGTCCTGGGATTCATTTTTCTCAAGATTTCACATTCTTTTGGTCCAATGAGGCCATTGTCAAACGCCCGCTTTACCATGGCAGCCACTTCACCTTGCAATTCTTTAGTGGGATTCCCCTTGCATCTTTTGATAGAAATCATGATTGTGGCTTGTCTCACTCCATCTCTTTTGTAATCCTCAGCTGACTGAATACCAATAGCATCACTCTTGTCACCTGATCACCAGGGCTATTTAAGGTCAGGGTTCAGGGTGTCTCAGCCTGTGCGTCAAAGCTAAGGGTAGAGAGGTTAAGGGCAGTTGCCTGTTTGGGCCAGTTCAGGACAGGTTGAGCCTAGAGCCAGTAATACTGCCTATTTTGCCATTCATCACCACCTACTTTAACGCATCCACCTCCACAACCATATTAACATACTCATAGCAAATGTACTCTACTCAATTACTACAAACAAACCATACACACATTTCAATATCTCAGCACCCTCTACAAAACCCCACAAACCACACCTATACACCCTTCTACCCCAACTACCACACATTTGCACCTTCAATGCTATACCACCAACCAATCCACTCATCACCAACACAACCCAAATCCACACCATACGTAACTATATCCAATCCAGACACACTCTACCTGCTCTAATTACTCCTACCATACCTCTTTCGGTCACCAACAAACATACACACAGCCCTCCATCTTTTCATCCACCAACACCTTCCTCTTCTTTTTATCAAAAAAACACAACAACACAACCCTTACACTCCAATGCACCACTTGTATTACCTCTTTTAGCAATCAAATCTAACACAAACACTCTTAACTCTTGTTCATCCCCTCTCACACACCACATACACTTTTTTCCGAACACATCACCACCCCTTTACCTTACGGCTTCCGATTTCCAACAGTACTTTACATACAAATACTTCTCAGAACAAAAAATACATCATCACCTCTTCTCACTACTCCTCAAACCAAAGCATAACACACACCAGCCCAACAAAATCTCACACACAACCTACCTCATAATGCTTTCTGTCACAAACTAGAAACATACACCCACTCCCACCCTGCTGACTACACGAATAATACATACCCTAAACCAACTCAACTGCCAAGCTTTCTCTCTTCCCCCACACCTAAAACATATACAGCAACACAGCAACTTTCTTTTAACCGCATCTCATCCATTGGACAATTTTGAACCTTACAACATGACCCACATGCTGCACCACCACCCCTAACTCATACACCTTCCACCCTAAACATATGCAAACAAAATAAACAACATGCCACTCTTCACAACTTCACATCTCCATGTCTACTGCACAACAAGGCTACTCTACAAAGACAGCACAACTCACCAACTCAATCTCAACCACCATCTCCACCACCTACACACGCAGATCCAACAAAATGCCTTCTTAGCCTGCTGGATGAGGAATACGATACAAAACAGTTACACTATTGCGATCCTCATACAGCTAATACCAGCAGTAAGGACACACCTGCTGCAAGTCTACAAAACACTGCTCACTCTAGTACAAAGCAAAGTCACACCATCACCAAAATACATTCTCTAAACTGCCCACTAATAAATGCTCAATCATTCTCAAAAAACAAGCATCACATCTACGACCTTCTCACCGACACAGAACCTGACTTACTCTTCATAACTGAATCATGGTTAGGAGATGACATGGCTCCAGTGTTGCATGAAACCATTCCTCTAGGCTATCAAACTATCAAACCAAATCGTATAGCAAAAGAGGAGGTTGTCTAGCTGTTCTATTCAAGCAAACATTAAATATCAATAAAGCTGATGATGTCTTCATACGAGGTTGTGAGGCCCTCTTCACCAGATGCAACCCTACACCATCTTCCTCCTGTAACTAACAACTCCTTTACATAGCTCCACCTACCAATGCAACATTCCCAAACACACTTCTAGACAGTTGTAAACCTTATAACACTACACTCCAACCTATGTATTCTTGGTGACCTAAACATTTGGTTTGGTAGACCCAATATGCTCAATCCAAAATCTATCATCGATGGCCTAGACGCACTGAATTTACATCAGATCATCCACAAACTCACACATGTTGCTGGACACATCCTAGATGTCATTTTTGCAAATTCAGAACTAGTTTCCTTTCAAACAATTACTCCAGTCACATGGTCAAAGCACCATTAGCTTCCTTTCCAACATAAAACAACACAAAGCAACACACCTAAAACTACCTTACATGCATCCTCCTATAGACCGTGGAACTAACTAAATTTTGAACACTTCGAAGCACAACTAACATCCAATACAGATCTAGACACAATAAATTCCATTCAAAACCTATATGAGTGACTACAGGAAGCTTTTGATATAATAAAACCAATAAGAACAACACAACAGAACAAAAGAAAACAGGCACCTTGTATAAATACTGAGCTAAAAGAGATAAAACAGACACCAGTCAAGACAAACTTCACCTAAAGAAACATAACAGATTTTACAAGTCAGTAATTACAAAGTGAAGACAAAATACTATTTAGACAGAATTCAAAATACTAAATGTGCAAATAAAGAATTCTTTAAAATTCTCGCTGAATTGCATAAAGCAAATTGCCTAGAAAGAGCTCATCCCATTACTCAAGAATTCATAGACAAACTGGCAAAGTAGTATACAACCAAATCAGAGACGTTGGACTCATATTTAAAACAAAGAAAAACCACCATCACCAACCCTTTTCTAAAACAAACCCTCCAAGAGTAGGCTAACGGAGCCTCTGCATTCCTTCCAACAATTATCACACCATGAATTTATGGACCTGTTCAAAGCAACCAGGCCTGCCTCCAGCCCTTCTGACCCATGTCCACCATAAACCTTCAAGAAAAATCTTCTAACTACCTCTGCTGCCACACCAGTAAGAAGAATCATCAACAATTCCTTAACTACAGGAATATTTCCAGAAGTTCTAAAAAAGTCATACATATGCCCATTACTAAAGAAAGTAAACCTGGACTTGCTTAACTCTGACAAATATAGACTGGTTACAAATGGTCCTTTCCTGGACAAACTGATAGAAAAAGCAGCATTCACCCAGATGTCACAATTCATTGAAGATAAGTCCATACTTTCAGACTTCCAAAATGGATTCCGTCCAGGAAGAGGCACAGACTCTGCCCTCATTGCCATCTGGGATGACCTTAAGAACACAGCTGACTGGAACAGAGTTGCTGCACTACTTCTCTTGGATCTCTCACCTGCCTTTGACATGGTTGACCATGACACTGTAAAACAAAGACTCTACAAAGCCGGCATAAAGGGGACTGCTCGTGACTGGATCACATCCTACCTTCAAAACAGAACAAAGGTCATCCATACCCCCCCTTTCTCACCCAAACTGTCTTCACAAAAACAGGGGTCCCTCAAGGCTCTATCACCTCACCCATTCTTTTCAATATCTACATGAAGTAATTACCGGCACTGATTAATCAATTTCACCTCACATCCTATAAATATGCAGACAACCAACAAATACTCCATAAACTGGAAAGCTCAAAAGACATTGGAAACTCGCACATTTTCAATTGCCTCAGAGTGGATGACATGGAGCCATCTCAAATTGAATGCTTCCAAAACAGAAATACTCAAATGTGACAATTGAAAAAATTAAGACCCACTTGCCACCTGGCCTGACGATCAAGGAACACCGCCTAAAGTATCTAAGGAAGTAAGAAACCTTGGAATTACCATGGACTCCAAGCTATCAATGAATGCCCAAGTGGACAAACTAGCAGAATCAAACTTCATTACTTTAAAATCTCTGTGACGCCACTTCCCCCACCTGAGCTTTCCACACAAGGTCCAGGCTACTATCTCTCTTGTTCTGTCTAAACTCAATTGCACCAATAGCCTCTACCATGCATCATCTTTAACAACTCTGAAAAGACTACAACGGATTCAGAACTCTGCTGCCAGACTACTCTTACATATAAAGCCACAAACCCGCATCTCCCCTGCCTTGAAGTCCCTACATTGGTTACCGGTTGCCAGAAAATCCACATTCAAGCTGCTTTTTATCACCCACAAAGCAATACATGGAACAGGACAACTCTTCATCAAGAATAAAGTCACCAAATACATTCAACAAAGGAATCTCTACTCTAGATTGACACCTCGCCTCAAAATCCCACCATACAAGAAAAATACCATGGGTGGCACATCCTTCTCTGTTTAAGCAGCCAAACTATGCAATTCATTACCCCTAAAAATAAGATCAATGGCTAACTACCTTATCTTCAGAAGCCTACTCAAGAGTTGGCTCTTCCCCACATAACCACCATACTCAAACATAAATATACAGCATATCTCTGTGTATACTGGCATTTATTTGGACTACATATGTTTACCTACATATGTGTACTCCTTTATATAAACGTGTATAATAATAATGTTTATGAATATATACATATTTGCTAGTTCTGCTCAACAAATGTATATATTACTTATGAATATATTATTCTATGTTTCACATATATATATTATCTACTGGCGGTCGCCAGTAGATAGTTATAGTTAGGACCTATTTTCCATAGGAAATCCGCGACATTCTATTTGAAATAACTCTCTTGCCGGTTGACGAATCTTCGCGAAATTTTCAAACTTTATGGCCCGCTCCGGTCCGCTCCTACCCTGAAAGTCTCGGGGTGATTCATCAAGCGGGGGCCGAGAAAAAGGGGGTCCCAAAACGTGTTTTCCCCATTCATTTTCCCATAGGAAACTTTAGACACGGCTACAGCCCGAACTGCTGAACGGAATTACACCAAATTTGGCAAAGAGGTAGTTCTTGGTTCAGAAAGAACCCTTTTGTTAAATGGTGTAAATCCGTTCAGTAGTTGCGGAGAAATTAAAAAAATAAGAGTCAAAAAATCAATTTCCCATAGGAAACTTTATGCAAGGCTACAGCCCGAACTGCTGAACGGAATTACACCAAATTTGGCAAAGAGGTAGTTCTTGGTTCAGAAAGAACCCTTTTTGTTAAATGGTGTAAATCCGTTCAGTAGTTGCTGAGAAAATCAAAAGTAAAAACACATATATATCTGGGCGGAGCCTAACCACACATCATGTGGATCTGATTGGCTGTCAGCACTTCATCCTGGAATTGCTGGCAGCCATCTTGAGACCAATATACATGATAGTACCCCATTGAAATGCCTTGTAGTGAATCAAAGATTTTGAGGGTTACCAAAAGGAGAACTATTAAGGGTGATAACAGACTTTAGTTACATTAGAATTCATTTGTTGATGGTACCATACTAATTTCAGGAATTGTGGTGTGTTCTAAGGTGATTTTACCCTGTGAAAAACCTTCTGCTGGGATATCATGAATCATGTTTGAGAGAAAACTATTTTCACATGCTTGTCCCATACAGTTTTGGAAGGTGCTCCAGAAGCTAAAATGAGAGCATATTTTCTGTAAATTCACATTATCTTTCTCAGTCATGTGAGAATGAAGTCTGACATTCTCAGTAAAACATGTACATCCAACAAGGGCAGAGACTGTCAGTTGATTCCTTTGTGTTCTACTGCAGCTTCCCAGAGTGTTCTAAAGAACAACTAGAGTGCTAACAGCCTTACTTATGACAAAAGTATGGCACACCTGAAGCCATCTTGATTGGAATAAACTGGTAACACTTAAAACATTTAATTTAAAAAGGAACAAAATGATGGGGTTCATTTTGTCATAGAAATTATGGTTAGTGCTATAGAAAGAAAAATTAGGACATGTTTCAAGTGAGATCTCAAATATCTTCCTGTTATATTTCAACAGGAGCAGCCTGTCAGTTGATGCCTTTGTGTTCTACTGCAGCTTCCCAGAGTGTTCTAAAGAACAACTAGAGTGCTAACAGCCTTACTTATGACAAAAGTATGGCACACCTGAAGCCATCTTGATTGGAATAAACTGGTAACACTTAAAACATTTAATTTAAAAAGGAACAAAATGATGGGGTTAATTTTGTCATAAAAATTATGGGTAGTGCTGTAGAAAGAAAAATCAGGACATGTTTCAAGTGTGATCACAAATATCTTCCTGTTATATTTCAACAGGAGCAGCCTGCCAGTTGATGCCTTTGTGTTCTACTGCAGCTTCCCAGAGTGTTCTAAAGAACAACTAGAGCGCTAACAGCCTTACTTATGACAAAAGTATGGCACACCGGAAGCCATCTTGATTGGAATAAACCGTTAATACTTAAAACATTTAATTTAAAAAGGAACAAAATGAGGGGGTTCTTTTTTAAATAGAAATTATGGTTAGTGCTGCAGAAAGAAAAATGAGGGCATGTTTTAAGTGAGATCTCAAATCCTCTTCTATTTCATTAGAAAATTCTGACATGCAGACTGAAACAATCACTTTCAATACCAGCAGCAGACTTCCAGTTAACTCCCTGGTGAGCAGTAGCTTTAGTACAGTGATCTAATGAGCAACTAGAGTGCTAACATTCTGAATTTATGGCAAATGTGAGACACATCTGAATGCCTTCTTGATGGAATCAAAGTAAAAAACTGAAAGCATTTCCTACTGAGGAGACTGCAGTAAATGAGGAAATTAGGAAACTTCATAACAAAGAAGTCTTCCAAGATGGCCACCAGAGAAAAAAGAGCCCAAATGTAGCACAAATATTACCCAGATGTAGCCCACATATAGCCCAATGACAAAAGTGTGCAAAACACTTTTTATTTTTAGTTTTTTTGCAGTTTTATGTAGTGCAGACTGGTCAGGTATTGGAGCGTTGCATCTTAAAACATGACCCCCTACACTACAAAAACACTACTGCACTACTCTAAACCCTAAAACACTACCCCAGCACGACTCCCTACACTACACAAGCACCACTGCACTATCCTAAACCCTAAAACACTACCCCCAGCATGACCCCCTACACTACACAAACACCACTGCACTACCCTAAACCCTAAAACACTACCCCCAGCACGATCCCCTACACTACCCAAACACCACTGCACTAACCTAAATCCTAAAACAATACCCCCAGCACGACCCCCTACACTACCCAAACACCACTGCACTACCCTAAAACATGACCCCCTACACTACACAAACACCACTGCACTACCCTAAACCCTAAAACACTACCCCCAGCACGACCCCCTACACTACACAAGCACCACTGCACTACCCTAAACCCTAAAACACTACCCCCAGAACGACCCCCTACACTGCCCGAACACCACTGCACTGCCCTAAACCTTGAAACACCAGCCCCTGCACGACCCCCTACACTGTTCGAACACCACTGCACTGCCCTAAACCCTGAAACACCACCCCCAGCACGACCCCCTACACTGCCCGAACACCACTGCACTGCCCTAAACCCTGAAACACCACCCCTTCACGACCCCCTACACTGCCCGAACACCACTGCACTGCCCTAAACCCTGAAACACCACCCCCAGCACGGCCCCCTACACTGCCCAAACACCACTGCACTGCCCTAAACCCTGAAACACTATCCCCAGCAAGGCCCCCTACACTGCCCAAACACCATTCCACTGCCCTAAACCCTGAAACATCACCCCCAGCAAGACCCCCTACACTGCCCGAACACCACTGCCCTAAACCCTAAAACACCACCCCCAGCAAGACCCCCTACACTGCCCGAACACCACTGCACTGCCCTAAACCCTGAAACACCACCCCCAGCACGACCCCCTACACTGCACGAACACCACTGCTCTGCCCAAAACCCTGAAACACCAGCCCCAGCACGACCCCCTACACTGCCCGAACACCACTGCACTGCCCTAAACCCTGAAACACCAGCCCCAGCACGACCCCCTACACTGCCCGAACACCACTGCACTACCCTAAACCCAGAAACACCACCGCCAGCACGACCCCCTACACTGCCTGAGCACCACTGCACTGCCCTAAACCCTGAAACACCAGCCCCGGCATGACCCCCTACACTGCCCGAACACCACTGCACTGCCCTAAACCCTGAAACACCACCCCCAGCACGACCCCCTACACTGCCCGAACACTACTGCACTGCCCTAAACCCTGAAACACCACCCCGTGCATGACCCCCTACACTGCCCGAACACCACTGCACTGCCCTAAACCCTGAAACACCATCCCCAGCACGACACCCTACACTGCCCGAACACCACTGCACTGCCCTAAACCCTGAAACACCATTCCCCCTGCACGACCCCCTACACTGCCCGAACACTACTGCACTGCCCTAAACCCTGAAACACCATCCCCAGCACGACCCCCTACACTGCACGAACACCCCTGCACTGCCCTAAACCCTGAAACACTACCCCCAGCAAGACCCCCTACACTGCCCGAACACCACTGCACTGCCCTAAACCCTGAAACATCACCCCCAGCAAGACCCCCTACACTGCCCGAACACCACTGCCCTAAACCCTGAAACACCACCCCCAGCAAGACCCCCTACACTGCCCGAACACCACTGCACTACCCTAAACCCTACAACACTACCCCCAGCACGACCCCCTACACTACACAAGCACCACTGCACTACCCTAAACCCTAAAACACTACCCCCAGAACGACCCCCTACACTGCCCGAACACCACTGCACTGCCCTAAACCTTGAAACACCAGCCCCTGCACGACCCCCTACACTGTTCGAACACCACTGCACTGCCCTAAACCCTGAAACACCACCCCCAGCACGACCCCCTACACTGCCGAACACCACTGCACTGCCCTAAACCCTGAAACACCACCCCCTTCACGACCCCCTACACTGCCCGAACACCACTGCACTGCCCTAAACCCTGAAACACCACCCCCAGCACGGCCCCCTACACTGCCCAAACACCACTGCACTGCCCTAAACCCTGAAACACTATCCCCAGCAAGACCCCCTACACTGCCCAAACACCACTCCACTGCCCTAAACCCTGAAACATCACCCCCAGCAAGACCCCCTACACTGCCCGAACACCACTGCCCTAAACCCTGAAACACCACCCCCAGCACGACCCCCTACACTGCCCGAACACCACTGCACTGCCCTAAACCCTGAAACACCACCCCCAGCACGACCCCCTACACTGCCCGAACACCACTGCTCTGCCCAAAACCCTGAAACACAAGCCCCAGCACGACCCCCTACACTGCCCGAACACCACTGCACTGCCCTAAACCCTGAAACACCAGCCCCAGCACGACCCCCTACACTGCCCGAACACCACTGCACTACCCTAAACCCATAAACACCACCCCCAGCACGACTCCCTACACTGCCCGAGCACCACTGCACTGCCCTAAACCCTGAAACACCAGCCCCAGCATGACCCCCTACACTGCCCGAACACCACTGCACTGCCCTAAACCCTGAAACACCAGCCCCAGCACGACCACCTACACTGCACGAACACCACTGCACTGCCCTAAACCCTGAAACACCAGCCCCAGCATGACCCCCTACACTGCCCGAACACCACTGCACTGCCCTAAACCGTGAAACACTAGCCCCAGCACGACCCCCTACACTGCCAGAACACCATTGCACTGCCCTAAACCCTGAAACACCAGCCCCAGCACAACCCCCTACACTGCCCGAACACCACTGCACTGCCCTAAACCCTGAAACACCACCCCGTGCACGACCCCCTACACTGCCCGAACACCACTGCACTGCCCTAAACCCTGAAACACCACCCCCAGCACGACACCCTACACTGCCCGAACACCACTGCACTGCCCTAAACCCTGAAACATCACCCCCAGCAAGACCCCTACACTGCCCGAACACCACTGCCCTAAACCCTGAAACACCACCCCCAGCAAGAACCCCTACACTGCCCGAACACCACTGCACTGCCCTAAACCCTGAAACACCAGCCCCAGCACGACCCCCTACACTGCCCGAACACCACTGCACTGCCCTAAACCCTGAAACACCAGCCCCAGCACGACCCACTACACTGCCCGAACACCACTGCACTGCCCTAAACCCTGAAACACCATTCCCCCTGCACGACCCCCTACTCTGCCCGAACACTACTGCACTGGCCTAAACCCTGAAACACCATCCCCAGCACGACCCCCTACACTGCACGAACACCCCTGCACTGCCCTAAACCCTGAAACACTACCCCCAGCAAGACCCCCTACACTGCCCGAACACCACTGCACTGCCCTAAACCCTGAAACATCACCCCCAGCAAGACCCCCTACACTGCCCGAACACCACTGCCCTAAACCCTGAAACACCACCCCCAGCAAGACCCCCTACACTGCCCGAACACCACTGCACTGCCCTAAACCCTGAAACACCAGCCCCAGCACGACCCCCTACATTGCCCGAACACCACTGCACTGCCCTAAACCCTGAAACACCACCCCCTGCATGACCCACTACACTGCCCGAACACCACTGCACTGCCCTAAACCCTGAAACACCACCCCCAGCACGACCCCCTACACTGCCCGAACACCATTGCACTGCCCTAAACCCTGAAACACCACCCCCTGCACGACCCCTACACTGCCCGAACACTACTGCACTGCCCTAAACCCTGAAACACCCCCCCCAGCACGACCCCCTACACTGCACGAACACTACTGCACTGCCCTAAACCCTGAAACACCAGCCCCAGCAAGACCCCCTACACTGCCCGAACACCACTGCACTGCCCTAAACCCTGAAACATCACCCCCAGCAAGACCCCCTACACTGCCCGAACACCACTGCCCTAAACCCTGAAGCGATCACCCCAAGCGGGACCGATGGACTGCCCGAGCGTTACTGCATGCCAAATCAAACACTCACCCCCAGTCAACTGATCTGGGTTTAATCCATCATCACTGCCTTAGCTCACTGCAACACCACCCCCAGTTCAGACATGCCCATATGCAAATCAGTCTGACCCTGTGCCTCATGGGACACCAGTCCCACGACCCCGACACTGCCCGAAGCCACTGTACTTCCCTGGACCCGGAAACAAGCATCCTGGGCACCGGCTTTCTGGCCATTCAGCCGTCATCAGCCATGCGCTAGCTCTGAATCCAGTGGCAAACGTGAGCAAGGGACCCACCGTCTGGGCATACCCTGCCAACTCTAGGGCGAACACAGCGATACCTAAGGGGACGCATGGACGGAGCGTCTGAGCAAATCAAACACTCACCCCCAGTCAACTGATCTGGGCTTAATCCATCATCATTCTTTAGCTCACTCCGCCACCCCAGTCTCAGACATGGCCATACTGCAAATCAGTCTGACCCTGTGCCTCAACTGGGACACCAGCTCGCAGACCCCGACACTGCCCGAACGCCATGTACTTCCCTGGACCGTGAAACAAGCATCCCTGGGACCGGTTCCTGGCCATTGCAGCCGTACATCAGCCAGCGCTAGCTTGAATCCAGTGGCAAAGTGAGCAAGCGACCCACGTCTGGGCATGACCCTGCCAACATTAGGCCGAACACAATGCGACTACCAACCCTGAAACACCACCCCCAGCAAGACCCCCTACACTGCCCGAACAACACTGCAGTGCCCTAAATCCTAAAACACCACCCCCAGCACGACCCCTGAAACACCACCCCCTGCATGACCCACTACACTGCCCGAACACCACTGCACTGCCCTAAACCCTGAAACACCATTCCCCCTGCACGACCCCCTACTCTGCCCGAACACTACTGCACTGGCCTAAACCCTGAAACACCATCCCCAGCACGACCACCTACACTGCACGAACACCCCTGCACTGCCCTAAACCCTGAAACACTACCCCCAGCAAGACCCCCTACACTGCCCGAACACCACTGCACTGCCCTAAACCCTGAAACATCACCCCCAGCAAGACCCCCTACACTGCCCGAACACCACTGCCCTAAACCCTGAAACACCACCCCCAGCAAGACCCCCTACACTGCCCGAACACCACTGCACTGCCCTAAACCCTGAAACACCAGCCCCAGCACGACCCCCTACATTGCCCGAACACCACTGCACTGCCCTAAACCCTGAAACACCACCCCCTGCATGACCCACTACACTGCCCGAACACCACTGCACTGCCCTAAACCCTGAAACACCATCCCCAGCACGACCCCCTACACTGCCCGAACACCATTGCACTGCCCTAAACCCTGAAACACCACCCCCTGCACGACCCCCTACACTGCCCGAACACTACTGCACTGCCCTAAACCCTGAAACACCGCCCCCAGCATGACCCCCTACACTGCACGAACACTACTGCACTGCCCTAAACCCTGAAACACTACCTCCAGCAAGACCCCCTACACTGCCCGAACACCACTGCACTGCCCTAAACCCTGAAACATCACCCCCAGCAAGACCCCCTACACTGCCCGAACACCACTGCCCTAAACCCTGAAACACCACCCCCAGCAAGACACCCTACACTGCCCGAACAACACTGCAGTGCCCTAAACCCTAAAACACCACCCCCAGCACGACCCCCTACACTGCCCGAACACCACTGCTCTGCCCAAAACCCTGAAACACCAGCCCCAGCACGACCCCTACACTGCCCGAACACCACTGCACTGCCCTAAACCCTGAAACACCACCCCCAGCACGACCCCCTACACTGCCCGAACACCACTGCACTGCCCTAAACCCTGAAACACCACCCCCAGCACGACCGCCTACACTGCCTGAAAACCACTGCACTGCCCTAAACCCTGAAACACCAGCCCCAGCACGACCCCCTACACTGCCCGAACACCACTGCACTGCCCTAAACCCTCAAACACCAGCCCCAGCACGACCCCCTACACTGCCCGAACACCACTGCACTACCCTAAACCCTGAAACACCAGCCCCAGCAAGACCCCTACACTGCCCGAACACCACTGCACTGCCCTAAACCCTGAAACACCACCCCCAGCAAGACCCCTACACTGCCCGAACACCACTGCGCTGCCCTAAACGCTGAAACATCAGCCCCAGCAAAACCCCCTACACTGCGCGAACACCATTGCACTGCCCTAAACACTGAAACACCACCCCCAGCAAGACCCCTACACTGCCCGAACACCACTGCACTAAACCCGGAAACACCAGCCCCAGCAAGACCACCTACACTGCCCGAACACCACTGCACTGCCCAAAACCCTGAAACACCACCCCCAGCACGACACCCTACACTGCCCGAGCACCACTGCACTGCCCTAAACCCTGAAACACCACCCCCTGCACGACCCCCTATACTGCCCAAACACCACTGCACTGCCCTAAACCCTAAAACTCTACCCCCAGCATGACCCCCTACACTGCCCGAACACCACTGCACTGCCCTAAACCCTGACTCACCACCCCCTGCACGACCCCCTACACTGCCCGAACACCACTACACTGCCCTAAACCCAGAAACACCACCCCCAGCACGACCCCCTACACTGCCCAAACACCACTGCACTGCCCTAAACCCTGAAACACCACCCCCAGCACGACCCCCTACACTGCCCGAACACCACTGCACTGCCCTAAACCCTGAAACACCAGCCCCTGCACGACCCCCTACACTGCCCGAAAACACCATTGCACTGCCCTAAACCCTGAAACACCACCCCCAACACGACCCCCTACACTGCCTGAACACCACAGCCCTAAACCCTGAAACACCACCCCCAGTAAGACCCCCTACACTGCCCGAATGCCACTGCACTGCCCTAAAGCCTGAAACACCACCTCCAACACAACCCCCTACACTGCCTGAACACCATTGCTCTGCCCTAAACCCTGAAACACTGCCCCCAGCAAGACCCCCTACACTGCCCGAACACCACTGCACTGCCCTAAACCCTGAAACATCACCCCCAGCAAGACCCCCTACACTGCCCGAACACCACGTGCCCTAAACCCTGAAACACCACCCCCAGCACGACCCCCTACACTACTCGAACACCACTGCACTGCCCTAAACCCTGAAACACCACCCCCAGCACGACCCCCTACACTGCCCGAACACCACTGCTCTGCCCAAAACACTGAAACACCAGCCCCAGCATGAACCCCTACACTGCCCGAACACCACTGCACTGCCCTAAACCCTGAAACACCAGCCCCAGCACGAACCCCTACACTGCCCGAACACAACTGCACTACCCTAAACCCAGAAACACCACCCCCAGCACGACCCCCTACACTGCCCGAGCACCACTGCCTGCACTGCCCTAAACCCTGAAACACCAGCCCCAGCACGACCCCCTACACTGCCTGAACACTACTGCACTGCCCTAAACCATGAAACACCATCCCCAGCACGACCCCCTACACTGCACGAACACCACTGCACTGCCCTAAACCCTGAAAAACTACCCCCAGCAAGACCCCCTACACTGCCCGAACACCACTGCACTGCCCTAAACCCTGAAACATCACCCCCAGCAAGACCCCCTACACTGCCCGAACACCACTGCCCTAAACCCTGAAACACCACCCCCAGCAAGACCCCCTACACTGCCCGAACACCACTGCACTGCCCTAAACCCTGAAACACCAGCCCCAGCACGACCCCCTACACTGCCCGAACACCACTGCACTGCCCTAAACCCTGAAACACCACCCCGTGCATGACCCCCTACACTGCCCGAACACCACTGCACTGCCCTAAACCCTGAAACACCAGCCCCAGCACGACCCCCTACACTGCCCGAACACCACTGCACTGCCCTAAACCCTGAAACACAACCCCCAGCACGACCCCCTACACTACCCGAACACCACTGCACTACCCTAAACCCTAAAATACTCCCCCCAGCACGACCCCCTACACTACCCGAACACAACTGCACTGCCCTAAACCCTCAAACACTCCCCCCAGCACGACCCCCTACACTACCCGAACACCACTGCACTGCCCTAAACCCTAAAACACTCCCCCAGCACGACCCCCTACACTGCCCGAACACCACTGCACTGCCCTAAACCCTAAAACACTCCCCCCAGCATGACCCCCTACACTACCCAAACACCACTGCACTGCCCTAAACCCTAAAACACTCCCCCCAGCATGACCCCCTGCACGACCCAAACACCACTGCACTGCCCTAAACCCTGAAACACCACCCCCAGCAAGACCCCCTACACTGCCCGAACACCACTGCACTGCCCTAAACCCTGAAACACCACCCCCAGCACGACCCCCTACACTGCCCGAACACCACTGCACTACCCTAAACCCTAAAACACGACCTCCTACACTACACAAAGACCACTGCACTACCCTAAACCCTAAAACACTACCCCCAGCACGACCCCCTACACTACACAAACACCACTGCACTACCCTAAACCCTAAAACACTACCCCCTACACTACACAAACACCACTGCACTACCCTAAACCCTAAAACAATACCCCCAGCACGAACCCCTACACTACCCAAACACCACTGCACTACCCTAAACCCTAAAACACTACCCCCAGCAGTACCCCCTACACTACCCAAACACCATTGCACTACCCTAAACCCTAAAACACTACCCCCAGCAGTACCCCCTACACTACCCAAACACCACTGCACTACCCTAAACCCTAAACCACTACCCCCAGCACGACCCCCTACACTACCCAAACACCACTGCACTACCCTAAACCCTAAAACACTACCCCCAGCACAACCCCCTACACTACCCAAACACCACTGTAATACCCTAAACCCTAAAACACTCCCCCAGCACGACTCCCTACACTATCCAAACACCACTGCACTACCCTAAACCCTAAATCTACCCCCAGCATGACCCCCTACACTACACAAACACCACTGCACTACCCTAAACCCTAAAACACTACCCCCAGCACGACCCCCTTCACTACCTAAACACAACTACACAATTTGTTACAGGCGTTGCAACGCAGGCCTGTGGTGCTTACTGGAAGTACTTGGTGGGCTAGTTGGGCCCCAGGGACCCTCAGGATTCAAGGTGACCTAATCCCCCAACTTAAAACGCGCCACGGGGCGCGTTTGCACAGTGGTGAAGGGAGGGGGCGGGGCCTCAGGTGACATGTGCGCAAACACGCCCCCTTGAATCCTGAGGGACCCTGGGGGCCAACTAGCCCACCAGGTACCTTCAGTAAGCACAACAGAGTTGCGTTGCAGAGAGGTGAAAAAAGGTGCGTGGCCTCGGAACGCCTCTCTGCAACTCAGCTCTGTGGTCCTAACTGTAGGTACCTGGGGGGCTAGTTGGGCCCCAGGGACCCTCAGGATTCAAGGGGACTTAATCCCGCAACTTAAAACGCGCCACGGGGCGCGTTTGCACACGCGTTTTAAGAGGTAGTTTTAATCCCCCTGCCCTATTATGTACTAGGGACTTACAGAGGAGGTCATGCTAATCACAGGGGTACCCCAACGCATAGTGTTCCCTAGTGTATGTAGGTGTTTTCACTGTATTCTAAGTGTCTTTTAGCATAGCACTGACTCTGGTTAGTCAGAGTCAGTTACCACCAGTACCCGTCTGAAAAAGTTGTGGGCACAGGATGATTTTGCAACATGGCCTCTTTCTGCTCCTCTGTTGGTTCTTTCTGCACATCTTTTGCTTCTTCCTGCACTTTTCTTCGTCTTTGTGGACTTCTGTTGCTTCTTTCTGCATTTCTTTTGCTTCTTTCTGCGCGTTTTTTCTTCTTTCTTCACATGTCCTACCTCTGTAGGCATAGTTAGAAACTAGCATTTAAAAAGCCTTTGAAATTCACTTAAAAAATCATAGGTTTCAGGCACGTTATAGTTAGAAATTAGCATTTAAAAAACCTTTGAAATTCACTGAAAAAACCATAGGTTTCAGACACGTTATAGTTAGAAATTAGCATTTAAAAAACCTTTGAAATTCACTGAAAAAAACCATAGGTTTTAGGGACAGTTATAGTTAGTTGGACATTTCACTCGTACAAAACCATAGAAATTCCCCCGTTATAGTTAGTTCAGCTAACTATAACTCGCGCCCCGCAATGCACTGCTGATGACGTCACATATTACATCACTCATGACATGGTCAGTGACATCACTGATGACATCACTGATGACATCTCAAATGACATCACTGATGACATCATCCATGTGATAATTTCATGCATCTTCTCACACCCTAATATAGCTTTTGATACACCCACTCTAAATTACAGACTGCCATTCTCAAAACCATACACACTCCAATACCAATAACTACATACCCACTCACTGATTCTTAGGTCTACACACACACATCTACTCACTCACCCGTACAGTCACTCATACTTACAGTCACTCAGTACAGGACTATCATATGCACTCATACACCTATATAAACACTCACACACCGCCACTCATCCATAGAGGTACTCACACACCTAGTCAGTCATGCAAAAAATTAATCACACACCCATTTACTCACCTATACAGTTATACACACACCAGCTCACTTACTCATACAAATACTAGCACATTCTTACGCTCTTATACAATAACTGATACAAGCACACACGCATCCATACAGCCACTCTCACAATCACACACTCTCACTTATAGCCATTTAAATACTCTAACACACATATATACTGCCTTTTACATATGTAGTTACTCGCACATGTACCACTGAGATATACATTCACTCACTAACACACCCATACACACACTCACCCACCCAAGCAGTCCATCACAGATGCACTCTTGAAATCATGCACCCAGTGAATCACCCACTCACACATCTATGTACAGAGTCACACACACCCCACCCACACAAACACTCAGGCAGCCATACAGATACTCAGAGAACCAATCAATAACCCATATAGACACTCATGTAGCTATTCGCAAATCCATGCATCCACTTACACACCAACAAACAGACGGATACAGACATTCACACAGTTTAGTCACTAACCCATGCATTCAGTAAGATACGTTTAATCACTCACTTGTAGAGTCAGTCACGCACGTACTAAATCATCCATTCAGACACTTAAACACCCACTCATTCTTCAATACGCCTTTCCCTATATATATTAAACATATTTAAACTTTACAGAAACACACAGTCACTGGATGATGTCATCAGTGATTTCATTTGAGATGTCATCAGTGATGTCATCAGTGATGTCACTGACCATGTCATGAGTGATGTAATATGTGACGTCATCAGCAGTGCATTGTGGGGCGCGAGTTATAGTTAGCTGAACTAACTATAACGGGGGAATTTCTATGGTTTTGTACGAGTGAAATGTCCAACTAACTATAACTGTCCCTAAAACCTATGGTTTTTTCAGTGAATATATATATATATATATATATATATATATATTTTTTTTATAGGTCACCGCATAAATAAGTACATTTTATCATAACTATCTACAATTGCTTCACTGTTGAATTACAAAATACAAAAAAAATATTACAAAATTATAAAAAATAAATAATTTTGCTTAAGATACAGCAACACTTGAAAGTCTGAGTTTATTAAATATAACTTAAATCAACATATATTACCTTCCTCATACAAATATACCTTCCATGTACTTATATATCGTTATATTTACTACTTTACTTCCAATTCAGCATCTCTAATGCACTACTCTATATCTCACCTATTCCTCTCTCAATATATCCTCTACCTCCACTCTCTGACTCATCCCAAATTCTATTCTACTACTATGATCCCCAAATTACCCCTTTCTAGGCTCTCCCCTCCTCTACCCCTCCTTGCATCATCTCAAACCTCATTTACTCTTCAGATCTCCCAAACAATCCTTTCTAAACCCTTCCCTTGGACTCTTCCCCCCCTCCATCTACCCGTTACTCATTCCAAACCTCCTCTTGCTGCTATCATCTCTAAAAAATACTTTCTAGACCCTTCCCTCCTCCATCCCTCCACTATCCTTTTCAATCTAACTAATAGACTCACATGCCCACCCTCAAATTAATTTAATATTTCTCTATACTAATTCCCCACTAATCCCTATTGGGTTCCAGAGTAGCATGATACTCGGCGAAAAGCACTTCAACCCCTCATCCGGGGTAGCAAGTGCTATGTAAATGCAAACCCTTTCCTCTTCTCTCCCTCCACTATCCTTTTTCAATCCACCTAATAGACACACATGTCCACCGCTCAAATTAATTTCATATTTCCCTATACTAATTCATCACTCATCCTCTTTGGGTTCCGGAGTAGCGTACTACTCGCTGAAAGTGCTTTCATTGCCTAGTCAGGGACAGTAAGCATTATATAAATGCAATTAAAAATACTATTTTAGGAATGCCACTTTTAGAAAGTGGTCATTTCTATGCTTGTACACCTCTATGTGACAGCAGTCTGTTTCCAATCCATGTTTGGGTTGGGTGACAGCTTCACTTTGTACTTTCCATCTAGACAGCCACAAACACAGGAAGGTTAGTTGTGTCTGAATACTCATCTGCATTCTGATGGCTCTTCCTGGGCAGGAAGGGAGGAAGGGGTAGACACTTACACCTGAATAGGCAGTGCGCTGTCCCAACACAAAGGGCTGATTACCCCCTACAGTTAGTCTGAAACCAATACTGGGATGAAAGGGCTTCTGTGCACTTCGAAGACCCTTTTTTGAAGTCACTCCCACTTCAGAGGTGCAACTGGGTATAAGTACTGAGGCTCTGACCATGCCAAATCAGACACTATTGGACATGTGAAGTACTCTACCAGGAGGAAGGACTGCTGTGCTGCTACAAAGATTTCCACTCTGCTGGACTGCTGCTCTGGAATAACTGCTTTACTTCTCTGCTGTGCTGCCCAGCTGCCTGCTACCCTCTGCCTTGCTGAGGAAAGGGTGGGACCCACCTCTCTTGAACTCAGAGTGACTCCAAGGGCATGCTGGCTTGCCCCCTGTCCTGAAGTCTCAGGGACATCAAAGACTTCCTGCAACCCTGCAACAGCACATGGACTCTGCCATCTATGAGTCCCCTACTTGCCAAGTGGTAGTCCTGGGGCCTTGGAAGTCAGTTTTCTGTGCTGACCCAGCAAAATTGATACGTTGTCTCCATTCGCCGATCAAGACCAATGCATCCTCTCCAAGACTGACGCATTTCCTGCTCGAGGACATCACTTTGTCGACTGCGTGGCTCAATGACAACGGACTGTGCAGCTCAAAGATGACATATTGCCTGCATCGCAAAGGGGTTCACCAACTAAGCTTTGTCAACTGCATGGATCAGAACCGACGCATCACCTACATTGAAGGGATCGACAATGATGCATCACGTCCTGTGCTCCTTCCATCAGGTCTTCGACGCAGCCTCCATCCAAGGCACTTTTTCAGGGGCAAAGGTTGGTCCTTGTATCCCACCCGTGCTCCATCATGGTCGGTCTGAACTTTGGATTTTCCCCGGTCAAGCACGACCAGACATCCCAGGTTGACACTTTAAGACTCTAATCACTATATTTTAAATATTTAAAAAAGAAATCATAACTCCGGTTCTACTTTTTTTTGTCGTTTTGGTTTTAACTTACTCATTAAATTTGTGCCTATATTTCTAACCCCATGTGGAGTCTTTTTGTGGAGTTCTCATAGTGTTACTGTGTGTGTGTTGCACAAATACTATACACATTGCCTCTTTAGTTATGTCTGACTGCTCTGTGCCAAGCAACCAGAGGGTGAGGTTATCTTTTAGTGTGTATCTAGCTTCCTGACTAGAGTGGTGGTACATACTTGGACAGGGTACATACCTCTGCATACTAAAGACCCCATTTCTAACAGCACTGAATGACTAATTCTGCCACTAGAGAATAAGGATACTGAATTCCCCATACTTATAATGCATGATTCATATTAGTGTGTCCAGTCGTACAATGAGTACTTACACTATTGCAGATATGGTTTCAGAGACTCTAAAGGGTATACTATCAAGCACAAGTTGCTTTGGAGAAAGGTGACAAATCTTAAAACAATTTTGCCATGGACTCATGTTATCAACACACTGAGCCACCAACGATTAGTAATACACATTGAAGGAATTCACTGGCTGATGAAGCTGCAAAGGTGGGAGTATGTAAACTGCTATCGTAGGTGCAATAACTTATTCACACATAAGGGAAGATGGAGACATCATGGTGGCTGTCACAGCTTTGTGCTGTGGCACTCCCTTACCGAAATCCTATCCAGCTAAATACTCGTACCTACTGAATGCGCAAAATATTCCATGTGCTTGTCTTCCTAGAGTAGGGGATAATGTAATTCCAAATTGAGATCGCACACCAGAATTGATCACAGCAGCACATGAGGTGTTAGCTTCTGCCCATGATGGTGTGATGGCTGCAGTTCCGCTACTACAGGACTGCTAATGGTGGCCAGGTCTATACAAGCAGACTAAACAGTATGTCTTTAAATGTGACAATTGTCAACAAACAAAAGTTTTACACCACAACACGTCCACCACAAACACATCTCTTGATTTCAAACAAGCCTTTGGCCAGTGTATCTGGACCACTGCAGGTCACTAAATAGTAAAGGTTCTTTTAAATGTATTCTGTTAGCAGTGGATTCATGTTCTAGAATCCTATGGGTATGGCCACATCTTCATCAGGACAGATGCACTAGCAGTATTCCATTTGGACCAGGGCCCAGAATTTGCCTTTAAGCCTTACCAGGACACCCTGGGTACCTTGGGTGTGGCTGTGCACTATTCCTTGCCCTATCATCCTGAGGGAAGTGCGATAGTGGAAAGAAAAAAACATGACTTAAAGCAGTATTTAACAGCAAGAGTATTAGGTTCAGGTCATAGTTGGATCCACCACCTGTATGGGGTCCAGAGATCCTTAAACAATCTGCCTAGACGATCCTTAGCGGGTCAGACTCCCTATGAAGTCCTGTTTGGCATCTAGGTGTGGATTCCGGACCTTGACAATCATAGAAGAGGTGGTGGCGGAAATGCCTTTTGATATCAATGCACGCTTGGCTGTCTTACGGGAACTGAAAGACTTCCAGGATGAGCAAAGCTACGAGTATAAAAAAAGTTCTGCCACTGGAGAAGTAAAGGTGCAACTAGCAACTCCTGGCTGGATTCAAAGATTAGGGATCTTGTCCAAGAGAAGATAGTGGATAAGAAAGAATTTTTCCCATCTTACAGAACAGCGGTGCCAATCCTGGCAGTTGAAGGTACCAGAACATTACTTTTACCACCTCTTGTTGGTTGCTAAAATAAAAGATTTGTGTTGATTGATCTAATCAAACCACACCATGTGGCCAGTCCAACAGAGTTGGCCACAAGGGCTCCTTGGTAGTGACCTGCCTCCTCTCACTATCATACAGGAAATCTCTTTACAAGCATTAACCAATACAGATGTTTCTGTTTCCCAGCAGGGTATATCTGACTCTGAAGTTTTGTTACTTTCAGTTACATCTACCAACATCATACACACACCATATGTAAACTCACACTTTTTGACAACACATGCTAACAACAAAGTTTTTTATTATGACACACCTTTGGAGTTATTTACCAGTTCACCACTGCCCCGTGAGGTCCCTGTTTTTGCACAGACTGCCTCTGGCTATTTTGCTGAAATTGATGACTTTTCCTCTGATTTGTCAGACCAACCGTTGCATGGAACTCATGCATTTATTATTTGGCTCAAATAGACATACATTGTTCCACCTTGGATTTACATTTGAATTTCCATCTTGTTGCTTTTTTTTCATCTGATTGCATTTGAGACAGTATTCTTTTTGCTTTTGAATGTATATTATCTCCCAGAATGATCTGCTGTGGAACTGGTATCCAAGGTATTGAATCCTAATTCTTTATCACACAAAGTGTAAAGAGGCCTGTCCTTTATGACCATTGCTGCAGTTTCCGTCCCAGATGGCACTGTTTGGGATAAGGTCCCATTTGTTATTTTTTGTCCTACAGAAATGTTACAAATACCGTATGTATTCAAGATCTCACTTAACGATGTGATTATTCCTGGCAACATCTCTGATGATTGAGATATTATTATGGTTAGGTCTATGGTTTCTAAACTAGAGCATTATACTGTATTCGAAAGTGCCAATATGAATAGTGGTACATCTAATTATGATGACATTTTTTGTTACCATCACTAGGTTCACCATTATTTACACAGAGATAGTACTCCACGTGCAGTATATAATTATACATAGTGGTAACATTGCCCTATACCACCTTTCAGTAGTTCCAAAACACACATATAGAAGTTTGCATATTTTTCTGTCAATAACTTTGTTGTCCCAGTGTCTTATTATTTTAAACTTCTCCTTTTCCCAGCAATGAAAAATATGCTGACTGAAACAAAATTAGTTTATGCGGACTCCTTTATTTCCCACTTGCCAATACAAGAGTACAGCTTTTGGAAAGACAATGTTGATTTAAAATCTGTTTGTGGAACAAAAGATTGGCAAATACAAGGCAATGACACTTTGTTTAGAGTGTGCCTAATACCAAGACAAATGATTTTTCTGAACAAGACTGTACAGCAAACATCCTGCCGGGACTTAGCTAAGATAAAGGATTTATACACACCACATATCCCTACGTTTGCAGATTTTGAAAAATGACAAAATTTAAAAAATTATACAGAGGAACAGTGTAACAGCATGTTTCAGAATGGTACATATGATTCTTCCCATTCAAGTCCAAAGAGGAGTCTAGTGTGGCCATTAGATACTAATGGTTGTCATGCACAGTTTTTGAACAACACAAAGGGTTTTAGAATAAATAAACCAGACCCACGTTATGTGCAGACACAACACTCAGGAGTTGTCTCAACATACAGCGCCGGAAAGTTATGCCATGAATGGTTACAACTTTCCACATTAGATGAGGTGAAGAAACACTTGTCCCTCCTTTACAATCACAAGGATTTACAGGATTTTTTATTAGGTCCCATAAGGACTTTCTGGGACATTTTTTGTATGCCATGTACAATGAGCTTTGGAAGGTTTCACAGCATGAAGCTGCTGAGCTAATATGTGAAGTTGACAGAGTATAATTAGAAAAGGCTTTATCAGTAGTTGACAATGGTATGACTACTTTATCCACTGAAATGTATTCTTTAAGTAACGTTGTTTCGTCAGCTATATACATCGTACAGAGTGATATGTGCGTCCTACAACACAGACAAAGTCCGCTTAAATCTATCATGCTATTAAGCTGGACATTACAAATTCTGAAAAGGCGTTGCGTGCCCTGGAAGCATTTAAACGCTATCAACTTATTTCTGCCATATACTTTAACAAGCTGGCAGCAAATCATGGCAAAAACGATTGTGACATACAGAATGTTAAACTTAGATGATTTAGATAAATTACCATTTACTCTTGTGGAAACACCATCAGCCGATTGGTTAATTCATGGGTTATTTCTCGGCCAATTTCACTTCATGTCCTTTTTAGGTAGGTAGATATGAAGTGTTAGGGGAGAGATTTGTACACAAGGCATGGATCCTTCATTTCAATTACAGGTGTGGGAAGTTTTGGTTAGAGGTGCAGACCACAAGAACACTTTCAACCATTCTTTAGTTTGCAGGCAGGTGACACTCCACGAAGCTTGTAATTCTTCAAAAGCAAACTTAACTTGTTATCTGAAGGGTTCCCCAGCTGCTGTACTTCATATGGCGTTCACATTACTTTCCAATGGAAGTTATTTGATGTTGAATGTCTAAGGTTGCTGTGGGATGAGACCAGGAGTACCGTATATGGTGACGTTTCCCAGGGTCGTGACTTACTGTATGAATGTGCTTATTCCACCATCTCATACAATTGGAGGAGTGATGGTTTGGCCTTCAATTTCTATTTTTAATGTGAACTTGGATAGTCTGAGCAGGCTGAAAGCCTTATTGTTTCAGAAGGAAGTTTCTTTAAAATCTGCAAGAGAGATGTTTGGTCTTCAAGTTGCAAGGACTTCTTCTGAAATACAATCGCTACTACGCACTAACCTCCCACAACACTTCGGAGAACTAGTACATCGCATATTTAATGCTTCAAATACTGCAGGAATAGTACATTTTCTCAAAGCGATTGGGTCTAGATTTGCTAGTACTTTCCAGACTGTCTTTGGAATGATTTAATCTTTTATACACTCCCTGTGTCCAGTGTCTTTGGAGGCAGAACATTTATTCTATTTCTGATTGCCGGGATCATGCTCCTATTTTTGTTTCTCGACAATGGATGTTCCACAATGCAGGCAAATGGGAATGGCACTATCACATGCGTTGATGTGTTGTGATCGCATGATACAGTACTTTGGTGCGCCCTTACTTCAGGAACTGAATAACGACTGGTCCTTGTCCTTTCAACCTGAATGGTTACATTGTGTGCACTTTCGAGTGTGCCCTGTATATATGCCATGGAATGCAACTGGTACAATCTACGCTTGTGGAACTGCTGATAGGTCTGTAATAAGAATACATTTTCAGAGATGTGATTGCCATTGCTGCAAAATACGTATTATGGCTGTCTGTAAATGCATCGGCTCCAGGATTTTTGGATTCTGGCTCGTCCTCTTTGAATGCACTTCTGGCTGTCACCGTTTCAGCTGCTGCTGATTTGGTTGGACATGACCATGCTTCTCCTTTGGAACTTGTGATTGGGGCACCAATTGAAAGATTGTCTGCGGAAGCTGGAAACAACATGGTTTCTAATGACTCTCTGAATATTTTCAAAATTCTTGGAGTTTTGAGAAACTATTAATTCATCTTTTGATTGCAAAATTTTCTTTTCTTTTATGCAGATATTAATTACACATTTTTAAATTGGCTTTTAATGCAATTTGGCTTTCTTTATGCTTAATTATTAAAGTGATATATTTTTTAGGTTTCAATTATATGTATCTTAAGTTTGGATTTTAGGATACGTTTTTATATTTAGTTTGAATCTTTTAAGTCCCCTGACAGACGAGGAGTGGGTGTTGCAAGGTTAATAGGACCTGTGCACAAACACTCCCATTTCATTTTTACATGTTTAAGTTTAAAGTTGGCAACTTTTTAGACAATGGCTTTTGGCACATTTTTGCTTGCATGTTATAGTACTCAGAAAGTGTTTTCCTTCCAAATACATTTCTTTATTGACACATTATCAAAACATCATACATTTGTTCAAGGACCAAGTACCCTGCACAAACTGCCCTTGCATATTGTTGTCTGTTCAGAGACAGCTCTGAATTGGAAGAATCCACAATGATAGCTGTATCTGAACTCAGGCACCGTGCAAATGGGTCCAGTTTTCATTATATAAACTGCCCCAAGCCTTTGTTCGGCAGTGAACCATTACCATGCATTGTCATGATCGCCGCATGCCTGAATTCTAGTCCAGCTGAATCTCATCACTGTCCTGAGAAGGACAGCGGCCTGTTTTATACCACACTGGCTTCCGGATGAAACACGCACGTTTGTAAATGGGTTGTTAGACCACTCCAAGGTATCTTGCAGAACTGCATTCACCCTATTGTCTCTAAGGCAGGTATTACTAGGTAGGAGTACAATTATATGTATTCATAAAACCAAAGCAATAATCATAATGGTTGAATTATTAATCTTTTTCACCATTCTTGTAATGCTGGTTACAATGTTTTGTTTCCTTCTACTAATCACTGCAGCACATGTATTTTACACAACAATCTAGCTTCTTCAATAAAAGTTTGAAATGCCAATTTGTGTATTTCTTGTGTCTCCCTTTGGGCATGCCTGAGTTAACAACGATTTCCTTGGGGAAATTAAGGTTGTCATGTTCTGAGGTCACAGACACCATCAGGTACCCTGTCAGGTTAAGGGGTCCAGATGGCACACTGCGAGCTAGCCTTGATCTAGGTCAATATATTCTGATGTATGAGTTGAGGTAGTCCCCATAGTTTTGACGCTCATGTTGCCAAAACACACAGTCTTACTGAATTAGTAGGAGTCGTATGTCACTCCTTGCCTCGCTTCCCGTGCAGCAAGGATAGTGGTGCCAAGAAATAGCGTTGAGTAGGGGGCAGGGCAACAAGCACTGGTGGGAATTTTGTCTTTGAAGTACTCCTCCTATCCCCCACTAAACAAGCAGCAGCAGTCTTCCTCCTTTCCATGCGTCCCGCGCAGCAGGGATAGTGACACCAGAATTTAGCATTGAGTAGGGGAAGGGCAACAAGCACCTGGAGGGAATTGTGGTCTTTGAAGTCCTCCTCTTGTCCCCAAATACTCAAACAGCAGCAGTGTTCCTTCTTTCAGTGCTTTAAACTACATGTCCTAAAGCAATCTCACTCGCAGCCCGGCCAGTGGAGTCTCCATGCAATGAGTACAATCTACTACATTGTAAGGTCTGCCGCCTGACATCAGCTCACCAGGAATCTGCAACTTCTGTGCCTCTATAACATTGATTGCAAAAGATTTACAGCTTTGCAGATTTCTTCTGAAGACCAAGTTAAAACACAATTCACTTTAGGAATTTGAGAAATGAACAATTGTGGGTTTGTTATTAGCTGCATTGAAACTTCTTCTATTCAGACTGGATGATCAAAGACAATATTTGATCATATCTGTGACATAAATTGTGATTTATTTCATTCTTCTAAAGGGAGTCACCACTGGAGAAAAAGTCCCAGATGTTACAGCTACAAACTCTTCATTTGCCTTAGAGAATCTATTATTTCTGGTGCAGGAGAGAATACGTGATGTGTAAATCATTCTTATCATAAACAATTAGGAAATGGACATAAAGTGGTGTAAATTCCATGTTTCAAATATTTTATTTATATTTTTATTAGCCATATCCAGTTTCTTTAAATGTGTTGTCATCCTTTCCACTTGTATGTAAATAAAGAATGTGAACGGCCTAATATTAACACAAATGATCACATCATTGTGTTACCTTCAACATATTTATGAATTATTGAACTATACTCAAATTCAAACATGTATCAACTTCTCATTATCTATCTGTGTATAAAGCTTGAACATATTACACATTTGACAAATTTTGTAACTGCAAACCTGCTACAGTACTTAAAAAGTGTAATAATCCATCCATTATGTTGGTCAACTGAAGCTTCATTAAAAGTACCACAATAAATCTAAAATTGGGCTCCCATATGATTTGTGTCTGATTTTACTGGAGGAATTTGTCTAGCTAAAATAGTATGTAAAATGGGATTGCACAATTTTTTACAACTAGCCCTGCGGTTGACCCAAGAAATGTCACTGAACGAGTGTTTAAACTCTATGGGGCTATTCTCCATTTACATGTTGTGTTAAAGGCCTGATGTAGATTTGATCTAGTCTTTGATACACAAATAATATAAAAAAAATACCTAAGTAATGCAAAAGAAAAACAAAAAAGATTTATGCGGTTGGTGTTAGTGGCACCGTTGATTCTTTAATGCAATGAATAATCAAAATGACACATAATTACAAGATTTTATAATATTTTTTAACAATAAGGGCAGTCAGTACTAAAGTCATCTATTTTTAAATAGCAGATATAGATGTACTTGGTGAAGGAAGTCACTGAGGACAATTGAGAATCCCAATGTGCAATTTTTAGTAATTTAGAGTTTCTTTACCCTCAATTCCAAACTACTGATTTAAATGTTACAGGGGGAACCACATTGCATTAATATGTGCGTTATTTGGTGGAGACCACCTAATTATATACACCTCCATGGTCAACTTTAGCTTTTTACCGTTTTTTGAGATTCGGGGAAGTCCAATTAAAAGTGATTGTAATTAAATGCTAAAAAAAAAATCTTTTTACTTTTTTAGACCTTTTCTTTGTAAGTTTCCAGAGATCTGGATAACATATTAAACAAACACTGTGGTTTTCATATTGTATAAATTACTAGAATATTCTCAGGCTAAGGGTCTGATTTAGAGTTTCGTGGTCGATTACTCCATCACAAATGTCACAGATATATTTTTTACCTGATTACAATTGCCATATTGATGGATATATTTTGCAATTTATTACATGTGCCATTGAATGTAATGCACTGTGGAAAGGCAAATGAGACATCAGTCATATTTGTGATGGAGTAACCCTCCTGCAAACTATAAATCAGGCCCTAAGCCACTAAAAGTTGGAATTGTGTTTCTAAATTAACACATATCCCTCACAAAATAAGAGCATTACCTTAATAAAATGGATGATTAATCAAAAACGTAACACATATACATGCAGGAGATCCCACAAATAATTAATTCGAACTGCATGTCATCAGTTATCATATTGAATAATTATGAGTCAAGACTACCATCTTGCTTCAGAACATAAATTAGCAGTCTTTTCAGTGGTTAACCTCCTGCATAGTCAGAATAAAAACTGATTGCCAATTTGCAGCAATTAGATCACCTTTATGAGCTGTTTCAATTTCAATTCATTTATCTTACAATAACGCCCTTGTAATTCATTCAGATTTGCTAAGAAATCTGTAACTGTAAAGTGATACAATACTAATATACTGATATTTAAGTTCTTGTTTCAACTTCTCCACATAGATATAAAAAAGTGATGGATGAAAATGATGAACATAATCTAGACCACTGTGAATGTGTGCCATACCTTTTATTTTAGCTCATAACCGCATTACAGAAGGGGATAAACCTTATGGAAATCAGTCTTGGTCCTGCTCTAATAGAAATAGCCAAGCCTTGACTGCTAAGCCAAAAAATACAACACTTCATAATTGAAGAGTCACTCCCAAACTGACCTTCACAGGGGCATAATATTCTCTCCAATCACACAAATAACATACTTTTATGAGTGAACAGCAAAATAAAGATGGTAAGAGCCCACTCAAGGATGTGATTACTTTTACTTTAACGTTATAATTTTTAAAATGAATGATTAGCATACTACCTTTCACACCAACCAAGTGCTAATTTATGATTTACAGATATTTTACCACAGGGCACACTCTTGTCGCCAGTGTTTTGCCCTGCAGTTATTGCAATTTTTTTTATTATAAAAGGGGGTACACCCCCATGCCCCTGCTCCCCTCCTCACCCTGCCCACAAGCATTTTGAGATCTCCAATTGCAGCACTTTTTAATTAGGTGCTGCAATACAGGTAGCAAAATGTCCGTCAGCAAACAAAAAATGAGGCACAAAGTCTGCATACCCTAATTCATATCTAACAGCTTGTTCCTATTTTAGATCACTTTAAACTCAATGCAAATTGTATTACCTTAAATGTACTACTTTCTTGGAAGAGATTCCAAGGATTTTATTGGCCAGATTTGGTAGAGAAACTGGGTGTGTAGCCAGTGAAACTGGGTGCGAAGCCAGTAAGGGAACTCCTCCCAATATATGAGAGCAAATGTGTGGCAGTGGCATCTTACAGTTCTGTGGTATGGGGAATGTCTAATATGCAGAGTATCCAAAGGTGAAAAATGCATTTATGAAAAATCTTTTAGTAGTTCCCCTAAGTTGCTCCAGTCTTATGTGTGATATCGAACTTGTGGCCTCATACATCTCAGATAGAATCAAGATGGCCCGATCATACTCTGGCATTCTATATGGTCGTGAAAGGAAATGGGTCTGAATAAATAGATATTCAGAGATATTATGTCTTTAGGTTATGCCCAAGAGATTCTGTGGTTGTGATATGTAAAATCATGTTGCAAAGAATTTGGCCACCTGGATCTCTTTAACAGACCAGACTCCTGTAGAATGCTTGCTAAGGGCAAGCTGAAACATCTTGTCCAGGCCAAGGCACAGAGAAACAGATGAGAGCTATAGAGAGCAATGCCATCCATTGCTTTTTATAATGTGATGTCCCTTCAGTTGGGCCTGTAATTTTATTTGACTCTAGTACAGAATTTTCAGCCCTGTTTTGTCCTGACCAGATTTAGGATCAATTTATTGCTAATGATGATGGATTTTCCAGTAAACTGCCATTCTCTGTCAGATCTTTCTCCGTGCCCTTGTTACAGTGCCTCCCCCCAAACAAACCTGCATATTGTATTGTTCTGCCCTTTTTACGACCTGTCTAGATGAAGATTTGTCCTCCCCCATTTAAAATATTTTATGTAAGACAGTGTAGACCAGCTCTATTATTCCTGCCACAACCGAACAATCAACTGGGCTGCTGTGCAATGGACTCCTGCATATGGCAGATTTAAAAAAAATTAGGAAAGGTGTGAGGCTGGACTCTCCTCAATTAAATGGTTCTTGAATGTTTTAATGTCCTTTTTTTGTCAAACTTTTTTTATTGAGTTTTACAAAGTGCATTTACATACACTCACAGCGCAATATAAAGAATTCCAGAAACAGCACTTGGAAATTGGTAATGGTGGTGGCAGAAGCTCAAGAGAAAATACAGCATTTCCAGTACATATATTCAAATCAGATGCTTCTAAGTCAACATTGCAACATTACAATGAATAAGTCTTGCACTCAATTTATCTCCCTCCCCCCTAAAAACCCCAACTGTAAACCATGAGTGAGTGTTGCAAATCTGTATATCGAGTGAGTAGTGTGTGTGAGCCGGCGGGTTAGGAGCGCTATATTTGTGATCCCTTGTTTCAGGGAAGTGACACTCAGGTCACTCAGAGTGTTCAGTACTGAAAGAGGGAGAGTGCTTTCTTGTGGGTAGGACAGATGGCAAGCAGGAGACCCTCCAAAAGAAAGGAGAGCAACGGGCCCCTCTGATATTCAAGGTTTTTTGTAGTTATCCATTCAAATATCTGCCATTTGTTCCATTGTCAGGGCTTGCTACAACTTAGCCTGCCACTGCAAAAACGAGGGTGCAGTGGTCTTTTTCCATGCTCCCGCTATAGCCATCTTAGCTGCTCCGAGACAGAGCCCAAAAATAGAGTGGTCACCTGTAGTCTGAGATTTCAAAGTCTCATCTTGTAAACCCAGCAGTGCGAATCCTGGTGTAGCCCGAAGAGGATAGCTCAATATGGTTTTAATTCGTGCCAGAATTTCTGCTCAGAAAAGCGTAATGATTGGACAGTTCCACCAAATGTATCGGAAGTCACCCAATAGACAACATTCCCTCCAGCATAGGTCAGTTGTGTTAGGGCAGTATATTAGAAACTTGCTGGGGTATAGGTACCAATCAAATAACAATTTATAGTGAGCTTTCCTCAGCCCTATGTAGTGATTGAATCTGGGGATATATTTCCATAGTTTCTGCCATTGAGATTTCTGGTACGGGATCACCTAGTATCTCTATCTAAAGATGTATATTGTGGGGTTTGGTCTTGGGAAAGGTGTCAAGCAAATGAGCATAAAGCAAGGAGATTGAGCCTTTCATCCCACCAGCATGGCACACACATTTTTCAATGTCGGAGAGTTCTCTGGTAGCAGCGAGGTGCATGTCTGGGTGGAGGACCCAGTGTTTTAATTGAGTATAATTACATCTTTCGGAGGCTGATAAACCAAACTCTCGCTGGCTGTGCTCAAAGTGAGAATGTCCCCACCCATGGAACCGATCTTAAATAGTCAAACATTCACCTTCCCTCCATGAATCAAAGGGCCTGCTGTAAAGGTTGGCAGGAAGGCAGTGTTGAAATGAACTGGGGTATATGGGGAAGGGAACCTAGCCCACCCCTCCATCCGTGCCACCAAGCCCACACCCAAAGGGTCATTAGAGTAGGTGTGCTGAGGTATGCATTAAGGGGTCTATCTAGTTTGGGTTTCCATAATATATCTGAGATATACCATCCAACCACCATCCTATCCATGTGGAGCCATTCAGATATCACTCCCAGTTGCGCTGCCTTACAGTATAAAGAAAAGTCAGGCAGCATCAGGCCCCCGCCTCTTTCGATCAAGGATCTTGCCATATGAAGCGTAATGTCAGTGATATAAGCTGTGAGAAAAAAGTCCCTAGGTAGCTCTATTGGGAGACCTTGGAAGAAATATAAGATCCGGGGCAAGACCGTCATTTTAATTGCATTGATATATCCTAGCAATAAAATATACATGGGAACCCATCATTTAAGGTCAGCCTTAAGTTGTCAGACCAGTAGGGAAAACTTAGCGAGATAAAGATCAGAAATCGTTGGGGTGATCTTGATCCCTAGATAGGTGATGTCCTTTCTAGCCCATTGGAAGGAAGTTGATTTTAACAATGTCACCAAATTCCATCTCCCTTGTGGGCAGGGTTAAATTTAGAAGGAAGAATTTTTGCCACTGCTTCATAGCAGATTCGTTCTTGTTGCAAGGCTAATATTGATGTTGAGGGGGAGGTGAGGGAGAGCAACACATCATCTGCAAAACGTGAAATCTTGTGATCCTTTGAGCTAAAGGGATTACCTCTGATCGCTGGGGTAGCTCTTGTTTTAGCAGCCAGGGGTTCTATGCTGAGTGCAAATAAAAGAGTGGGGACAATGGCACCCTTGGTGTGTTCCTCCTTCTAATTAAAAAAATGTGGACCTCATTCCTTTAACCACCACTAGTGAGAGTGTATTTGCATAGTTCACCTGGACCAGGCTATAAATTGCTCATTGAACCCAAATCTGCAGAGTATGGAAGAGGAAGGACCATTCCACACAGTTGAAGGCCTTTTCTGCATCCAGCACCACCACATTGGCTGGGATCTGTTTCTTGGTGACCTTTTTGACCAGGTGGATCATCTGCCATAGGTTATCATGTGTTGTCTCCCTTGAATAAAACCTGACTGATCTGGGTGAATTAAGTCTGGTAGTATGTTTTCTAACCTAATGGCCTGGAGTTTAGTATAGATTTTAACATTGAGATTGAGCAGGGCTATAGGCCTATAAGAAGCACAATAGTGAGGTTCCTTCCCTGGTTTGGGGATGTCTGAGAGTAATGCCTTGCTCATCGTTGGAGTAACCATGCGAGTGGATGCCATGTAATTAAAAAGGTGTGTGAGATGAGGGATTAGGTCAGAGATAAATGTTTTGTAAAACTGGGTTGTAAACCCATCGATTTATTTGCATCAACCCTGGGATTTATGTAATTTAACAGCGTTGATTTCTGTCTATAATTCATTCTTATTAATCGAGCTCCTCATTTTGATTAGCAGTCACTTGGGGCAACTCCACATTCTGTATTATTCAAGCTGTGCCGCCTCACTTGGTTTTTCGGATTTATATAGGGTTGTATACAATTCACTGAATGCTTTCACTTTGTCTTCCTCAGTCTGGGCTACTTCTCCTGTGTCTGTACTAATGTGAGGGATGTAGTCCTTCTCATGTTGTACTCTAAGTTGATGTGCCAAATGGGTGCCCGCCTTATTTCCTATATCATATGTCTTGTGTTTAAGACTTAGCAGCATGAATTCAGCCGATTGGGTTTCCCAAGGAACTAGTGTATAAAAGAGGCACCAACTTCATGTCTGCATATATGCAGATCATGTGGAAGGAGTGTGGAGTTACTTACAAGTTTTCTACACCCTACCATCCACAAACCAATAGGCTTTTTGATAAATTCAACAAGTCCCTTAAAGGCATGATCGAGGGCCAGTCTGAGGACATGAGGCGTAAGTGGATCTTCCTCTTAGCCTGCCTACTCATTGCTTAAAGAGAGGTATACAAAAGTGGGATGGATTTATCCCCTTTGAGGGTATGTATGGTCATCCTGTAAGGGGACCTCTCAGTCTGTTTAAAGAGGGGAGGGAGCAAGCTACCCCTCCAGAGCCAGATAGCCAAGTTTTGGAAGTAAGCTTCTGAAAATCTAGAGGCCAGCCAAGAGTTGATGAAGCAGTGGTACGCCAGACAGCTACCACTGTGGAATTTCAGCATGGGCAGAAAGTATAGGTGATAGAACCCATGGCCCTACAAGGTCATTGGACTGGGCCCTATGAGATTGTTGAGAGAAAAGGGGAGGCCATCTAGTTGGTGGACCTGAAGACCTACAAATACCCCCTAGGGGTTCTCTGTCCCAAAAGTCTCAAACCACACTTTGAGAGGTCTGAGGTCACCATGTCGTTGGTGACAGATGGTGGGGAGGAAGAGTGAACCTCTCCTTGACCTCCTAACCCCAAAGAGAAGGATGGGTCAGTGGAAGGTGTAAACCTTTCCCCTACCCTGACTTCGGAACAGCAGAGAGACTGTCAACAGTTCCTGGAACAGTTCTTCTCTCTATTTTCCCTCACTCTTTGTGTTACACATTTGTGTACCAATGACATTGACACAGGAGACAGCGTCCCTGTCAAGAATAACATCTACAGGCTGTCTGACAAGATGAGGACCAGCATCAAGGATGAGGTGCTGGTACCAAAATGTGCCCCACCGGGCACTACACCAGAACTCAGGTTCTGTGTAGATTACAGGTGGCTCAATTCAGTCACCAAGACTGATGCTCATTCCATTTCCCGGGCTGATGAGCTGATTGACAGGTTAAGGACTACCTGGTTCCTGAGTACTTCTGACCTTACTTCAGGGTACTGGCAGGTTGACCTAACAGAAGGAACCAAGGAGAGAGCAGCCTTCTTCACTCAACGGAGCCACTACTTTTTTTTTTTTTTTTTACAGAGTTTTATATAGCGCAAACTTGACCTGAAGGTATCAGATACCAGAACGCTGATTTGCCCAGAATCACAGGATGTTGCCCGTCCTTGCAGAGACTCGAACCCGCTTCCCCAGATTTGAGGTCGACCTTCTAGCCATTAGGCCAACTCCTCTCCCCTACTACTAATTTGAAATGATGCCCTTTTGACTCAAGAATGCCCCTGTCACATTCCGGAGGCTGGTTAACCATCTTTTGGCTGGTATGGAGGCCTTCAGTGCTGCTTACTTGGAGGACATAGCTGTCTTCAGTAGCAGCTGGAAGGACCACCTTTTTCACTTGCAGGTAGTGCTTCATGCCCTGCAAAATGCATCCTAACTATCAAGGCCAGTAAGTGCCAGATAGGGCAGTGGTCTGTGGTGTACTTGGGACACCTGGTGGGTGGGGTAGAAAACATCATGTCCTGTGAGCCCCCAAAGACTCAAACTGAGGTGAGAGCCTTTCTAGCCCTCGCAGGTTATTGCAGGAGGTTTGTCAAGGGATCTGGCACCATTGTTGCCCCCTTGACTGAGCTGACTCCTAAGAAGCACCCCAGAAAGATGATTTGGACAGAGGCATGCCAGAAAGCATTTGACTCCCTAAAGCAGGCTATGTGCACAGCCCTTGTGCTCAAGGCCCCTGACTGTTCCAGAGAATCAACTGTACAAATGGATGCCTCAGAGCATGGCACAGGGGTATTACTTTCACAACTTAAGGATGAGGGCCTAGACCTACCTGTACCGTTCATCCCTAGGAATTTAGTTCCCAGGAAACACAATTGGAGTACTATTTAAATGAAAGCCTTTGCTTTGGTCTGGGCACTAAAGAAGTTGACACCATACCTGTTTGGGACTCACTTCTGGATTCAGACATACCAAAGACCCTTCAGGTGGCTAATGCAAATGAGGGGTGAGAATCCAAAATTGTTGATGTGATCCATCTCCCTACAGGGAAGGGACTTTACAGTGGAACTCAGATCTGGGGTAGACCATGCCAATGCTGATTTTCTCTCTAGGTTCTTCCACCTTAGTGATAAGAACTCCAAAGAGGTTGAGTAGTTCTCCCCACTTTTAGCTGAGGGGGGTGCATGTTAGACCCAACAACCTTAGGGTGATCTTCCCCCAAACCTATTGCCGGTTTACCTCTAATTTTGCTGATCTTGTTTTTGTTGGATTGAGGACTCTGGGCTCTTTATCACCAATAACCAGTGCTAAGGTGCATGTGCTCTCTCCCTAAACATGGTTTTATTGATTTATCCACAATTGGCATATTTAATTTACCTATAGGTTTGTAGTAAATTGAACTATATGTACCCAGGGCCTGTAAATTAAATGCTACTAGCGGCTCTTCAGCACTGAATGTGCCACACCTTAAGTAGCCCTTTAAAACAAGCTTAAGACTTGCCGCTGCACAGCCTGTGTGCACATTTTACACTGCCATGTGGACATGGCATTTAAAACCCCTTGCCAAGCCTTAAACTCTCCTTTTAGTGCACATAAGTCACCCTAACGTAGTCCCTAGGTATCTCATAGCAAAAGACACACAGATGATGGACGGAATGCAGAGAAAATCAAACATTCACCCCCAGTCAATAGATCTGCGTTAAATTAATCCATCATTTTTTTGCTCACCATGCCACCCCAGTTTCGACCCAGCCATGTGCAAATCACTCTTGACCCTGTGCCTCATGGGAACAGTCCAGACCGAACTGCCAAGCCAGGTCCTACCTTGACCAGAAACAAGCATCCTGGGACCAGTTTCAGGGCATCACCCCTCATCAGCCAGGCTAGCTTGAATCCAGTGGCACAGTGAGCCCGGGACCCACGTCTGGGCATGCCAGGCGCACTTATGCTGAGAAAGCAAAAGATACACAGATGATTGACGGAATGCAGAGCAAATCACACATTCACCCCCAGTCAATAGATCTGGGTTAAATCCATACTTTTTTTGCTCACCATGCCACCCCAGTTTCGACCAAGCCATGTGCAAATCAGTCTTGACCCTGTGCCTCATGGGAACAGTCCAGACCGAACTGCCAAGCCAGGTCCTACCTTGACCAGAAACAAGCATCCTGGGACCAGTTTCGGGGCATCACCCCTCATCAGCCCTTGAAGCCACAGCAGGGCACACAGACACCGCCACCAGGCAGCAAACACCAAATTTCATGCACGAGAACAAAAGAACTAAGGCATTACGCCTACCACACTCTTCATGGAAGACCACCTTCTGTGCTGGGAAATGAACAAATCTTAGGAAACCCGGAGGTTTCCAAGAGACAAACTACGTGACCCATAAGAACACACACTGCCCTGAAGAAGACCTTCCACCCAATTAACACCCAGGTCCAACCCAGTAGGTCGAAACGCGTCTGCACAGTCCAAACTGAGGCCAAGAGTCACAATGAACAATTGATTGGAGCACAAAAGGCACTATAAGCTAAAGAGTAATTAAGGTTGCTTAGACAGGATTTCATCTAATCATACTCTGACCTCTATAGGACCTTATATCATCACAAATGTGTACGAGGACATTAGGGCAACAGGTCATAATATAAAATTTGAGTTGGACACTTGAGCACAAATAATACATGCAACACTTACAGGACTCATAATTCTATGTTGGATGTGTGCAATCTAGGAAGTCACGTCTCATTGTACAAGAAATGTCTAAGTGCAAAATGAACTGTCACTTTATGTTTTAACCATTTGGGGGCATATGTATCAAATACCGGTATTGCGATTCTCAAATAGCGACTTTTAGAGAATCGCTATTTGAGAATCGCAAAACGGGATGTAATAAAAAATTCGCAAATATTTTGCGATTCCTTGGCATTCCTTAATTGGGACTCGCAAATTGCGAAACGCAATTAAGGAATACCTTCCCGTTCATTCCTATGGGCCTAGAGGCCCATAGAAATGAATGGGAAGACATTCGCAATTTGCGAGTACCCATTAGGTACTCGCAAATTGCGAATGCAATTTCAAGGGTGCAAGGGTGTCATAAGGACACCCGGTTGCACCCCTGAAATGAGCATGTGTGCACATGTGGCGCACATACGTGCCACATGGCACTTTGAAAAATGTCAAAAAGTGCATTTTTCAAAGAAATCGCAAATTACCACCAACTTGGGTGCTTTCTACATCGCATTTAAGGAATCGCAATTTGCGATTCCTTAAATGCATTAGCAAAATAGGGAATCGCAAATTTTGCGATTCCCTATTTTGCAAGGACCTTTTGGGATGATACATCCCAAAAGGCTTTTTCCCGTTTGCGAACGGGAAATGGGCTTCATACATATGCCCCTATCTCATTTATTTTTGCGTTTGCAATTTGTCGATATTGAGTCGTGTAAAAATGTATGTTACTGTTTTCTTGAAATGTAAAAGCACGAGATGAAATCTAAAAAATGAAGAAAGATAAATATCAAACAGAGTTAAAAACCTGACACATGAGTAGTCATTTGACAAAACCAGTTGGGTTTCACATTTAAAGAAAGATACGGGAAACGTCAGTTTTTTTTAAATAAGTAAATTTAAGTAAGGACTGTTCATTGGTTGAACAAAGGTAGAGGGACTCCTGCAGCTCTCTATCCATGAAATAAGTATAATCTATGGTCTGGGAGGCACTGTTTTGTAGCAATTTAGTTTTGATTCCAGCCTCCACAGTCCTTAACCGAATCACTCCCCATTAGGAGTCTCTCAGGAGGTGGTCATGAATGGTCATAAGTTTGTTCCAGTCATCCTCAGTATAAGTAATCTCAAGCTGCACCTGCCAGGACATTTTTTGTGCCAGCCACGTGCTACGAACATACAAATTGTCTGTAAGGATCTGATACAGGTTAAAAAAAGAACTTCGTGAGCGGCTCAAACGTCATATATAACCCAGAAGAGTAAATTCTTTCCCAGTATGCCTAGGAGACAATGCTCTATTGCCAATATCTCCATGTTTGTGATTGGGATAGTCCAAAGTTCAATTTGAATGATTCAAAAGATCTTAAGGTATCTCAGTCAAGTAGGTTGTCAATTGACTGAATCCCCCTTTTTTCTAATGTGTCCATATAATCATTGTACGACCTTTAGTAACCCTTCCATTAGACCATAGCAGTGTGTCTTTTTGAACAAAGTTGTTGATATGCAGGAGCTAATTGGAGTCTTTCCAGATTGACCACATCGTCTTCAAGGTGGAAGGGCATTGATCAGACTTAGAGGCACTAGAGTCAAAGTATCGCCAGTCCCAGAGAGGCAAGTACCATATTTTGTTTCAAGCGCACACACATTGATTGGTCATTGGTGGATAACAACGGATAAACATGTCAGTTAAATGAAAATCGACCGACCTGTGTACCCACTTGAAACCACAAAGGTTTCAGACGGGGTTTCCTGACTACCCATACAAACATCTTAATGTACTTGTTCAATGAACACATTATTACTTTGATGACCAAAATTGGGAACATACCGAGGATATAATTAAATCTGCGTGCGTCACCATCTTTATTATCTGTATCCTTCCCCTAGAAGGAGATCTGTAGGGTGGACCAAAGCTAAAAAAATCATGTCCCATCTTTGTCATCAGCAGTTGGAAGTTAACTGTTACAATGTTCGCAAGACCTTTTTTTGATGAAGATACCTATATACTTCAGCCCTGAGGTTTTCCACATGAAACTGAAGCAGCCACACAGGGGTCGGTGCTCTCCAGCAGTCATCATAAAGCCTCGTTTTTTGACCAATTAATCTTATAACTGGAGAAGATGAAGAAGGTGCAGCGAGGGTTATCAAATTTGGGATCAAAGAATCAGGGGTCAGTAGGATGTTGTAGGCATATAACATAATTTTATTACAACCCGACTGGGTGTCAACGCCTTGTATACAATCAACGGTTCAGATAGCAGCTGCTAGGGGACCTGGAGCCAGTAAAAACAGTAATAGGTATAAGGAGGCTTCCCTGCTGTGCCCACATGTGGATGGGAAAGAACTTTGACACGTGACCCCCGCATGCCACCTGTGCCGTGGGGCTAGTGTAAAGCCACCTGATTTTAAATATAAGATGAGGACCTATCATGACATTATGTCTAAAGTCAGGTGGCTTTAGAAAAACCTTCTCCACATCCAAGGACAGCAGGAGCTTGTCATGATGGCCGTTCTGCACTCACCAGAGAATGATGATAGGTGCATGTGGTTGTGAGATGACTGACCAGGCACAAAATCCACTTGTGAAGTATGCATCAGGCTTCAGTAAGAGGCTAATGAGCACCTTATTTTACTCTGGTCGCAAGGAACGAGAGTCATCTGTCTCCATGAAGACTTTGTGAAGGAGAGGTACCATTAGATGTTTATTTATTTTGTAGAAGTCAATGAGAAAACCATCTCTTGGCACCTTACTAGTGGCTAGGTCCAAAGTGACATCTGAAATCTTGTCTTCTGATATTTCTCCATCTAGTAGCACTCTGCCGGCTTGAGACATAGTGGGCAGTTGAAGGTCCTAAAAGAAGTCTTGTTTGGACGAAAGGTTCATTGGTTCCTCCTAACGGTAGAAGGAGCCAAGGAAGTGAGTGAATGCATCAGCTATCACTATGGTTCACTACGGGATTAGTCACCAGCCTCCCCTCTTCATCCCAGATTGACGGCATGGACTGTTGTGCCTCTTGCTGGTGCAGGTGTACTGCAAGAATGCAACCAACCTTCTACCCCGTTCACTGTTCATAGTGGCACCACTTAAGGCATAGCAACGCATGTTAGGCTTGTGTTGTGAAACAGGCCTTGATAGTGTATTTAGTGGTCTCTAGGTGAAGGAGATGGTGGGATGTGAGTTGACTCGTGTATTGTTTGGCAAGAGTGCACACCTCCCTCTCTGATTGATCCAACTTCACCCTGGCCCTGTGTTTATGCGTGGCTGAGTCTTTCCCTAGATTACCTCTCAGAGTGCCTTTCTAGCTGCCCATAAAACTTGTGGTGGGGGAGGGGTGGGTTTGTTTATCCATCAAATATTAATGGAGATAGGTAGTGAGTTTCTGTTTGTCCTCGGGAAGCCTATAATTGGACAGGTTCAACCTCAAACTTTTGGGGAGTGGGTGAGGTGTGTCCTAGGTCGAGCTTTAGGAACACCAGAGTGTGGTCCGCGATCCCTCTGCTGCTACGCTACAGTATGGTAGAAAAGCAAACGATGTGAGATTCATCAGGAGGAAGTCTATCCTGGACACGTCCCATGTGTGAAGGATAGAAAAGTATACTCTCTGTCCCCCACGTGCATCAGGAGTCAAGAGTCAAGAGTCAATCAAGCCATGATCCTAAGACGTCTTAAAAAAGATACAGAAAGTATGCTGTTCCTAATTACGAGACAAGGGAAAACTAGGGGAACCGGTTTTGCGTGGTCATGAGAAGTAGGAGGACGGGGATTCCTCCTCTTGGAATTTGGGGCCCTCACACACCTGGCTGGGTGTCATGCTTCATCATAGGGCTGCTCCTCGTCAGGTCGGCGCTGCAATACTTGACGGGCTCCCTATGAGGGGCTCTTTGGCAGAGATATTTTATTCCAAATTGCCGTTTGGTGCCGAGTAGGTGAGGGGCATAATCAGTGTAGATGAGTGAGTGGCGGTGTGTAACCTGAAGGAAGTTTAAAACACGTTTGGAAGTACCAACAAAAACAATTTTAATCAATAGGTCTCCCAACCTGATTAAAAGAAACAAAGGCGCATGTCTGAGGTTATGTCTCAGGTAGGCCGCTCTATTGTGTGGTCAACATGTTTCTCGCCTGGTAGTCAATCAATCTGGTGGCGATTTGTCAGGACCTTCTAAAATCAAATCTGTCTACACACGGGTGGTTATATGGTGTAATCTACCTTTTTAAACCAGCCTAACACATACTATGTGTAGTACCTGATAGAACATGACCAACCTGGTGAAGGAATAAAAACAAATATTAAGATCTGAGACTTCAGTATAATAAAACTCGTGTGTTCCCTTTGTGACAAGCCCACAGCACACAGTGGTGATGGCTAAAAACATACACAACGTGAGTGCCATGTGGGTGACACTCACAGACCTTTTACTGTGAAAATTACACCGGCACATATGGTGGAACACCACCATGGTTGCAGAAAGAAATGATGAACTCACCCCAGTCGTGTTTCTCATTTTACTTCATCAATACCCGGCAGGTATCACACAAGGATTTTCCCTATGTACTGTGTGGGTTGTAGGTTAAAAGAAAAGGAGATTAGAGCACAACACGTAAGATGTTGTAGGTACGTGATGAGGTATTTGGAGAAGTGAGGGCGTTGTTAAAACTATCAACAGTTAACGAGAGGCAGCCGTTAATATATGTTATGTAAACGGACTCGCCCAGATCATATGGTGGTCAAATAGACATGAGCTGGGTGTAAAACTTGTTTGTTAAAAGTTGCGTGTGTCCTATCAGGACAGATATTTGTGTAAATGCCACATGTCAGGTTACAATAGTCTAGAAACATTTGGTCTGAGGGGGGGTACCAAAGATTGTTTTGTTGTGGTACAACAACTGCATAGATAATGGGTCCCCGCCAGGTGTACAAAAGCTCTCGTTGTTTCGGTAAACTGGCATAATGAAAACCAAACTAATGTTAGATGAGCTTGAGTGTTGCAGAGTAACTAAGAAAACCCCACCATTAAGAAGAATTACAAAGGCTCTGGGCAAAGTGTACCCCGAGAAGCACAGAGTTATCGGACACAAGGTACTCACGTTTGCTGAATCAGCAACAGGCTCTCTGACCTACCCACTTCTGCCGGGATCGGGAGGTACTGGGAAGGATTGTGGACCTGTTTAAATACTGGAAGTGACTCAGCCTGAATTGGCGGGAAACTCCCGGTTGACTCGCAGTCCGCACTAGACGGCTAAAGTCATAGGAGGGAAGCCGGTATTCAGTGGGGGCCATCTTGGATGACGTGAAGCCCTGAGCATGGGAGCTGCCATATTGGAGTGGGTTAGGGCTTCTCTCGTGGTGTGGTGGTGCTATTATGCTCCAACTAAGTCTAGTGGCGATAACTCACGTGTTGCCCTATATTAAATTAAAAGGAAGTTGCAATCCACAAGCCATATTTAAAGAGGTTAGGTAAAATGATAATAATTTTATAAAGTCATAGGAGGGGACCCGGTATTCAGTGGGGGCCATCTTGGATGGCGTGAAATCCTGATCATGGGAACCGCCATATTGGAGTGGGTTTCTCTTGTGGTGTGGAGTTGCTATTATGCTCCAACTAAGTCTAGTGGCGATAACTCACGTGTTGCCCTATATTAAATTAAAAGGAAGTTGCAATCCATTAGCCAAGCCATAATTAAAGAGGTTAGGTAAAATGATAATAACAGAGTGCACTCGGTATGTGATTAACCTCCAAGGTGTCATAGGTAGTCATGGTGAGGTTAGGTAAAATGTACTGGGACCCCAAGATGATTCCTGTGGGTTACTGTATGATGATAACAGAGTGCACTCGGTATGTGATAAACCTCCAAGGTGTTATAGGTAGTCATGGTGAGGTTAGGTAAAATGTACTGGGACCCCAAGATGATTCCTGTGGGTTACTGTATGATGATAACAGAGTGCACTCGGTATGTGATAAACCTCCAAGATGTCATACCGATTCATGGTGATCTCCGTGGTTGAGGGGCTATCTAACCCTCGCTCCTACATGCTAAGATGTTAGTGTGCATGTTGTAAAGTGAATGGGGATTCTGCATTATTGGCCTATGGGAGTGTCAAGTATTAAGTGTACTCCAAGGAATTTCCTCATTCAACCCTTGTGTTTTGGTTGACAGACGGTAAACCCATCTCTGTTCTTTCATAAACAGGGCCCCCTTACTAATCTTGGGATGTGCCTCTAGTATTACCCATCGTAGGGCGTCAGGTGAATGCTGCAGTAGGTTAAAATGTGTACACATTTTCGTTTTAAGTTTATGACACCGGAAATTACTGCGGTGTTCCGTGGTGCGCGTTTTCACAGGTCTGGTGATCATACCTACATACCTGAGGTCACATGGGCAGGTAATTATATAGATACTGCACTTCTGAAAAATTTAGTTTGCCATGTGGGGTGCCGGAGGGCTCTTCGTTGAGCCTCACCCTTTTTAATTTGTATGTTGCTCCTCTGGTGAAACTGATAAAGTCCCTGGGGTTCTCGGTGGTGTCTTACGCCGATGACACACTAATCGTGGTGTCTATACCAAAAGACTCTACAGAGGCGGGCCTCAGGTTCCGCTCATGTATGACGCAAGTTGATCATTGGATGAAAACTAATTGCTTAAAGCTGAACTCGGGCAAAACTGAGGTGTTACTTTTCGGTAACAATAGATCTGTTTGGTCTCCTAGTTGGTGGCCCCAGAACATGGGTCCCTTAGCTATTCCAGCTCAAAAGGGAAGAAATCTGGGAGTCATTTTTGATGACAAGCTCCTTTTCGATCACCAAGTTAAAGCCTTATCTTCTTCAGTTTTCTACACGCTAAAACTGATAAGGAAAATCAGACCGTTCATCCCAAATGAACTTCAAAGACTGGTTGTCACCTCTCTTGTTCTGACTAAATTGGATTATGGTAGTTCGCTATTTATTGGTATCCGCAAAAAGTCCTTACATAAACTACAAATATTACAAAACGCGGCAGCGAGACTTATCGCTGGAATCCCTAAACATAAGTCAGCGGCCCAAACCTTGAGCAATTTACACTGGCTACCCATAGCAAAACGCCTCGAGTTTAAAACACTATGCATAACCTTCAAGGCACTGCATAACTGTGGACCTAGCTATTTTCATAGTAAATTAGCCTGGTACGCTCCAAGCAGAAAGCTCAGATCCTCAGAAGCAAGGCTATTATCCATCCCAAGATCAAAACTCATGGTCTGGGGTCGCAGGAGTTTCCTTCTGAAGGCAACCACTCTTTGGAACTCTCTACCTTTAGCCATCAAATGCTGTTCTGACTTCCTGACTTTTCGGAAGCAACTTAAAACCTGGCTGTTCTCTCACTGAAAACTAAGAATCATTCCGACGAGGCCTCACTCCTACCCTATCTGCTTCAGCACCAAGACGTCCCTGGGCATTCGAGCGCTATATAAAACCTAAAATCAAATCAAATCATACAATTGGATGTATTGCAGTTCGTGTGACCGCGTACTTCCCATGTGAAGGAGTCTGAGAAAGTTATTGTTTTAGTCACTTCGGTAAATGCACATACCGAAGGCGCGCCTAAGGCAAGCCCGTCTGCGCCCGTCCGCGCTGTGACCGCGCCCAGCGCCAGACCCCCTGGTCCGGGCATCCCCCGCGCCCGCCACATCAACAGACGCCGATACGACGCCAGCACCCTCCACGCACTCAACCCCGGAAAAGATCACGCCTGCTACCAGGCCACCCCGGAGCGCACCCAAGGGCCCTTCACCTGCCAGAACTGCAGCTTCGCCAGCACCCGCCCCGCCAAACCACCGCCCAGGAAAGAACCCAACTACCTCAGATGCATCCTCCTCAACACCCGCTCCGCCCGCAAACACGCCATCGAACTCTGGGACCTTCTCGACTCAACCTCCCCAGACGTCGCATTCCTGACGGAGACCTGGCTGAATCCCGCTTCAGCCCCCGACATCGCCATTGCCATCCCGGACGGATACAAGATCACCCGCAGGGACCGCACCAACGGAGTCGGAGGAGGCATCGCCATCGTCCACAGGAACACCCTCAGAGTCTCAACCAACACCGACGACACCCTCAGCACCGCCGAACACATGCACTTCCAGATCCACACCGATCCCAACACCACCCTCAGAGGAACCCTCATCTACAGACCCCCGGACCCCGACCACAGTTCAGCGATTCCATCGCTGACTTCGTCAGCACACACGCCATCGCCTCCACGGACTACATCCTCCTCGGGGACCTGAACTTCCACCTCGAGAACAACAAGGACACCAACTCCACCACCCTGATCGACAACCTCGCCACCCTCGGACTCAGACAGCTCGTGACTACACCCACCCACGCCGCCGGCCACACGCTCGACTCCATCTTTTCCGCAAGCCCACACGTCTCCTTCAACCACACCTCCGAACCCCACTGGACTGACCACCACTGCATCCACTTCACCTACAGGAAGTCCACCACGCACCACCGCACCGAACAAATGCCTCGCCGCTGCTGGAGCAGAGTCACGGAAGACCAGCTAACCACAACCCTCGCCCTGAGCCCACCCGCCGAACCCTCCGACCCCGACACCGCCGCCCGCAACCTCAGACAGTGGATCGACGACTGCGCCAACACCCTCGCCCCGCTCAAGAATCCGCCCAACAGCCACACCAGCAAGAAAGCCACCTGGTTCACCGAAGACCTCCAGGCCTCCAAACGAACATGCCGAAAACTGGAGAAGATCTGGCTCCACGAACGGACAGCGGACAGCTACGCCGCCCACAAGAGCACCACCCGCAGTCACCATCACCTCATCAGATCCGCCAAAAGGGCTTCACTCAAAGACCGCCTAGACAACAACGCACACAACAGCAAAGAGCTCTTCAACATCGTGAAGGAACTCTCCAACCCCAGCTCCAACACCAACGACATCCAGCCGTCACGAGACTTGTGCGACTCACTGGCCACCTTCTTCCACCGCAAAATCGCCGACATCCACGACAGCTTCAACACCACGACTGCCCCGGCAACCACCGAGACCACTGCCCCCACAACCACCAACCGCCTGCTCTCCTGGACCAACATCAACGACGAGGACACCAGCGAGATCATGAACACCATCCACTCCGGTTCACCGCTAGACCCGTGCCCTCACCACATCTTCAACAAAGCCAGTACAGCCATCGCGCCCCATCTCCGGAAAATAATCAACATCTCCTTCGAGACAGCAACCTTCCCGGAAAGCTGGAAGCACGCCGAGATCACCGCCTTACTCAAGAAACCCAAGGCAGACCCCAAGGACCTCAAGAACTTCCGACCCATCTCTCTGCTCCCGTTCCCCGCGAAGGTCACCGAGAAAATCGTCAACAAACAACTGACCCGCTACCTCGAGGAGAACAACATCCTGGACCCTTCCCAGTCCGGCTTCCGCAGCAACCACAGCACCGGAAACCGCCCTCATCGCCGCCACCGATGACATCAGGACCCTGCTAGACAACGGAGAAACAGCAGCCCTCATCCTCCTGGACCTATCAGCCGCCTTCGACACGGTCTGCCACCACACACTACGAACACGCCTTCACGACGCCGGGATCCAAGAGAAGGCCCTGGACTGGACCACATCCTTCCTTTCCGGCAGAACACAAAGCATCCGCCTCGCCCCCTTCCGATGCAAGGCCACCAAGATCATCTGCGGCGTACCCCAAGGCTCCTCCCTCAGCCCAACGCTGTTCAACATCTACATGGCACCCCTCGCCCACGTCGCCCGACAGCACAACCTCAACAACATCTCCTACGCCGACGACACCCAGCTGATCCTCTCCCTCACCAAAGACCCTCACACCGCCAAAGCCCACCTCCACGAAGGAATGAAGGCCGTCGCCGAATGGATGAGGACCAGCCGCCTGAAGCTGAACTCGGACAAGACGGAGGTCCTCATCCTTGGTTCCAACCCTTCAGCCTGGGACGACTCCTGGTGGCCAACATCACTGGGAACAGCCCCGCCACCCACCGACCACGTACGCAACCTAGGGGTCATCCTCGACCCCACCCTCTCCATGACTAAGCAGGTCAACGCCGTTTCCTCATCCTGCTTCAACATCCTCCGAATGCTCCGCAGGATCTTCAAGTGGATCCCCACCGAAACAAGAAAAACAGTCACCCAGGCCCTCGTCACCAGCAGGCTGGACTATGGAAACGCCCTCTACGCAGGAACGACGGCTAAGCTCCTGAGACGGCTGCAACGCATCCAGAACGCCTCTGCACGTCTTATCATCGACATCCCCCGACGCAGCCACATCACACCCCACCTGAGAGACCTGCACTGGCTCCCTGTCAACAAGAGGATAACCTTCAAGCTCCTCACCCACGCACACAAAGCACTCCACAACTCCGGACCAGCCTACCTCAACAGACGACTCAGCTTCTACACCCCCACCCGCCAGCTCCGCTCGACCAGCCTCGCCCTCGCCACAGTCCCCCGCATCCGGAAAACGACCGCCGGCGGCAGATCCTTCTCCCACCTCGCCGCCAAGACCTGGAACACCCTCCCCACCAACCTCCGACAGACCCAAGACCTACTGGCCTTCAGAAGACTCCTCAAGACCTGGCTCTTCGATCAGTAGCAGCACCACCCCCCTCTTCCCCCAGCGCCTTGAGACCCTCGCGGGTATGTAGTGCGCTTTATAAGTGACATGATTGATTGATTGATTGAAGGTAGACATGATCACGGTTGCTCCGCCTTTGTCAGCTTGTTTAATAGTGATGGTCGTGTCATTAGTAAAGGAACTGACAGCCGTCAATTCTGCTGTAGAGATATTGCAAAAGTGTACTGGGGTGGTGCTCTTTGCTAAGTCCTTAAGTACAGCCTGTTCAAAGGTGAGCACCTCATTAGGAACCATACTACTGTTGGGAGTGAAAGTCGAAGAGTTGTGTAAACCTGAATCACTTGTCTCGGGCGTTGGTGTCTCATGAAAGAAGGCCTTGAGGCGTACTTTGCGGAAGAAATTCTGAATTTCACATTGCTTGCGAAATTTATCTATTCTGGGGGTTGGTAAATAGTCTAGGCCTTTCTGTAGAACTCTTTTTTTCAATGTCTGTCAAAACCCTTTGATAAAGATTGACTATCAAATGCTCCTCTTGGTATGGCTCAGAGTGTCCACTGCATTCTGTTGTGGTTCTTCCCATTGTACTCTTTATTGTTGCTGTAAGAAATCTCTCATAAATGACCAGTCTTGTGCGTTAGTTAGTGTTATCCGGGTGACGTGATAGGTCCAAGTGAGGGTGAAGCACAAGGTTCCAATCCCACCTATAATCACCTTGATGTTGCTGAATTCTGTCATGACTCTGGAGATGGAGTAAGAAAGGGCATTCTGTCCTGGTTGGGGACATAGACGGCCCCTACTACCAAGGTCCTGTCCAGAATCTGCAGTTTTCCAAAGATCTTGCACATCGATCCATGTCTTCTGAATTGTAAGGGGGATGGATTTACATTTTCGAATGGCTACCCTGCGTGTTTTTGTGGATAAGGAGGATTCCGATGGGTCAGGGTCAGATTGGGGACGCCTGAGGTAGCTGCTACTAGTGATAATTCCCTCCCAGTCCCTTCGTAACTTTTACGATTTTTGGGCTAAGATGTGTGCTTCCTGTAATAGTGCTATGTCAGGGGATTTTGAAGTGAGATAAGCAAGTATCTTTTAAGGAGATGTTTGGGCCATGATGTCAAGGTCATAGCATGTGAGTTATGTGTGAGAGGTGGGTGAGTGAAGTGGGAAGCATATCATATCGCCTAATGTGACCTCATGGCAACTAACAATAATACAATAACTAACCTACCTTCCAAATCCCTCATACCACTCAGAGCATCCCGACACAAACCAAGCAAACAACAATCCAAGTCACACCCAGAAATATCACAATCAGAGTAGGGCTGTGGATATTTGTCAGTATTGTGAAATTCACCAAAGCAAGAGGCAATCAGTCTCAAATGTGCCCTCCGAATATGCATGCGAGGTCACCAGCAGGCGCATGAAGAGCACATTCAGGTAGGCACGGGCACACACATAAGATCCACTCCCCCTAGCAATACACAGGAATAGGTGGGTTTCACCGATACAGGTGCTTCTTGAAGATGTAAGAGTTCCTCCAGGACCCTTCAGCTGGTGGATCAATCAGGGCTTGATGGTGGAGCATGATTTGTCTCTGCCTCTGTCAGCAGGGGCAGTCCTATTGAGAGATGTCCTGTCCCCATCTCGTCAAGACTGTTTCTAGTTTTTGACATTCCAATTAGGTGTCCTCTGTGGTGTTTCCTTGGTCTGGGGATGGGGTGACCTCCTGTCCCCAGCATCCCATGCACACTCAGGAACTCCTCAAGTCCGTCTGGGTCTTAGAATTCTCTGCTCTTGCCTTCAGTAGTGATCAGCATAGTTGCAGGTTTCAGGAGCTCCAGGCATCCAGTCGTTAGTGGCCACCAATAAGCAGGCAGGATGTGTGGAGGGGCACGGGGGCCTGGAAGGCAGCAGTGGGACGTCGCGCCTGTGGCATATGTCACACTGTGATAGTCACTGAGACTGCCTCAGAAGGATCAGATAGGGCCCAGGAATCCTTTGTGCAGGTCCAGAAGGCATCAGCCAAGGCCCTGCATAATTCTGTCATGGTTCCATCATGCAACTGGACCGTGGAAGTCATGGGTAGGGACAGGCCAGCAGGAAGGCGCAGGGTGAGTGTGTAGCTTCACTGAGAGCAGCCATCTTGGACCCAGCCACACTCCGTCCTTGAGAACCAGCTTCTTGTATTTTATATAGGGCAACTGTAACCATGAGGCACTGCAGGGTGTAGCACTCTGAAACCCACGCCATTTCAAAAACAAAATGTCAGGTGTGACATCTCAGTTAGCGAGCCCATCGTCTATGAAGTAAAAGTGCCACTGAGTTTGTAATAGAATCCTCAGAAACTATCCATGTGCTACACCTGTATGTCCAGCTGAGCAGAAGTTTCAAACATGGTCCTGGTTGACAACGACCTGACTACCCTTCGAGGCCACACCAGAGCTCTTCAATGGCGGTCATCTCCGTACAGCGCCAAACCCGTCCCCTAACTCTCCATCTCTAAACAGACCTCTGTGCTTGACAGTAGTCTCTTAAGGTCCTCAATGCTAGTATTCAGAAAAAAGTTAATAAATCAATTTTTTTCATGTTTTATCTCCTCAACAGGTATCTCCTGTTTCCCACATGTGATTATTATATTTTCCAGATGTGCATGACCTGCACAAAAGATTTATGTCAAAAGCTTTCAGTGTGACCAGGTGAATAGTTTGGGACTTAGGAGGCAGTGAAAAGAGAGAGGAGTGCAGATAGTTGGGGGTACTTAAAACACAATAGTTTTCAAACTAACCAAGTTTTGAAGCAGAGATGAAAGAGAGAGTTGTGTGTGTGTGTGTGTGTGTGTGTGTGTGTGTGTGTGTGTGTCATTGTTTGCATGTATAAATTGTTAGGTGAAACCCAACAGATACCTCACCATAATCGACTGAAAGCACCTGTACCCAACTATTTACCACAGAATACATTTTCTAGAGTGGTATAACACCCCAATCACCCACCTGAGCTACTGCCCTGAGTGTGACTAATAATCTGTCAATATTCTCTTGTTTGTAATACAAGGTTCCTTTCTGCTTTGAAGAGTGCTTGCAGCTAGACGTTTCGTTCACATATTATGAATACAAATAATATGCACACTATTAAAACAATTAACCATTCTCACATTAATCTAACTGTTGCCATATTGTTTTCTAATAATTAAAAGACCATTCCCATTTTCAGTGCTTACATGTTTTTTTCTAGAGAAAGGGCTGCACATTGAACTACTGACTGAAAGGAGTATCCAAAGTCATGCAAGCTTGTGCAATCAGGTTTAAAATTAGTAAGCTAAGCATGCCATCTCAAGTAATATTCTGTATGAAGCACATCCCAGGAAACTCAACTCATGAGAACCTACTAAGTTTGATTCAGCGGTTGCAAATTTCACGTCAGTCATATAATTAGAGTTGGAAAGCAAAGTAGTAAGCTCAGCTTATAGAATGGTGCTCTTCTAGAAATCTGGACTTTGTTCTGAAAATGGAGAAGTAAATACATCAGATTATTGAAGTATGAAATAATGCAAAAGGTTCTGCTTCACGTTTGTGGTATGAATGTGTGTCTGTGTGCCCAAATGAACTTTTTATTTCTTTCAATGAAATGCAATGGCCAGAGGCAAACATTACTATTGTGTATGGCTGTATCATTGATGACAGATTCGATATATGTTTATCCTCTGCTATTATGTCACAGTAGCAAAAATGTTGTTTTTTAATACTTGGCGTATGTCTGGAAACATTTGATCCCCAATTTTCCCCATATCCAGCAATATGAGTGAAACATTGAAATGGTGGATGTGGGTCGCTCTCCAACTATATTTACCATGCTGGGGAATGTGGGTGGTTCTGTAACACCACTGTCACACTTCTTTGGGAGGTGAGGACATGTTGTGCATGTCTTCCCATAATGCCTCTGCCCCTGCACAACTGAATTAGCTCTTTTAGGGATTTGAGGGGTGAAAGTATAACTAATAATTGCAGATTGCTGTAAGAAATTGGGTTATTGATAGAGAGGGGTGAGACCATACTCAAGCAGCAAGCACAATTCTCTGCTAGAGTGAAGTCACAAGCAAAGCCTAAATTAACTAGGGCTCAACCCTATGAAGCTTGGCACAGAGAAGTCAGACCTAACTTAGAGGCAATGGGTAAAACATTTATACCGCACTTCAAACAATAATAAAGTGAAACACAACCCAAGACATTTCCCGCACCAATTACATAGACTAAAATGTAATAAATAATGTAAGACCAAAATGAGAAAAATCCAGTCAATAGAACCGGAGATAAGCAATTTGAAAGATTTAAGTGAAAATAGTGCCAAAAATCACAAAGCCAACTGTGGTTAACTGGGAGCGCCAGACCAGGACAAAGTCACAACTTCAAGCCAACTGCAATGGAGCAGGGGCTGGTTACAGGGACCCAATTAGGTCCGCTTATCAAGTGCACATTAAATCCAGGTTGTGGAGGATTGCAAGGTCCCAGGTGAAGGATGAATCACGCAGCCAAGGCGATGCAATGTCCTGGTGTGGAGATGCATCATAGAGTGTCAGTTCTGGGGAGCTGCAAGGCTACAATGCAAGGACCTGCATCATCGCCGAGGATGCTGTTGATTAGGGACTTGCGATGCTGAGTCCTGCTTTGTATTCAAGGATGGCGCCGAAGAGGGGCCTGCAATGCGAAGAGCTGCATCAAGAATGCACCACGTAGCAGCAGTTTTGCTGGAGCTGCGATGTCAAGTCCTGATCCAGGGTTTCATCTCACAATGGTTCTGATGTGGAGTTTATGGAAGGTGATGCGTGGCACTGTGTTGGTTCTGCTGAGACCGCAGAGCATCTTCAGGTTCAATTCCAAGGGTCCAGGACTGATGTGCACCACTTGGGGGATAAGACTCACAGCTGACTGAGTCCTGATGCTGGATTCAAGATGGTTGGAGCTTGTTCTCTCCCTGAAGCGTCTGATCAGGAGCCCAGCCAACTAGCCCTCGGGGTCACTCTGGTGGTCCTGGGTTCAAGATGCAGGTCCAGTCCTTCTGACTCAAGCAGGAGGGCAGCAGGACAGCAGGGCAGCACTGCAGAGCAGCAGATTAGCAGTACTTCTTGCAACTAAGCAGCATAGCAGTCCTTCTTCTATGTCTTCCACAGGTCCAGAAATGAACTGAAGTGTTGGGTCTAAGGTTCCAATATTTATACCTGGTGCCCACTATAAAGTAGGAGAAGGTTCTAGAGGTTTTTGCCCCCAGAGGTGTTTGGAATTTCCTGTCTCCCTGCTCTGGATCCAGATTATCTAGTGCATAATAAACTAGTATCAAACGCTTTGTGAGTGTGCTCAGGCACAGCCTTTGTCATATGCAAGTGTGTTAGGAGACAGCTCGTCCCCCTCACCAACTCAGAGATGGCTCATCCTGCCAACACCCATGGTCCTTTGTCTCACCATCTGAGAACAATACCCAAAGACCAGCTGCCAGCTACACCTAGTCATGTGACCCAGAGACAGGACGCAGGCACCACATGGTTAGGACAAGAAAATGCCAACTTTCTAAAAGTAATGAAAAACCACAATTGTTCCAGAACAAAATTCAACAAGAAATGCAAATGAAAAAATATAGAAACCAAAAAACAGGTACCGACAAGAAAATTATTTTTCAAGGTAATATAAGTTATTATAATTTGTTTTTTTAAAGACAATACAATTCAAAAATATAGTTTGTGCTCATTATGTTACACTGGACAAAAATACAAAAACAATACACAAAGTAATCAAAGAAAGAAGGTCACAATGGCAAAGGGTTTTCAATTTAAATAACATTTTCCCGCAATCAATACTTTTATCTCAATTTTGCCAAAGGTGCGTCAACAGCGTTTTGACCCTCGTGATTTATCGGGTCATCATCAGGACACGAGTCTACTTTTAGAGCAAACTCAATACAAACAATCTGAAAACAAAAATACATATTTACATCAGTGGGCCCCATCCAAAGTTTTTTGTAAACAATAAATTATATTGAAACAATGGTCAAGTACTCACCTAGGCTTCTCAAATTTCAAGGCTCAAATTCACCTATATTAAATCACAGGGCAATTACTATTGCGTCCTAATTCAAACAATTAAAAAAATTAGGACGCACATCGACGTGACAAGGACAAACTAAGATTAATCATAGAAACTATTCCAGGTATATCAAAATAGATAGAAAAAAGTAATATCACCGACATTCATGTATACTGCCTTCTCTCAGAAGAAATAGGACAGCAAAAGTCCAAAGCTCTCGGGTTCAGCCGTGTGAAAAAAATCTACACATCAAAGTCAAACCAAATATAGTTCAAGCAATTAGCCAATTAAAAAAATAATCACCAAGGGGATAGTCTAGGTGTTAGGAAACTTACCCAGTGCCGTTCAAAAGTCTGCACTATACCAAAAAAAACGGTGAAGCTCGACTTAGCAACTCGCCTATAAAATACAATGAAGGTTTCGTTTTCAATTGGACCCGTCATGAAAAAGGTGAAGAACACTAAAGGCCCAAAGCTCCCAGGTGCACCCGTGTAAAGAAAATCAATACATCCAATTCAAACTAAATAAAATACAATGAAGGTTTACAATTAGCCCGACATGGAAAAGGATGGTAAAGGCCCAAAGCTCCCTGGTTCAGCCATGTAAAGCAAATCGATACATCCAAGATATAGTTCAAGAAATTAGCAAATTAAAAGAATAATCACCAAGTGGCAATCTAGCTGTTAGGGGACTTGAAAAGTCCTGCTCGAAGGTCGGCACTATACCAAGAAACGGTGATCAATTGTTGCAAAAGGTTCGGCACTTTTCAACTTCGCAACTACCCAATAAAATACAATGGAGGCTTCATTTACAATCAGCCACGACATTGAAAAATCCCACCTTCGTTCTTAGCCTCCTACAAATCATTCACCGGGGAGTCGAAGTTCACCTACGTCACTAAAACATCAAAACATCAGGCAGCATGTGAAAAAAAACATCGTTTGCTATTGACGTTTTAATTGCACTACTCTCCATGAAAAGAGAAGAAAGACTGGTTTATTTTTAAACAGTGAAGCGTGATTTGCTTCAGCAATGTATCATTTTTGTGGTTTCAAATATTAAGCTTTGCCTATACGATTTTCAAATATTAAGCGTTGCCTGTATGATGTAATGCTCCATTAAGTTCGAACATTGCATTTACCGTATGTGATCAGATGACATGCAGTAGGATATATATATGTTCCAATAAGTGCAACAATCCTTTTAAATATTGTCATCTTTTGATCTTAAGGTCAAGAAACTTTTATTCTATAATACTAGAGTGATTGAAATTAAATGCATTTACTGCAATTACTACTCTTCTTAATATGAAATAATATAATTATTACTACTACTAAAACCACTACAAAAAACTCCTGCTACTACTATACCTATCCCTATTTCTGATAATTCTATTACTACAATTCATTTTATTACCACTACTACAACTACTAATAATCATCATATTAGTCATAATAATACCATTGATAGCAAAGAGACTAGAAATAGACAAACATTCAAAAACAGACCTTATAAAAACAGACCTTATAAAAACAGACCTTCAGTGCTTACAGAGGAACTCTGAGATTGATGTAGTGTAGCAGTTAACTCAGGGCATACTTTATTACCATAAAATGTGGTTTCATCGGCAAAGGAAAACATTTGGAACACAATGATGCAATACATGTCTTATCTAACTGTACTTTTTTTAGAAGCTCAGCAGTAAATTTGTCAGTTAGCAAATTCCCAGAGCTGTAATAACTTAACACAATGCAATTGGTGCTGATGTTTGCTAATGGCGGACCATTGTTTCCAGCCATTAGGTAGCTAATGGCTTCATAGTTCTTAGTGATAATATGAGAGAAGTGGAATGTGTAATGCTAAAATCGCCCAAAATATTATAGATTATCGCTGCTACTACTGTATTGCTGCTGAATAAACTATTAGAGCAGCAAATGGGCACACAAAGAGGCGAGGCGTTCAACGGCTAAAAGAATGTGAAATATAAATGGACCCACAGTCATTGAACATTTAAGCAGTAACATCTAGAAAACAGTCAGAAATATGGCAGCCAATTTATGTCTCAGAGTACAATAAATAACTAATGTGTAAGAAGAATAGGGTACCGTTGGTTGGCACGTTTATGTTGAACTCTGCCACAACAAGTAAAAACTGAAAGTGGCTAAAGATTTTTGAAATGTTTCAAATTTTGTGGAGAATCCTGAAAGCGCACCAGTTCTAGACAATTACTGATTTAACCATTTTAGGTGTATATGTGCATAGTCAGTAATTCATTTTGACAGCTGTTCATTTGAAATTTGTGTTCTCGAAGTTAAATGTACCTTGCTCAGTATACCTGACTTAGAATAATTTCCTCCCTGTGCTTTCTAGTCCTGTTTAAAACATTTTCGAAGCACTGTAGTCTTGCAGTACCTAAACTAAACTAATGTAAATAACTGGGTTAAATATTAAACATGTTCATTTACCTTTACATTCTGTTGGTTCGAACTAACACTTGCTTCCACTTCTTTAAAAAAAACAAAAAAGATGGCAAGAGCTCTTTACCATTTCTGTGCAACCTTCCACAACTTCCATCTCATCTACTGCCCACTTCTCACTTTCATCCTTTCTCATTACCGCTCAAGGGTAAGTGGGAGAGGATGTGGTTCGTCGGTTGCCGACTTTGGTGCTGGAAACCAAGGTTCGAGCCTCGGGGTCGCGTCCACATCCTGTGATTCTGGGCAAATCACTTAATCTCCCCTCCCTGAATGTGTCCTTGTGTAACGTAACTGGTGCTCATGTAAAGCGCTCCAATACCTTCGGGTCGAGTTCGCGCTATATAAATTGGCATAAAAAAAAAAAAAGGAAAATTCCAAGCTCCACTGATTACAAGGGGTGGCTAGTATTAGGAGTGTAGGGCAAGAGAGTATTTGGATTCGGGTGGATTTCCTGTAGGACATACTTTTAAATATATGATAGTAGGTAGGCTAGTTTAGGTCTGCAAATGTAGGCAGATTGAATTACAAACGTCAAAGTATTAGGTGACTGATATAGTAGGATGTAGAGTCTCTATCACTCTCTGTCTTGTAAGGAGCCTCGTCTAGACAGAGTTTTTGCAGTATATATGCATGATAACTGTGCGTCTCATATTATGAGTAAGAAAGGAGTTCCTGTAGAGAAAGAATACTTTCTAGATCTGGGTCCCAGGGTGAGAATGCTAGATGGAACCTGGGATTTAGGTTGTGAAGGAATAAACCAAGTTGGACTTATCATTGGCAGCTACTATAATTTCCCTAGTTATACACTGGTCGTGTGTCACTAGATATGTGTCTGAGAGCTGTGCTCTGGCTGACCCACAGGCTCTTTATCATGTGACAGTGATATACCATCATGAGGATCTGTGCAGGTTAGTGCTGACTGTTGATCTAAAGTGCAATTAGGTGTGGGGACAGGAGGACTCAGTGTCTAATTAGAGAGATAGGCAGCACACAGACCATGTTGTTACCCTGAACAGTGGCTGGGCTGGGGCCTGTGGTAGGCAAGAAGACTGGACTGGAGTCTATAATTGGGGCAGAAGGTAATTTATGTATGTGGTGTCAATGGGAAGCCTGTAATAGTCTAGATAATCACTGGGAGAGTCAAAAACCACTAGTCTAGTGAGGGAGGTGGTACGTGGTTCACCGAGTGTGTCCTCATCAATACTGGTAGGACCCTAGGTGCCTGTGAACATTGATCTTTCTATATTGGCTTAGAAATATGTTTTTAGTAGGTTCAAGCATATAACGGAAGGGGCCAGAATATAGTTCTTCTGTACGATATTGGTTATCAACAATATGACATGAAGTGCACAGATCCCAGGACTTGGCTGGGTTGCTGCAGTCAGAATTCTGGACCTGAAAACAGTGTGGAATGTATTGTTATGAGGTCATACCTAGGGTAGTACTCTAAAACGTGGATGGAATATCAGATTTGAGGACAAAAGACCACAGTGACTATGTCCCTATGTGGTGCCCTACTGTGTGCGGGTCCTTTTTCCAGTTAATTGGTGTACAATGCATATATAGAGCCATTTGGCTCTGGCAAGAGATGTATCTGTAGTGCTTAGAGAATGTAAGATGTCATCCTAGGGCCAGGAAGTGGTTGGAAGGTTTGGAGCCATGTAACCCATCACTCTTTTGTGCAAGTTAAAATGGATGGATGGTAGGACATTTGGTAAAGTCAGTTTTTAAGAGGGAGAAGGAGTCCCTTGCAGGTACCATTCTTCTTGCTCACAGATGTCAAGAATAGTTAAACATAAGAAAAGAAGGATTAACATTTTGAAGAAAGTGTTGTGTTTGGCACAGCAGAATGTCTTCACTTGGAACAATGAGATGTATAAGGTTATGTTGAAATTATTGGACAGGGATTGGTGGTGGACCTGCAGTTCATCAGCAGGGAGCAGGGCCCTCCCATTGGTGCCCCCGACCCTGGAAAACCCCACAATCATCACCCGTACACAGTGAACATGCATGAGCAAGCAGAGGGAAGTCTAAGAGGTTGAGGGGTGTCAGGGACAGAAACAGATGTGAAAGGCAGCTGGATGAATTATTCTTATTCTGATAGTGATTTATTTAACTGCACAAAGAAATTGTACTTCCTGAATACCTCAAAATTATCCATAACTCTAGTGTGCGTCACTGAGTTGTCACATGATCCAGTGGTAGTGCCCCTGTAAAGAAGGGCTTTACAATCATTGATTAGAACATATTTTCAAGAAGAATAGTGAGTAACTGGGTCAAATGTGATGTTTCTTGATGGCGAATAAACTGGAGTCAAATGTGATGCTTCTAGATAAGAAGCCAACATATGTGGGCTGTTTGGCCCAAGTAGTAAGCGAGTGGAGAGTTCAGGGCAGCAACTGACGCATAGCCTAGACAGGTGAAGAAACTGTAGCACTTTTTCCTAGACTAACTTGAAACTGTTTCAGAGCAACAGGAATGAACATGAGCTTCTGGCTGAGAAGACATGAAGATTCTCTGTTGTAAAGCATCTGACTGAAGTGATGTCGGGTCTGGTGGCTTAGTGGACTAATGCATCCACAGTAGGGCCCTGTGTTCGACCTCATGGTCACAAGTTTAAATCCTGGCGGGTCCCCTCAGCCTTTCATCCTTCTGAGGTCGATAAAATGAGTACCCTTGGGTAACAATAAACATCTGTTGTTCAGTGCCAAGATATCCTTGGGTGAACGTTCTCTTTACAAATACAGATGCTATGTTATGATGCTCACATTTTATGGTGTGCGCAATATGGAAATGTATGCTAGCTGAATGATAATGCGCATATGTCAAATTGAAATAGGGCATGAGCACAGTCCCGATGATAACCGCCACTGGTCTCTATTGCAAGTGCATTGGGTTTCAAGAAGATGACTTGAAGCAATGACAAGCCATGTCAACCTACCATAGGCAATGTGAGACCTATCACTTTGAACTTTGTATTCGGGTAAGACTTTTTCAATATCTGACCTGGGAGTACAGCAAGGCTAGAAAAAGCATGGACAGATGAGGAGTGCAAAAGATTGCTGTTACAATATTTGGCATGTAAAGCATGTCTAATACCATAAAGTGGCTTCACGCAACAGGAATCCACTTATTATACGAACATTCACAAGTGCCCAATAGAAAGAACAGAATAAAGCTTGCAATGAAAAGCATTCAGTGTAAATGGTCGGGGCCCTAGGCCCCCATACTCAGATAATGACCACACAGACACAGTGGCTTACATGGTAGAACTGGCCCAGGGCACGTGCGCCTGGCCCCTTTTATTAACAGGGTCACATGTCCTCTGACACCTGTGATGGATGGGTGTGGGGATGGTAATGTAAGCCAGCCCTCTGGGAGTGGCTGGTACTAGACACATTAGAACAGTGACCAGTCGGTCACTACATCCCTCCCAAATGTTATTATAAATGGAACAAGAGGTCAAACATGTGGGAGAGAACAAAACAACAACAGAAAATTCCACAGAGTCTATTCGGCTGCTTTCTGGACAGGATGAGTGTACAATTGCAGCTGTGATCACCAGTTGTAATTGGCACAGTTCAGCGGTGCACTGTAGATCCTGCCCTAGCTGGATTCAAAGCATGTAAGTCTATAACCAATGTCTATGTACACGGTTTACTGTGACGGGTCATGCGGAGCGATAGTGAAGTCCGTGGATGTTACATTTTCAAAATATGTCCGGGCTCCATGAACATCAAGCCTCCTAAGACGGATGACATCCTGGTCATTGTTGACGAGTCTTCCTCAGATGCCGCAGCGCTTACAGCTGCCTGATGGTAGAGCACTTTCTGACATCCTTCTCTCACCAGGAATCCCCTCTCATGCCAGGATTCCCCTCACAGGAGTCCCCTGAGGTCCTCTTCACCAGGCTTCCATGGGACTGTGTGGACTTCGCCGTGTCGCTGAGCCGCCATACTATAGGCCCCTGAAGGAATCGCTAAGAGTCCCACCTTCAATTCACTTGATCAGCCTTCAGGGTAGTTGCTTCCAGATCGGATTACTCACGCCATCCAGACTCTGGTACACTGGCATTGACAGGACAGTCTTTGGGGTAACCAGCTTCCAAAAAGATCTTCGTGCTTCCTGAAATCTGCGGGGGAGCTGCTGCAGATGCATCTCTCATGTTGGGATTCCGCTCTCTCTCACCGGTGATCCCGGAGGCCCTTGCCCCTGGATTTAACCCTGGGCGGTGAACTCCGCTCCGCTCGCGGAGTTTGCAGAGTTTTCCGCACTCCCCGTTACGCGGAGATCGCGGAGTTCCAAAAAACTCCGCCCGCATAGCGGAGCTGAGTTTTTTGCCTCGCTTGCGTTCGTCAACGTCAAGTTGGCGACCGCAAGCGAGGAAAATCAACCTCCCGGCGAGATTTTTCCTTGTTTGCGATCGCCAATCAATCAATCAATCAGTCATTTGTAGAGCGCACTACTCACCCGTGAGGGTCTCAAGTTGGCATCAAGTTGGCAAGCGTGAGCGTGGAAAATCAACCTCCCGGCGAGATTTCTCAATGTGGGGGGGGTCAGGTTTCTCATTGCGAGTGGTCGCGTATGCTCGCGACTGCTCGCGACTGCTCGTGTTGAGAAACAGCCCGTTCGCTTTGAGAAAGCTGCCGCTTGAGTAAAAATCTACTAGAGCGGCAGAAAAGGAAAGCAGGGACCGCTTGCGCTGTGCATGGTTCCGTTCGCGATGATTGCACAGTGCGGACAAGCATCCGGCACTGTGCAATCACCGCAAACTGCATTTTTCTATCGTACTACGCCGCTTGCGGAGCTCTGCGTAGTGTGGCGGAGTTTTTTTTGCACTTTGTGGTGTTCAGCGTAGTGCAACTACGCGAACTCCGCCCAGGGTTACCTGGATTGCCATGGTCTGGTGTGGATTGGTTGAATCCTCTTCTAGACCCCACAACAAGGTCACTCAGGACATCCGAGCAAGACCAAAATCCAGTCTTGCGTGGGACCCCAAAGGTAGATGGTACAAATAGTCCAGCTTGCTCTCTTCCACGGGCTTCAGGTTTACTTGGTGTAAATCAAGACTACTAGACAGCCAGTGTCTCATAGTGCCACGGATACATCACTGACCTCTGGGTTTTACCTAGGTGCAGTACTTCACTCAAGATGACCAACAGCTCTGGATTTGTTCCTGGAGATGCACTTGAACTCAACAACACTCACAGTACGTGGTGTGCCAGGTGTCTACTCCACATCATTCTCTTCTTCTTTACTACTTACTCATTACGCTGTGACCTTGTGCCACACTTTTCTTCTTCTTTTACTTCACGGTGTGGTCTGGTCCCATCTTGTCGTACTCTTCTCTCTTTAGACCAGGCCTCTCCATGTGACGTGCACTTCACCTGGGTCTCCCTGGCCATGTCCTACCTCTAGGACTGAACCTTCTTCTTGTCCACTGACCAGACCTCTCTTCGTGACCTTCTCTTCATGACCTCACACAGGTCTTCTTCCTTTGACTCCTTGCAAATCTTCTCTCCAACCTCTTACAGGTCTTCCTCTCTGACCTCTTAGAGGTCATCTTCTCTCCGAACTCTCACAGGTCATCTCTTCTGACCTCTCACAGGTCATCTTCTCTCTGATCTCTCACGGGTCATCTTCTCTGACCTCTCACAGGTCATCTTCTCTCTGACCTCTCACAGGTCATCTTCTCTGACCTCTCGCAGGTCACTTCTTCGACCTCTCGCAGGTCAGCTCTTCACTTGAAGATGCACTACTTGCGCCTCAAGGTTACGCCATTGTGGCACTCTTCAGCCTCTAATCAGGTAGGCTTTGCATGGTCTGTCACTCCCTGTGACAACCTGGGCCCTCTTCCTCGCAGGGCTCTCACTCTCGGACTGCAGCCCTTGCAATCAGCTTTTCTTGTGCAATCTTCAGCGCACTTTGGACTTTTGCACCCTCCGTTCTTTACTTGAGGGTGCTCCTTCTTCTGGTGCCTTGTGCACCTGGTTGCTCCTCTTGCGGTGGCGTCCTCTCACCACTGAGGGCGCAGTCAGTGCTCTCCTCTTAAACGCAGCAGCGGTATACAACCGCAGGGGATGCTCATCACCTCTCTCTTCCTCCAGAGCACTTTTGGTTGTCGTGGGCCTCTCTACTCCGGCCCACATTCTTCCAACCTTCTCCGGGGCAACAAGTCTATGGTTGTCTGTGGCTGTGCTTGTGGGGAGTCACAGAACCTCCCTTTTCAAAAGTGCCTGGCATTCATCTTGGCAGGCCACTGTTGTAGTGGCATCTTTACTCTGCTCACGACAATCCCCTCACTTGGGGTGGCAAGAGGCACAATCTTGCCCAGTCTCTTTGCCAGTTCATGCCTTCTTGGTGCAGAACCCTTTGCAGTTCCAGGCCACAGCATACCTCTTCGCACTGCGGGCCATTTCCTCTGTCCCAGGGGTACTTGACTGCTGCAGTGACCACCCATGGCCACTAGGCGGCACCACAGTGTCTTCATAGGCCTGGAAACTTTTCTTGGCACGAGCATCTGTGGCCAGCTTGAGGATCTTTTACTCCATGGTGTACCCAGTCTCTCCCCATTCCAACACTTGGCATCCCACCAGGACATGTGGCACTCTCTATAGACACTGCTGTGATCAAACTGCTGTGAGTGCTGGGCACTTCTGGTCACTCTCTCTCATTAGCTGTAGACCGTAGTAGCCTTCCCTGTGCTGCAGGCCATTACACTGGGCACTGATTATCCTCTTTACACCGTTTCTGCAGGTTGTGGTTCCTCAAGCGACCTGTAGGTGGTACTTTGGCACCCTCTTCCTCAGCACTGGGCCTGTCTTGCTGGCTTTCCCGGTGCCTTGCCAGCTGGGTAGACCGGACCATGCTTCTGGGGCTCGGACTCGGACCGCCAGGCCTGACAGCAGCTGCTTCCTCTGGCCGGCAGGCTCATGCTGAGGCATAAGCTGTCTCCTCACACCACGCATCGCTCAGCAGGTGGGTGGTATGTTTTTGCAGAGGCCGCCTGATGCTTCATTTACTTACAGGGCCTGGAGAAGCACACTGAGCTGCCACTAGGTGGCACTGTGGACGGATGCCTCTCCTCCCAGGCCACGGGACTCTTTTCTCAGACTGTGGGCCTCTACGGTCACAGGAATGCCGGTACTGGATTGTGTGCCACACTGGTGCGGTTGCCGTCTTTCACACTTCACTAAAACAGGGTCTCCACTCCTCTCCTTACCGGGAGTCATGACGACAGAAAGGGCGGCCGTTGAACGTTTCGTCAGGTAGGGTCCATCTTGGTGCAGGGTCTGAGTCTCATGTAGAGGGGTTCATTGAGCAGCGCTTCCAACATCTGGCCTGCTTGCACTTCTGCCCCAGCGTGGGCTCACCTCACGCCCGGCGGGTGCACAGGCACTGCTCCCAGGTCGCTTCTTCCATGCCGGGTTCGGCAGCGGACATGCCACCTGTTTACCCCTTCCTCCTGGCAGTCTTGACTCGGGATGCACAAACCAGTCCGTGCACTGATTCACGGCAACCACACTGCTGCAGGGGCCTGGAGGCGGGGCACTGTTATGGTACTCACTGCCCTTTTATTTATTTGCACCTGCTCCTCTCACTGGCGGAGCTTCACTAAATAGTCTTCTTTCTTCCCACTCAGGCACTGTGGGATCGGGGGAAGCCTCTTGCAGATGGGCCGGCAGCGGCGGGACGCCTCAAGCATGGCGATAGCTGCAACACTTCCTCCTGTTTCACAGCTCTCGGCCGCTGGCAGCAGGTGCAGGGGGTGCTCTAAACTTGGGCTACACTTCCCCCCATGAAGACCAGTGAAGGAGCTGCCAGCACACACGCAGGGATTGGCCCGCTCGTCGCCAACATAAATGGTAGGGCCCTAGGCCCCCATACACAGATAATGGCCACACAGACACAGTGGCTTACATGGTAGAACTGGCCCAGGGCACGTGCCCCTTTTATTAGCAGGGTCACATGTCCTGTGACACCTGTGATGGATAGGTGTGGGGGTGGTAATGTAAGCCAGCCCTCTGGGAGTGGCTGGTACTAGAAACACTAGAACAGTGACCAACCGGTCACTACATCCAGTATCTTCAATAAAGCTGACAATTTTGTCTTGCTCTCAGGTCCAAAGGTAAATCATTCTAGGCCAATGCGGACTGGACCAAAAACAAAAGTCCTCTGGAGCTTGTTCTCATGTCCTTCACAAGGTAACTAAATAAGAAAAAAGGAAAATACACAAGGTATGTTATTGGGTTGATTGAATCGATTAGGTCCTACTTTGCTAAATCCTAAACCTTTTTAAAGACTGCTATGTTGAATATGCAATCTGCTTTATAGATGACACATTAACTGATGCATGTAGGCTACCTGTAGTGGTGTACCAATATGTGTGTGACTGCATTTTGTAATCTCTGAAATCTCTCTAATAGATGTTGAGGTAAACTTAGGTAAGCACAATTTTCATCCTCTTCTTAACTACCAACATCTCACAACTCCTGCATCTAGTGGGGAAACGAGGAATATGGGAAGATGTTACTAATCATCCTTCCTTTACTATTTATGACACTTGTACCATGTATGATGGGTCATCATCCACGCAGAAGCCTAGATGCTCGATATGAATGATTTGACCAAACACAAGATAGCTTCCTTATTGCAAGAAAACAAAGAGCGGAGCTCCCACATTGAAAGGATTTTGGAAGAAGCAGGACATGTAGCTCCGCTCTTCGTTTTCAGGCACATTCATGCAGCCCTGATTAAGCAAATAACCGGCTCAGCGCGTCACTTGAAATAGCAGGACACGCAGCTCTTCACTTTCAGGCACATTAACGAAGCCCTGAGTAAGCAAATACCGGCTATGTAGTTTCAGCCCTGACCAGCTGCAACACGCTGCGCTGACAAGATCACACCAGACCTAGTGGCCCCAGCATGCAGTTTCCCTTAATTGGATCAATTAGGCCCTTTCATATGGGTTCTCTCTAAGCGGATGACCTTATTGGAAACAGCCCCAGCTCTCCGTGCTCACCTTCATTGTTTCATGCCCCCTGCGGCAGATTTACCTAATTCTTGTAACCTCTTTCCGGCTCTAAATTCAGTTTGCTCACTATTGCTATGTCCTGAAGATGATCTCGAATAACTGAGATCGAAACGCCGTCGACCCCCTACAACAAGAACTCCTTACACTCTGTATAAAATTCTTGAGGAGTTCTCATATATGTTGTCAATGCGATGTATATGTTTTAAAAGTCACCCTCACTTTTTCACGTCACGCTTTTTGTCACTTACTTATGTGAGCACCTCATTCCTGAAAAATTCCTTTAAAAATAAATAACATACGCTATTTTGACTTACATGTCCCTGTGCATATTACTTATCGCTCCCTGAGATATTAATTATCTATTACGACTTTGGTACCTTGTCCCCTTTACGGAGACTACCTACTCTGGACCTTCTTTCGCCATTTCCGAACCACTGTTTTCTAAAATATTGGCTATAACTTTGGCACCATTTGATGAATCTTCACAAAATGTTCCCAACAAAAATGCACATATCTGTTGTGATGCTCATCGTGGCCCTGTGTAACTTTGCGGCAGTTCACAAATTCAGCTGAAAAATTTAGAAACAAAATGCACTCAGACACTTACACACTCACTGACAGACCCACTCAGACATTCTTGCATCCACTTACACACCCACTCAGAGACTAATGCACCTACTCACAGACCCACTCAGAGACTCATGCACCCACTCCCAGACCCACTCAGAGACTCACACACTCCCTCAAAGACCCACTCAGAGACTCATGCACCCACCCACAGACCCCATCAGACACTCATGCACCCAGTCACAGACCTACACAGACACTCTCACACCCACTCAGAGACCCACTTAGACACTGACACACCAACTCACAGGCATACTCAGATACACACACACCCACTCACAGACCCACTCAGACACTCATGCACACTCTCACAAATCCACTCATGCCCCCACTCACAGATCTACTCAGATACTGACTCATCCATTTACAGACACTCATGCACCCACTCACAGACCCACTCAGACACTCACACACCTATTCACATACCCAATGACACACAGATACATACAGTTAGTCACACAATAGGGACTCCTGTATGTTTTTCTGTGCATTGATTTTGTGCATTTGGTTTGCAGATTCGCTACGGATTCATTTAAAAAGGGGGTTTAAAAGAAAATGAAGCACTGTTTGAGAATAGGGTGGCTCATGGAGGAGCCTTTGTGTTTATTGTGTGTAGATGATAACCACACATAAAACAGGCTGCAGTCTTTCAAGCTGTTAAGGAACACACTGCTGCCTTTTTCTATGAAATGAACTCCATCAGTCCTATATATATCTTCCATGTCAAAGCGTAAATTGTTATTGTAGATGGAGCCTATGTTGAGGCCTCTGAGGAATGCAGAAACAGTTTTGTTGGCTTCTTTCCTGGCTATGTCTATCTATGGACAGAATTCGTTTGACCACTTCCATTTCTGCCTTTGGCAGTGTGAGGGGAAAGTGTCATTACTTGACCAAAGGTATCCTTCATGAGGATTTCCTTCCTACCCCAATAAGTGTGCCTAGGTCATCGTCACCAAAGTGAAAAATCATGAGGTCTGAATGTTGGCAATTCACAATACTTTGAATCAAAGGCAGCTATTGATGCCATTTTAATCCTCTCTGGACAACCCAAGTAAAGTCAACATTATGAAAAACCCAATTCCTTGTCATTGCCACTCTTTCTAGCACACTCTCTGGCCCAAAATGCAAAGCTACAACCCACATTCTACACTCTAACCATTTTGAAGGCAAGGAGGAGTAGCACACAGGAGAAAGCTGGAGCTGAATGAGACAGTTTTGAAAATGAAAGGCAGATAACTTTGAAGACATGATCTGTTTTATAAAAAGAACATATTTGATTGGACGGTGTAAATATGCAGGTACCTAAAGTTAGGTAGTGATTTTGAAAGGAAAGTACGTAGATCTGTTACTGGGTCTGGAAAAATTAAAAAACTGTATGGTTGGTAATTTGGATATGCTTATATTTCCAAACAGTCAACCATATCTGCTACAGCAGAACTTGAAGCTAGTATACTGCATATAGAATGTGTTGTGAACTTTTGACCTGCTGGTACAAGAGAGTGTTCCAAAGAGGATTGCTACGGAAAATGAGGTAAAACAGAATGGGGGAAGGGTTCTAAATAGAATGTACTTTTAAAGTTGAAAGCAGAGTGGTTTAGACACTTTGCTTATTATAAAATACTTATTTTCTAAATCACTTCTACCTTTAAAAGTAAAATGTAGATACAAAGTTATAGTAGTACAATGTTAAATGGTTTAGCAGACTCCCGTATAGATTTGCAAATCCTTTGCGAAGTTTCACTGGGGGCCGTACTGAGCGTCGCAACGGATTCGCAAATCTACCCAGAATTACTCCCAGATTGGGCTTCTTAACAGGCGACTAAGAAAGGATTGAAAATAACTGACCATTGAGATGTAGAATACCCAAAAAAATGAAACAATGATTTTGATGTGATAAGTACATCAGTTTCACTGAACAAAGAGTGGGAAGGATTGCCATTACTGGTTCTCTAGTACTGTGAGTTGTATATAATTCTTGTACTTTATAGGTGACACTATGCGTAAGAAAATATTTAACAGAGATTTCACAGTTATGTCAATAACGGTGTACTCTTAAAAAGGATATGCAATGACTGAGTTATGAGTGCATGTATAGTGAAAGAAAATGTGAAGGATACTTACATATCCAGTCACATATGCAAGGAGGCTCTGATATACTCAGTTATATATATGGTATAGTACTGACACAAATAGTCATCCATTTGTACAGTAACTGTTATATGCATGTATACAAACAGTTATACATCCATTTGGACAATGAAACAGTCAGTAATAAATCTATTTAGATACCAAAACAGTCAGTTGGAAGTAGGAGACTTCAAAGTTTATTAGTGGTACATATTGATAAATGGAATGTTCTTGACCCCTAAATATTGTTTCAAACAGTTCTCCCTAATTGGTGTATCTAATTTATTTGCAAATTTGTAGTTCAATGCACTGCCTAGTACTAGGGTTTGTAAATTAAAAAGTACTACTGGAATTGTAGTACTGATTGTGCTACCACGAGAATTAGTCCTTCAAATATGTGTTACGCCTACCACTACAGAGCCTATGTGTGCAGTTTACAAAGCTATGTTAAATTGCCATTTATAATGACCTGCTATTAGTTAAGGTTTGCTTTTATTACATATAAACCACTCCTAAGGTGAGCTCTAGATACACAATATGGCAGAGGGGTATCTGGTTAAAAGGTAACCCATGTAGTTTGAACTTTTAGGCAGATAAAAATGCATGCTACATGTGAGGCGACTGACATATTAATTTACAAAAACATAGAATAAGTTACACACCTAGTGAGAAAGTGACAGATGCACTTACACATTCAGTCACACACCCTCATACTACTTATGTATCCAGCAGTAGCAGAGCCAGCAGCACACACATGTATATACCCAATACGCAAAAACACAACCAGGAAGCAATCTATACAGCCACTTACATACACATTTACAGACCTACAGAGTTACTGAGAGAGCTAGTCATATATTGACATTGTTACTCATACATCCAGTGACACACCCACAGAGGAACTAATAAACTGACTCAGATATGGACTCAAGTACTGACACTCCTAGTCCTGTATCCAGGCAAGAAGGCCTTAAATATGTTGGTATAACTGGCTCTCTCAGTAACTATATCGCTTTTTAAATTATTTTTGTACTGCATATAAGTCACATGTAAGGTAGGCTATAGGTAGGCTATAGGACAATAATAGGTAATTGAGTCAGTTGCACACACAGTTACAAACCCCAACAGTCACTAACACAGTCAGTAACTAATCCATACACCCACCTAGATACACATTTATAGACCCATACTGGTTCTAAGATAGTAAGTAATATAGTGACATACTTTCTTATATATCCCCGCCACACGCACAGAGGAAATGGTGCACTCACTCAGATATGTACTCAAGTACTGACACAACCAAGTGTGCCATCCAGACAAATCACTATATAAACATGTCTCTGGCCTGCTACTGCAGAGCCTGTGTGTGTAGGTTTACTGCTAGGCGGACTTGTCATTTAAAACTAGGAGTGGACGGTTAACTCCACTCCGCTGGTGAAGTTCATGGAGTTTTGCAATTCTGCGCTCCTCTTGGAGCGTGAATTTCGGCAAAACCTCCGTCGGCCACTGTGTAGCGGACTTTACCGGCACCCACTCACTTTGCATCGTTTGGGCAATTTGAAATGTGCTAGCTGCGAGATTCAAACGACATGAGTGCCACTCACCTCAGTAAAGCACCAAATTAGAGCATGTGGAATTTCATTGACTAGTGACAAACATCACAAAGATTGGTTGTGTTTTGTGGAACATGTTTAAGCAGGTTGATGTTGACACACGCACACACCAGTTTCATCACTAAGTAATGTCTGACTTGACTACTCCGCCCGCTCGCGGAACTCTGCAGAATTCCACTGTGTTTTTCAGTAACTTCACGGAATTCTGCGGAGTGAAAGACCAATGCTCGTCCCAGGCCTATTTAAAAGCCCTTGCCAAGCCTTAAAGTTCCCTTTTTCTACATATAAGTCACCCCTCAGGTAGGCCCTAGGTAGGCCATAGGGCAGGGTGCTATGTGCTTAAAAGGTAAGACATGTACTTTGAAGTTTCAGTGAGTTACATGCGCATTTACAGACCCAGATGACAGATATACATGCAGTCTCTCAGCTAAACTGCGAGTCCCATACCTACTTAGAAAGCATGGGGCCTCCCACACACCCAGTTGGTCTGTGACAGAGTCATTTACACATTCGCTCATACACCCGCACAGCACTTATATATCCAGCAGTAACTGAGCCAATGGGACACACAGTTACATACCCCTCACTCACTTATACAGCTAGTAAGCAATCCATACAGCCAGCTACATACACATATACAGACTTATAGAAATTCTAAGCCAGCCACTTATACACCTGCATAGTTGCTTACACATCCAGTGACACACCTAGAGAGGGACTGATACACAATATTTAGATATATACTCAAGTAGTGACCTTCTAAGTCACCTATTGCAACAAGTAGCCCTTCCAACATGTCTTGGGCCTGCTACTGCACAGTCTGTTTGTGCTAATTTACAGCCAGGTCGAGAAGGCATTTAAAATCCCATGCCAAAGTTTAAACTAAGTGGCCCTAGGGTAGGCCGTAGGCAGACACACACTAATGCATAAACTGACAATCCCATACACACTCTAAAGTATACACTAATGTACCCAGGCAGACACTCATGCATACAGGATGATATTTAGGAACACCATATGTATACACTGACACACCCAGTCACATACTGATGCATACACTGACACTTCCAGGCACACACTCATGTAAACACTAACACACCCAGGCACAGACTGATACATATATTGACTTGGTTACACATACACTAATGCATACACTGATACACTGAGGCACACACTAACACACTCAGTCATACACTGATACATACAATACAACACCCAAGCACACACTGATATACAGTAAAACACCCAAGCACACACTGATCAATATACTGACACACCCAGGCAGACAGTGATGCATACGCTGACACACCCAGATGCACTGATACATACAGTAGCACACCCAGCCACACAGTGATATATACACCAACAAACTCAAGCAGACACTCATAGATACACTGACAGACCCAGGCACACACTGATCCATACACTAACACACCCAGGCACATACTTATGCATACCCTGATATACCCAGTCATACACTGACGCATATGCTGACACACCCAGGCACCGAGTGATGGATACTGTGATACACCCAGTCACATACTGATACATACAGTGACACACCCAGTCACACACTGATGCATACGTTGACACACCTAGGCACACACTGATTTAAGCATGAAAACTAACAGACTTACAGTGGTTATAACATGGCAACATAACTGTTTATGTAGGTACTTAAATGATTAAATTATGCAATTTAATACAATATAATAAAAAGCTAAATGTATTGATTTGTTTTTCCTTCCCAGACATCTACTTGTTGTTCACAAACAGGGAGTTAGAATGCTGAAATAAACAAAAAGAAGAAAGAAACAGATGAAATGATACTATCTCCTTACAACAGAGAAAGAAAAGGGTCATAATGCAAATAATGTGGTTAAAGAGAAAGAGCTGCTGGTAAGAAAACTAAGAAGTTTCTTAAAATAGTATGTGGAAAAATGCAAAGTAAGCAAAACCATGCAAATAAAAAGCAAGGTTTAAAATCAGCTAAGAAAGGAGATAAACTAAGTGACATTAAGACTAATAAATCTTATAACAAAACAGATAGTTTAACAAGAAGACAGAAGCAATTTAAGTAAGTCAGAATGTTTCGTAGTAGGGTAATACAGAATTTGGTACAAACTAAGAGGCAGTATAAAAGGAGAAAAGAAGCAGTCAAACAGAAACAACATATTGAAACTGTAGTTGATAAGGCATTTGCTCTGAAGAGGAAGTTATTTATTTTGATACGGAACAGAATGAGAACACCGGATAAAACACTGTTGTCTATGAAGAGAAGATGCCAAAAATACAAGACTTGTGAATAGGAATACATTTTGTAAATTTTTCAGAGGAGAATAGAAGCATACATCTAATACTGAGCCTTTTTTTTTTTAATGAAGAAAGCTATTTTCAAGAGAACACATTAGTGCATGCAGATGAAAGAACTGGTCGATGATATGAAGTGAAAGAAGGTACTCCCAATGCAAAAGAGGAGATGGTTCCAAGGAATGTTGAGGAAGTGACAGCTGAAGAGGCACAAGGAAGACATAGTCAGGCCCCTCTATACAAATAGAACTGTAGCAGTATTTGCAGTGTTTATCAGGAATCAATTGATATATTGAGAAGTGGCGAACGTAACTTTCCATACAAAAGTCTGACACACAAAATTGGAATTTTACAAGGATTAGACCATGCAAAGTAAGGAAGTAAGCTAATTACCAACCCTGGGCGGTGAACTACGCTCCGCTCGCGGAGTTTACGGAGTTTTCTGCACTCCGCGTTACGCGGATCTCGCGGAGTGCAGAGAACTACGCGTAGCGCACATTTTTGCTGGCTCGCGTTCCTCAACGTCAAGTTGGCGACCGCGAGCAAGCAAAATCAACATCCCGGCGAGATTTTTCCTCGTTCACGATCGGCAACATCAAGTTGGCGAGCGTGGAAAATAAACCTCCCGGCGAGATTTCTCAACGCGGGGGGTCAGGTTTCTCATTGCGAGTGGTCGCGTATGCTCGTGACCGCTCACGATGAGAAACTGCCCGTTCGCGTTGAGAAAGCAGCCGCTCGAGTAAAAATCTACTCGAGCGGCAGAAAACGACCGCTTGCACTGTGCATGATGCCGTTTGCAATGATTGCACAGTGCGGACAAGCATCCGGCACTGTGCAATCACCGCGAACAGCATTTTCCTATCGCACTACGCTGCTCGCGTAGCTCCGCGTAGTGCAGCGGGGTTGTTATACCGCTTCGCGTAGCGTCGCGTTGCGCAACTCCGCAAACTACGCCCAGGCTTACTAATTACAGGGACCTTCACCGGCATGTCTATCGAAGAAAGTATGCACAAGCACATTTCATCACTTCAGAATGTTAGCTGTCGATCTCTCTAAAATGCTAAATTTAGTTAGGGGACTTTACTTTGTGAAAACTCCTGCCTTATGTTTAAGAGAAATGAATAGAGCTTCTATTGCATGGTACAGTAGAGCAGGTAGAAAAAGTTTGTAAAGATTTTCAGTTTCGTTTCTTTGGTCCTGAAGCGCAGTCTAGGGAAAATGAGGAGTTGGAATGTGCAGGTGTAGAGGAACAGGAAGCACATTTTAGTATTTAACTTTTAACAAGAAATTGCAAAGTTTAACACAGTTTCTTCAGAGAAACCAAACTGTGCTTGTTTTTGTTGTCGGCACGCTCACTGCAAAAGCTGAACTCTAAATTTTATGTAAGTATTGCTATGATGAATTAGAGGATAACAAAATTCTAGCCAGAGCAATACATAACAAGTTATAATTGGTATCAATTCCAGAAGAAGTCTGAGAATTAAATGTTTAGGAATCAATTCACGCACAATATATGTGCCATTTTCAAGCAATAGTTCCTATGGAACCAAAGACTGGGAAATTACCACAGACAGAGCTGCAGAAAGGCCTTAAAGGAAGAGTTGTCTACTGACCAGTGCTGGCTCGCCGAGGGAGTGCTGCGGGGCAGTGGGGCGGGGTAGGGGCAGGTTTGGGGGTAGTGTAGTCTGACATACGACGGACAGGAGTAAGGTAAGTAATGAAATAAATAAAACAATTTACCTTGAGCGCACTGCATCGCCGTGTTGGTGAAGCAGCACGCGCAAGGTAAATTGTTTTATTTATTTCATTACTTACCTTACTCCTGTCCATCGTATGTCAGACTCTACTACCCCCTCACACTGACCCTCCCCCGTCCCGCCCCACCGCCCTGCAGCACTCCCTCGGCGAGCCACCACTGCTACTGATCTTTAGATTATAAACGTAATATTGAAACTGTGGGTGTACAAAAAGATAACCACTTATCGCTCTAGCATTTGTTGTGTCTACTAAGAACAAAAACATCTTACAAGAATTAGTGGATGTTAATAAAGTAGAAAACAATGCTACATTATACCTGAGTAAAAATATTTTTTACAAAAATGTTGATGTTGCTGGAGATGTAAGTTATATGGAGCATGGAATATTACCATCAAGTGGACAGATTGAAAAAGTGGATCAATCCAAATCAGAAGAAATATATGAACACAATAGCATCCATCCACTGCATTCCAAACACGTTATTCGCAATGCTATTGATCTCTTTCAAATGAAACAAGCAAAAGGAGCTCCTATGAGTGTGTGGGAGAAAGGTTTAGAGGCTCGCTGTTTTCCATGAGGAGTAGGTGGCTGGTATGATGACCGCCCCATACAGATACCAACCGTTGAGTACAGGTCAACCAGATTATATTCAGAGGACCCTAGATTTCACCAGTGTATGCTATACATATTCCATCTATTATTTGAGATTGACTTGTCTGGACTATCATATGCTGTAAACCACATACTTAATACAGTGGTTAGTTTCCCAAAATCTCTCTGCAAAGGAATTCGTTGACAAAGTTCATGGGAAGGATGAGAAGTTGGAATACATTTTGATTGGTGTGTCAACGTGGGACCAACGAGTACTGTTATCGTCATCATGGAGAACTGAAATGTATGTACCTACTTTGTTTGTGACACTCAGTTATGCAGAGTATGCGTTGGATGATGTATTTGAGTTTTGAGGGAAACAAACTGAAACATTAAGGACATCAGCTTAAAGACAGCAGGAGAACTTTACTCTTTGGATCCTGCTAATGTCTATAGATATTTTAACTACAGGTTTCAACCCATACAGTGTTTTATCTGCAACAAACCAAATCCTCCTCTGGGTAAAGTATCTGATTTCTTTTGGCATAGAGAGTACTAAGCAAGAGGTGCTCCTCATATTTATATACTGATATGGATAAAATATACTCCAAAATTTAGAGCAGATAGAAATGAGTCTGTAACTAGTAACTTGACAAAAGCAGTGTGGCCATCTAGCATCACACTAGTGTGTTTTTCTATTTAGTGTAAACAATATTATACTCAACCTTTAATGACCTCACTGCTTAGGAGTCACATTTGTGCAACAACTGAAAAAGGAGTGCAAAACGTCACATAAGTATAATTCCACTCAAGTAATGAAAGTTCAAAGTATTATGTCATCCACAAATCTGAAATAGCATCAGTTCAAATGAGTTAAGCCAATCACGAGTCTTGTATTTGTGTTCAGATGCAATTATATTGTTTTCTTTATCAAAAAAAGTCAATCATCCCAGCCAACGCGTTTCATCCAATAGGACTTCATCATGGTTGGAATATCCATAGGTCAAATGTCACAGTGTGGTATGAAGTTTTCTCCCATATCCAGCATCATAGGATGAATAGTCTGAATTTCAAGTGGTTTAGTACCCCTTATTTAATCTTCATAGTTCGTAGTACAGCACCCAACTCAAGAAATCAGCAAACGAGATGAGAAGAGTACTCTCTTTCATAGAACAGTATGTGACATGTGCCATCCCGAAAGACAGTGGAGAAAAAGGCCTGAAACAACAAGTTCTGTGCTTTCAAGCACATAGATGAGGCAAGTACTGTTTTTGAAAATACAGGGCTAAAGGAAAATTTTACACAAGGTGTCATTTTGGATTTTGAAGACCTGTGATTTCCAAAGGAGGAGGGAATAGTGTTTGATCAGCAGTGAGACATACACTGACTGGAAAACCACCCAAAAACACATACAATCTCAGAAGAACAGGGGCCTCCAAATATATCAACAACTATAATCCTGTGAAATGTGGAATGCTAATATAGACATAAAATGTGTGGCAGATAACTTCATAGCTGTTACTCGATATGTGACTTCTTACATAACAAAATCAGAGAAAACGGAGATGACGATGGTGTAGGAGGAGATTTCATCTGAAAAGTCTCTAACCAAGAAATTGTACAGCTTCAGTTTGAAGATGCTTTCTCATAGGAAAATTGGTTGCTATGAATGCTGTGATCGGTTGAGCTCAGCCAGTTTGTACTCAAAGTCAAGGGGAATGGTTTGGGTAAGTCTAGGCCCTGCAAGTACGTGAAATGGAGTGTTGAAGTATTTTACTGGAAATTCAGTACTTTGCAGAGTTCAATTCAGAAAGTATAGACATTGTGAAATCTAATATGTTGGACACCTACTATTGAAGAAGGGGTCCACATCTAGAAAACATGTGTCTTTATGAAATGCTTCAACACTACTGATATAGAAACAATCTCACAGAAAATGTAGATGAAGGGAAATATGCAGTAGTTGTTTGTGACAGTTGTTTGGTCCAAAACACTCAAGAAAGTCTAATTAACCACAGCAAACTTAGTCGCCAAACTCCTGATAAAAGAGAGTTTTTCTATTTGACACTTCTACAACTCTTCAAGCCTTGGCGTTCTGAATCAGAATTACTCAGAGACTTTGACTGCTATGAAGATTCTTTCAATGCTGTGAAAGACAGCATTTAGTGTCCAGCGTTTGCAAACTATTTGAGAATGTTAAATGATGAGATTGAACAGGAAGAAACAATTGCTGCTGAGATAGCTCAGGAGAGTTCACAAAGCAGCCAAATTTCAGGACCACTGAGTCAAAATCCTCTTGGACAACCAATTATTGAAATTGAAGTTGTCATAGCCATGAATGAGGTGCAGACTCTAATTTCTTGTTTTTATTAACAGCACTCACTGGATTAGCTGCACATAATATTAAAGGAATTACTTTACATCAACTTCTTATGCTGCCTGTGGAGCATGTCAAGAAGTTTCAAGAGAATTTCATAAATTGAAACTTTTAATCATCGAAGAGGTGAGCATGGTCTTTATCTTAATGCTTGCCTTTGTGCACTTGAGAATGCAACAGATTCTAAAGACAGACTGTTGGAAAGTGGTTTATTAGTAGTGATAAGTAGGGACTTGCCACAAAATAAAAGGTTCAGTCAAGGTCTCAATAAATGATTCCCTTGCTCGACCCTTGGCAGCTGTCAACGAGCAGGCAGGCCTAACTTAGGAGACAGGTGTGTAAAGCGTTTAAAAACACCAATACATTAGATAAGTTAGACAAAATACACAATAAAAATCCAACACCAACTTATAAAAAGAGGTTATAATTTTATGAACAAATAGACATCAAAACTACAAAACTCCAATGTAGGGAACCAGAGATATGAATCTTTAATGAATAAACATTTTCTAGTACCACTTTGGGACATCTGATGTTACATGACCAGCACAAATTCAAAGTTTGAGGCGTACCAAGATGGAGCTCTGTTTGGATACACTCAGTCAAAATTTTACCTTTGTGCTTAGAAACTTTTCTGGAGCTTTTTTTCTCGACGTCGAGTGAGGCTGCTTGTCAGGCTGGATTTTGAGTCGACGACGGCAGCTTGGTTCAGCGGGGGCCTCAGTGAAATCCTGGAAGTCTTGAGCTCCAGAGCTTTCAATGGGAAACACCTGATATCCAGGCTGGGATGCGGTTCAACGTCGGTGTCCTGACTCTCGTCAACAGGCCAGTCATCTTATGGAGCTTTTTAACAACAATTCTCCAATCTTCTCCAAACTTCTGGATCTTCTTCCAGAAGGTTCTTTTGGGATTCCAAAGCATCTACAACACAAATGCAAGGGTCTAGAAGATCTGAGGTGGTCCTTTGGTTGTTGGGACTAAGTTTTTCAGAATTCTCCAGGCCAGCTGCAAAAGTCCCCTGGACACCTTCCAGCTAAGATCTTCTTGGAGAGATGGTGCAGGTGGAGCTCTGTTAACCTGTTGCTTTCAGGGAGTCCACTCCTTAATCCTTCTGAAGCAAGGCAAAGTTCTTAAGTCTGTAATTACAGATTGTGCAGCAGGTGCAGTCCTTCAGAGTGAAATCCTTTGGGTGCAGATCAGGGTTCCAGCAGGGCAGTCCTTCCCCTTCTTGTTTCAGGCAGGGAACTGTGTTGCTGGACAACACTCCCATATTAATTCATAGTTCCTGGGCATCAGACAGGGAGCACCCCTGACCAATGTGATGCAGGGTGCCACCCAGTTGTATGACCACTTCCTCCAAAGTGTTGCATATTCTTAACCCGGAATGCACTTTTCTTCCAAAATCCAAAATGGAGAAACTCTCTCCTGGAGCATTAGATCAGGCTAACCCAACTGACTGGTGTGGCTAATTTTCCCTAACACTCCCATTAAAGCCCCTTCACTAATCTAATTACAGGGGATCCTGTCTGGCTGGGGGTGCTGGATGTGGGGGTGAGCCTGTGCTGCCCTAAACTGGCATTCCCTCTTTGTAAGCCAATTTGGCTAGTCCGCCCACATCCTGCCTTTTGAGCTGCAGCTTGTAGTTCCCTTCCCACGGGAAACAATTTGTCTCTAGTCAGGCTACTTCACACCTCATTAAGACAGCTTGGCTCAGTCGGGCAGAAGCTGACCAATCAGAGGAGGACTGCTGAAAGGCTGGAATTTGGCTTACAGAAAAGAAAATTCCATAACTTTTTTTCTGTGATAGTTTTAATGCATCTAACAGTGGCAAGTTGTTGGATTTATTCTAACTATCATTTCGATACTTTAAAGTATATTTTTAGCTCCTTTTTTCCATAGTTATACTTTAATAAAGTATTCCCATGTTAGCCTATGGAGCCATTGGCTACAACAGGGAAAAATTAATTTAGCAGTGTTTTCCTCGCCAGGGCATATACAAGATATTTTACAGTGTTCTTGCTTATAGTTACAAGTCACCCTACCCCTGACATACCTAGGGGAGTTCTTAGGGGTGACATATGTAAAAATAAGGTAGTTTGAGACTTTGGAAATACCTATAATTTCAAAGTCGAATTTGCATATAGTTTAAGTTCAAAAGAAGCCTGAAAAGCTGGGCTGGCTTTGAAAATGGCACCAGGCACCACAGTAGTGAATAATTAAGTGCCTTACATCTACTGGACCTCTAAACCTGCATGCCCTACCATAGACTAGGAACTTACAGGTAGGTTGTCATTACCAATTGCAATTATACCTAATTACCATGTACTTTTAATCAGTGCACAGGCCCAGGGTCTGGTTAGCAAAGCTCGGGGCACAATCAGAGTCAGAAAACCAGCATCTAGTAGTCAAAATGTGGGAAAAAAGTGGGGGGAAAGTGCAAACAGGTCCTGGTTTCTAATACAGACTATGATGTGCTGTTTGTAGGAAAGCACTTAATTGTGATTGGCTATCTACTACAACTTACCCCATGAAAGGACAGCCTGAGACCCTTCTCCATGATAAAGCTCGAAATTCATTGGGAAGTATTGGAAACGTAAATATTTGGTTGAACTTTCAATACAAACAACTACTTAGGAATATGCCGCAAGCATCAGACATTGAATATGGAAATATTCTCAAGGATATTAGAGAAGAAGTTCTCACAAAAAGGGAAAATGCCAGAAAGTCGACTTGCTAAGAAACTGTTTCTACAACCAAGACAGCAGCAGAGCTAATGTTTAGTTTCATCAGAGATGAAAAATCAATTGTCTGCCTAATGCCTACACTTCATAAGTGCTCCTGTTTTAATGAAGAATTTTGAAAATTGGAGAAAGAAGACAATTTGCAACTTACAGCAATAGACAAAATGGTACACCAGGGTGTGACAGTACTCCTTAATGAAAAACATCAAGCAAAACTGGATTCATTGGAAAAGTCTGCATCCGGAACTGTGGAAGTAGAGATTTGTTTAAGTGTTTGCAATAATTCTAGAGTATTTTTGTGTAGAAATGTAAATGTTGAGGAATGGTGCTATGGGTAAAGTGAGTGATTTCATTAGCTTTCCAAATAGGAATGAGGTTAAATTCTTAGTGTTAGAAATGGGATTTCTGGTTGGCTAGGGCAAGAGCCTAAGCCAGGCAGAAACCACCACCCTAGTCAGGGCAAGGGAGTTACACAGCGAAGATAACCCCTGCTCACCCCCTTGGTAGCTTGGCAGAGCAGTCAGGCTTATCCCAGAGGCACTGTGTAAAGCGTTTGCGCAACACACACACACATCAGTGACACACTAGGCACACCACAAAAGAGACTGCACACAAAGATATATGAAAATAGCCTTTGTATTATTTACACATACACAAAGCACATTAGACCATAAATCACGGAGTAACAGGTAAAACACCTTTAGACCACGTAACATAAATCACCGTGCCACTAGGCACCTTATCGTAAAGCAAGCATGTTAAACACATTAGACCACAGAACAAATTACTGCGCCACTAGGCGCTTGTCATCAAGATGAATATGAGGCCCATAAGACCACCATGACGTGAATTACTTTGCCACTAGGCACTGGTCATAAGAATGCAGATCATACCAGCATACACATTGAGTACTTTGCATCAGCTTGGGCCATAAGCACTTTGCCAACTAGGTACTTAACATGGCATCACAGGTAGGAGGAAATATATGCTACCATTGTCATTAGAAAATCATTACTGTACATTATAAACCATTCTGTCAAACACCTTTACTCATGCTGTCTCCAGGAGGAGGAAAAACAACATTCCTCAAGGAGTAGGAGCCATGAGGAGCCACAGCCCAAATTACCATACTTCTATCCTTCTCCCAGGTGTCAATTACATTCCATGATGCGGCTTCAGCAGGTTATCGGGCTGCCTGCCCGTCTGAACATGGTGGATGCGGCCAGTGAAGAAATGCCCCCAACAGCGGTGCAGCTGCGACTGGTTGGGGGGGGGCTCAATGCCCCACAGGTTCTCAAGGTTGCAGCTGCCCATGGTACGTGCAATACAAGAGGGAGGCGCCCGCGCTGCCTACGAGGGCAGGCAGACCTCCCCTAGTAACCCAAGAAAAGACTGGCTGCCCGTGACCTCACAGTGCAGCGACCGCACTGGGTTCTCCTTCCAACGGTCACGGCCCTACCATCGGGCGGCGGTGAGTTCTTCTTCCTGGCCAGATCGAGTAGGCACGGCCTTCCTTGTCGTCCTCCCTCCTTCATGGCTGTCAGCTCTCGTCGGAAGCAGCTGATCGGAGCCTGCGAGGCGCCGGTTCCTCTGGAGTGCGGCTGGGCCACGCCCCTCTCTTCCCGATATACAGACCTCCCGGTCGCGGGATTCCTCACAGTGGCGAGACCGCCTGGCAGCCTGGGGCCACATAGCAGAGCCCCGGCTGCAAACAACAGAAGCGCTGCAGGGGCCACAACAGGGAGAGGGAGAGCGCTCCTTCGGCTGTGGCTCTCCCCTCCTGTGACTCATCCGTCACGCGGGAAACATCTCACTATTCGAGGTACCAGGTCACCAGCCATAAAAGAGGCTTTTCTCCCGCTCTATGTGGAGAACAAGAGAGCGCTTACCAAGTACAAGTTTTTCCAATAAACAGGGCAGGTCACACAACTCGGCCAAATCACTGGGACTCAAATTCCAAAGTAGCAAGATAAAGCGCTCCTCATGCGCTTTCTCTCTTAGAATCAAGACATGCAGAACACAGCGCTGTAGTGCACCAGAACCCACGGTGCTCCTGCGAAGATACAGCACCCAGAGCACTTACAGTGCAATACACATGGAAACTTTGATGTCCCTGAGTTTCCCAGAACAGGAGGCCAGCACATACAGGCCCTTGGAGACTCCTCTCAAGCAGGGGGACACAGCACACAGCAAAGTCGTTGTCCTTACCTTGGCAGAATCAGCTACTGCAGGCCAACCCCAGACAGCACACAGCAAAGGGGCAGTACTCCTCCTCCAGTTTCTTCCGCTCTTCTCCTTGGCAAAGGTTCCTCTTGATTCCCGGAGTAGTCTCTATTACTGGGGGTTTAGGGCACATACTTATACCCCAAAATGTCTTTGATGTCTTTGAAGTAAGGGTCTCTGAACCCAGTCCAAACCAGTTCTGCATTTACTTGGTGCAGCATGACCCCAGGGGGTGGAGACAGCATTGTGCAAGGGAGACAGGCTCCATTCAGGTGTAAGGTAAATCTCCTCCCAACAATCTACATGCAGCCCGGGTCCATTCAGCTCAGGGCTGGGTCACCCAGTAAGGGCCAGGCACATCTCAACCCCCCCCGAGGCTGTCTACAGGGAGTGCACATCCTCTGTCTCTGTTACACTGAAACCAGACAGTCAATCCACAAACAGGCAGAGGCACAGATGATAGTTGGACAAGAAAATAGCCACTTTCTAAAAGTGCTCTTTTCAAACACACAATTTAAAAACCATCTTTAATAAAAGATGTGTTATTAAATTCTGAGTTCGGGGATACCAAACTCCCCTTTTCTATTTTGTCCCTATGAGAATATATGCTTGTAAAATGTTGCAAAGCATTCCCCATTCTGTCATATGGAGCAAGATAGCCTTTCAATAGTGAAAAACGAAATTGGCAGTATTTCACTACTAGGACATGTTACACACACCAGTACATGTCCTACCTTTCACACACACTGCACCCTGCCTAGGGGGGTACCTTGGGCCTACCATAGGGGTGCCCTATATGTAAGGAAAGGGAAGGTTTGGGCTTGATGAGTGGGTGCACTTGTCACGACAACACGACAGTTAAAAAAACTGCACGCAGGCACCGTGGTTGCAGGCCTGAGACATCTTTTCAGGGCTACTCATGTGGGTGGCACAATCAGTGCTGCAGGCCCACTGGTAGCATTTGATTTACCAGCCCTGGCACACTCAGTGCATTTTACTAGGGACCTACTGGTAAAACAAATATGCCAATCAGGGAGAACCAATAATTGTCATAATTTATACAGAGAGCATATGCACTTTAGCACTGATCAGAAGTGGTAAAGTGCCCAGAATCCTTAGCAAACAAAAACAGGGTCAGAAAAATAGGAGGCAAAAGGCAAAATCGTTTGGAGATAAACCTGTCAAAAGGGCCAGGTCTAACACTTAGCAATAACATTTGATCAGATTGATGGTGTAAAGCATATTGGAAGATGTATTGTATGTTTTTGCTTGTAAAAGACTCGTATGTTCAGCATCAGCAATTTCCAGTTACTCTAGCATATGCTGTGACTATCCATAAATCTCAAGGTTTAAGCATAGACACAGCTTTAATTAATATTGGTAGTACTGTGTTTAAAGAAGGTATGGCATATGTAGCAGTATCTTGAGTTAGAACATTTTCCATTTGTATTTGATTGTTTTTGATGACAGCAAAGTAAGTGCTGATCCAAGTTCTGTTAAAGAATACAATCAGTTAAGAAGTGTATATGCTACTCATTTAGGACAGTATCCCATTAATGAGAAACGCACCATCTGTCCAAAGCAAAAACATACAAAGGACTGTAGTGATGTTGTTGAAAGAAAAAGAGGCAGCACAAAGAGGCAGTTAAGAACAAAAAAATTGACAATGAGAGAGATATTGTTGGACACCAGATGTCAAACCCTTCTGGAGTAAACTGCTCTGCAAATGTTATTCTCAATGTTCTCTTTCATTTACCACATCTTGTAAATGCAAATAAACAGAAACCATAGAAAGATTATGTGTTGCTCTGTGGTTTGCTGCAACGTTTACATAGTGATAGGACTGTAATACAATGTAGATATATGTAGTGGATCAGTACAATTTCCTCAGAACACTCAACGAGAGTTTATAATGGACATCCTTGCAGTTTTAGAAGAAGAAGAAATTAGTATTGATGACTTATTTGGACTGAGTCACTTATGGAACCATAAGTGCAAAGATGTCTCTTTCACACCAAGTACACAAATAGATTCAGAGCAATTTCTTTATTTAACACAACCAGATTCCAAAATTGTGTTTTTTGACAGATTGTTCAAAAAAGTTACACAAAACAATACCTGCCCAAATTGTCAATCAGATCTTGTGTCAACATTACATGTACCAAAAAGTGGAAAGTATCTTATATTAATGCAACAATGATGCAGAGCAGATGGAAGTAAATTGGAAACAGAGATTGCAAACTTAAAAGCTGGGCAAATATCAATTTCTGGAAGAACTTATTCTAGTATGGCTATCATCTTTCACAAAGGAGTTAGTGTAACATCTAAACACTATACTATCTATCTCAAGAGTGAAACTGGATGGGCAAAATGTAATGACAGCAAACTTAAATTAAAAAAAACTGCCTTTCAAGCTACCACATTCTTATCTTTTGTTTCTTCAACCAAAGTTCTCAGGAGGATTACTGCTGAAAAAGTGGTATATGGTATTTCGTCTATGTGGATCGGCAGTGCTTATGACATCATTCGGCCTACCAGGGGTGATGTCTTTATAAGGGTCTCCAAAAATCATTGTCCTTTACATCTATTAGTAGTATCATACCACTTTTAATAATAAAGGAGTTATTTTTAAGAAGTTTGTTTAAATTAGTTCAGTAACTGTCAGTAAAAGAATTGATTAAATAATTGTAGTTAGTGCAATGCATAGTGTCGCTTATCTTTAGTGACATACTGGGCAATTCAGTTTTTTTCTACAATCTATATGAATGTTTTTTCACCATTGTTCAAGGATAAAAATATATAAAGTACATCATTTTTAGCATACAAGTATAAAAGCTGAGAACAGTAAAAAGGGATTACAGCACAAAAAATGTCTACTGTTTTGTTTATAATATGAACTTATGCATTGCAAAAATTATATGTTTATTGAGTCATTTTGTAAAATATAGTTTTAAAATATATATTATTATTTGTTCCTTTTTGTACAGATGAATGGCACCAGTTGTTGGAATAATATATAGCCATTCACTTACCCATTTAGTCACTGACACACTTGCTCACTTACCTATACAGTAACTGACACAACCACTCGCTCACCCATACAACTACTAACACATGTACTCACTCACCATACAGTCCTTGACATACCCACTCACTCACCCATACAGTTACTGACACACCCACTTACTCACCTACATAGCTATCTCAGACCCACTCTCTCTCCTATACAGTCACTGACACACCTACTCACTTATCTATACAGCTATTAGCACATGTACTCATTCACCCATACAGTCACTCATATACCCACTCACTTACCCATACAGTCAAAGACACAGCCACTCACTCATCATACAGCTACTGAACTATAAAGTCACTCACCCATACAGCCACTCACTCACCCATACAGTCAATGACACAAACACTTACTCACCTGTACAGCCACTCACACATGTTCACTTACCAATACAATCACTGACACACCCAGTCACTCATCCATGCAGCCATACACACACCCACTCACTCACCCATACAATCACTGACACACCCAGTCACTCTCCCATGTAACCACTCATACACTCACTCACTCACACATACAGCTAACACACGCAGTCACTCACCCGTACAGCTACTACCACATCTACTCACTCACTCATATAGCCACTCACACACACACTCATAAATCCATTCAGCTACTCAATCAGGTACTCATTCACTCATACAGCCACTCACACACCATCTCACTCACCCACACAGCCACTAATGCACCCAGTCATTCTCCCATGTAACCACTCACACATCCAAATACATACCCATATGACTAGTAACACACTCCCTTAGTCACCCATACAGCCAATTATTTACCCACTCACTCACCTCTACAGTCACTGATACAACCACACACTCACTCATACAGCTAGTAACACACCCAGTCCCTCACCCATACAGCTACTGACACATGCACTCCCATACCCATACAGTCACTGACACAGCGATTCAGTCACCCATGTAGCCACTCACACACCCAGTAACTCCCCCATAAAGCTACTCATACATCCACTCACTCACCCATACAGCCAGTCACACACCAACTCACAAACCCATACAGTCACTCACACACCCACTCACATATCTATGCAGCCCCTCACACATCCATTCACATACCCATACAGTGCCTCACACACCCATATAACCACTCACATATCCATACAGCCACTCACACACACACCTATCCAAAGACACACACACCCAAACAACCACTCACACACCCATACAACCACTCACATACCCACTCACACACCCATATAACCACTCACACAGCCATACAGTCACTGACACACCCACTCACTTATTCATTCAGCTACTAACACACAGTCACTCATCCATACAGTCACTCACACACATACTCACTCACACATACAGTCACTCACTCACACACCCACTTACTCACTCATACAGCTACTAAAACACACAGTCACTCACCCATACAGTCCCTCACATACCCACTCACTCACTTATACAGACACGCATGCACTAACAAACATGTAACATACAGCTTATCTTTTTTAAACCAGAAAAGTTGGTTCCAACAGGAACCTATTTTTTTTTTTTAAAGTGTTAGCAATTTATTTATATTATTTTTTGTTTTGTTTTTTTACGTTTTTCATGACATTTTTAGCAACAGCAACTGTAAAAAAAATGGAAGAAAGAGAGCACGCCCAACTTGTGCAAAAAGTCTTGAACAAAAAAAAAAAATTCACTTATGATTTTTGGCAGCATCAAGAATGGTTGGAATGGATTGCTCATCAAGTGTTAAAACAATATTGCAGAATTTGCAATGTGTTCCGATGTTTACCAGCTTAAGAGCTCTTGCCAGGATCATCAGTGTCACAGGAGCAGTAGTGGGTAAAGTGTCTCCTGGTTGCAGTTGACGCACACCTGAGGATGTTGAAGGAGTGCTTCCATCGCACTACCTTTCTGCCCGAGCAAGTTAGTGTGGGTGCATCATTTTCAATTGTTCGAGCATGTTTGTAGTGCCACATGAGTACTTCTTTGATGTTCCTCGGGAAGGTACTTTGTACATAAAGTGCACTTTACTATTTGTGCCACTGAAACCGGTCCCAGGATGCTTGTTTCCGGTCCAGGGAGGACCTGGCTTGGCAGTTCGGGCTGGACTGTTCCCACAAGGAACAGGGTCAAGACTGATTTGCATATGGCTGGGTCCAAACTGGGGTGGTGTGGTGAGCAAAAGAATGATGGATTTAACCCAGATCCTTGTGACAGGGGGTGAATGTTTGCATTGTCCAGCATTCCGTCCATCAATTGTTTCTCTTGCATTTGTCGCCCTAAGTGGGAAGGGTATGCCCAGACGTGGGTCCCGTGCTCACTACACCACTGGATTCAAGCTAGCCTGGCTGAAGAAGGGTGATGCCCTGAAACCGGTCCCAGGATGCTTGTTTCCGGTCCAGGGAGGACCTGGCTTGGCAGTTCGGGCTGGACTGTTCCCACAAGGAACAGGGTCAAGACTGATTTGCATATGGCTGGGTCCAAACTGGGGTGGTGTGGTGAGCAAAAGAATGATGGATTTAACCCAGATCCTTGTGACAGGGGGTGAATGTTTGCATTGTCCAGCATTCCGTCCATCAATTGTTTCTCTTGCATTTGTCGCCCTAAGTGGGAAGGGTATGCCCAGACGTGGGTCCCGTGCTCACTACACCACTGGATTCAAGCTAGCCTGGCTGAAGAAGGGTGATGCCCTGAAACCGGTCCCAGGATGCTTGTTTCCGGTCCAGGGAGGACCTGGCTTGGCAGTTCGGGCTGGACTGTTCCCACAAGGAACAGGGTCAAGACTGATTTGCATATGGCTGGGTCCAAACTGGGGTGGTGTGGTGAGCAAAAGAATGATGGATTTAACCCAGATCCTTGTGACAGGGGGTGAATGTTTGCATTGTCCAGCATTCCGTCCATCAATTGTTTCTCTTGCACTATATTTTTCTCTTCACTTGAAATTGTGAAACAATTCTATGCAATGCTCTGGTTTTTCAGAGCAGGTTCTTCATCAGAGGAGGAACTTATATGCTGCTGCAGTAGATCTGGAGCAGAAGATGCCATTTTAAGGAAAAAAAAGCACCTACTTTCAAACAAAATATTGGGAAAAGATGCACAGGTGTGAATTTTTACAGCAACACCTAGATGGTCAAAAGACTGGGAGGGGACTTCTAGTATAAATGACTGAAATTTGTTTTAACGAGTAAAATCCATTTGTTCCTTCGTCGCATTGGATTAGCGATGATATCGCGATGACAGCGCAACCTCATCTCGATTTGCGTATATGTATTTAAGCAAGGTTATAAACATTGTTTCCCCATTACTATATACATTTCTTTATTATTTAAGTTGATCACTTACCTCAAACATTCATTTTGCACTGTCTATAACAGTTTTTACATGCTGTCAAAAACATGCTGGTTTAAAGAAGGTCCCATGGTATCAAAAGATACGTATTGGGGCCGGTCACAACGGAGTCCTGATTCCAAAAGCAAAATTTAAAAAAATTCTATAAATATGATGCAATATCAGCAATAAAATTATATATGTGGCAATGGTGCAACAGGGGCACTGAAGCCAGAGTGGACAGAAGAGTGCAAGCAGTCTACTACAGAGTCATTAGGATTGTTTAAAGATAGAGGTGAATGCATCATTGCTCTATTAGAGTGCAATCTGTAGTGACTGTGATGAAGGGGTTCATTCTTGTCCTCTCATGGTGGAACAAACTCCATGGTTATTCCTTTACTACTAGTAAGCAAATGTGGGAAATCACCTGGGAGATCTGCTTGTTTCACCCCACCCCGTCCATGTTAGTAGTATGCAAACATATTCCCACATTTTGCAAAGATGATAGACAGTTTACCAAAAGGTTCACAAGCACATTTCCTGCAGATTTTAGTGATGAGTTCTTAATGCCAAAGAAAATTACATGATCTCCACCAAACAAAGAAGCACTTACTTTATATACTTAAGGGGAAGTACCCTTGTTTGGTGGATATTCACCTCTTTGTAGTGTTGTTGTCTTCTTTATACCAGGATTCCTGTTATCACAGATTTCTGCATGAAGGCGCATGTGGAACAATCACATTTCTGAAATTAAATGTACACAAGGTCGCTGGAGACTCTTCCCCATGGTCCATTATGCCGCTGTAGTGTAGAATAACCATTAGGCATTTACACAATGAGGTAGCATGTACTAATTAACCAGTAGAAAGAACTCCAGTTAGGCAGACATTTTGTGCAAAACTGGGGACTCTTGTTGGATAAAGGGGCAGCTGAGGTTTCGTTCTGACCCAGTCACTCACACAGCTAATGATACACCCACATAAACACTCAAAAAACCACTATGATACCCATACAGTCACTCAAAACACCCAGTCACCAACCCACAAAACCATTTCATACCCACTCACGTACCCTCAAAACTACTCACACACACACTCAGACAACCATTCAAACATTCACACAGCCAACTCACAGACCTAAAAAGCCACTCATACACCCTCTCTCAATAGTTACAGGTTACAGTTAGGAAATTAAATTAAAAAAAACTTTAGATATTCTCTGGAAAAAAACAAAGGTTACAGCGACATTATATTTAGGAAATAGAATTAAAGAACCTTACAAATTCATTGAAAAAAACAAAGGTTACAGGGAAATTATAGTTAGGCTCAGATTTCACTTGTACAAATTCAGCAGTCATAGTTACTTGAGGTAGCCACAGTTTATGCCCCCACAATGCACTGCTTATGACCTCACATACTACATCACTCATGACATGGTCAATGACATCACTCATGACATCACTGATGACATCTCAAATGAAATCACTTATGACATCATCCACAGAACCATTCACACATTCACTTATACATATACACAACCGCTCATACACCCACTCACACACCTATACAACTATTCACACAACCACTCACTCATTGATAGAGCCACACACAGCCACTCACTCAGCCATGCAGCTACTCACACACCCATTTACTTAGCCATTCAACCACTAACACACCTACTAATTTACCCATACAGCCGCTCAACAGAGTCACTGACTCACCCGCACAACCACTCAAATACCCACTCACACACACATGCAAGCACTCATACATCTACTCAGTCACCCATACAGCCACTCACACAGACACTCATTTCCCAATACAGCCACTCACACACCAACTCAGTTAACCAAACACCCATGCAAATAGCCACTCACCCACCCATACAGCCACTCACACAGCCACTCAGTCACTGATACAGCCACTCACATATTCACTCACCCACCCATACAGCCACTCACACAGCCACTCACTCACCCATACAGTCCCTAACACACCCACTCATTCATCAATACAGCAACTCACACAGCCACTCACTAACCCATACAACTATTCACATACCCACTTATTCACCAATGCACCTACTCCTATACCCACTTATTTCCCCATACAGCCACTCACACACCCACTCACATACCCATACATTCTCTCACACACCCACTCTCACACAGATACACACAGTCACACAACCACTCACATAATATTTAATAGAAATAGCATCACTCATTAGTAGTACAATAAGTATACTAACTTAACTTTTGAAGTACCTTAGTATATATGTTTAATCACTCATAAACTTTCAGAAAACACTCCCAATTACTGAATGATGTAATATGTGAGGTCATAAGCAGTGCATTGTGGGGGCATACGTTATACTTAGCTCAAGTAAATATAACTGCTAAATGTCCATGGTTTTATACGAGTCAAATCTGAGCCTAACTATAACGTCCCTGTGCCCTTCATTGTTTTCACTGAAAAATACATACGTACATATATATATACATACATACATGTGTGTATATATATATATATATAATATATATATATATATATATATATATATGTACACACATGCACAAAACAAGAGAAATTCAGCAGTTATAGTTAGCTTAGCTAACTCTAACTCACGCCCCTGCATTGCACTGCTTATGACCTCACATATTCTATCACTCATGACATGGTCAGTGACATCACAGTTGACATCACTGATGACATCTCAAATCTCTGTCTCACACCCCCACGTAACCTTTCATATACCCACTTCAACTTTCACGCTACTATTCTCAAAACCATTGATACAGCCATGCCAGTACATACCCACTCACTGATTCATTTGTCTACACACACATCCACTTACTCACCCATACAGCCACTCATACACCCCCCACTCACTGATACAGCCACTGACATATCCACTCATACACCCATACAGCCACTCACACACTGTCAGATACTCATAGAAAAACTCACACACCTACTCACTCTCCCATAGAGTCAATCACATAGCCACTTACTCACCTACACAGTTATACACACACCAACTCACTTATTCATACAGATACTAACACATGCTTACTCAGCTATACAGTCACTGACACAAGCACTCACTCACCCATACAGCCACTCTCACAATCACCCACTCACACATACAGTCACTTATATACACCAACACTCATGTATACTGCCTTTCACATATGCAGTTACTCGCCCATATACCACTGACACATCCATTCACTCACCGACACAGCCATACACATACTCACTCACCCATACACCCCCTCGCATATATGATCATGAACCCATACAGCTAGTAATTCACCCACTCACTCATCCATGCAGGGAGTCACACTCCCCTCACCAACCCACACAGACACTCATACACCCATACAGGTACTCAGACAACCACTCAATAACCCATATAGCCACTCATGTACCTACTCACAAAACCCATGCAGCCACTTACACACCAAGTGACATACTGATACAGACATTCACACAAATTAGTCACTCACCCATACATTCACTGAGACACATATAATCACTCACTTACATAGTCAGCCATGCACCCACTAAATCATCCATACAGGCACTCATACACCCACTGATTCATCAATACAACTTGGTGTATATATATATTAAACACTCATAAACCTTTTAGAAACACTCACAGTCACCGGATGATGTCAGCAGTGAGATCATCAGTGACATCATTTGAGATGTCATTAGTGATGTCACTGACCATGTCATGAGTGATGTAATATGTGAGGTCATAATCAGTGCATTGCGGGGGTGTGAGTTATAGTTAGCTCAGCTAACTATAACTGCTGAATTTCTCTGGTTTTGTAAAGTGAAATGTCAGCCTAACTATAACGTCCATGTAACCTTTGCCTTTTTAGTGAACGTCTAAGGTTTTTTTAAATTTTATTTCCTAACTATAATGTCCCTGTAACCTTTGGCTTTTTCAGTGAATTTCAAAGGTTTTTTAAATGCTAATTGTTAACTATAACGTTCACGTATCCTTTTTTTTTCAACTTCTAAGGTTTTTTTTACATTCTATTTCTTAATTGTAATGTTCATTTTTTTTAAAGTGAACCTCTAAGATTTTCTTTCTATAATTGGATATTGTGTAATATATTTATATAATACATCACTCATTTTTTGATTTCATATGTGTTTATCAGAAAATACATTAATAACTGGTTTTATTTTTAACCATTTTGTCAGTCGGCACAATATTGTTGCATTTACTGTGGAGATTTTGTCATCTGTAAATGTATTTCACTTACTGAAAAATACACTTACAGAAATTTTTTAAATAAAGTTTAACTCTAAATATTTAGTAAAATATTGCTTTAACTTTTCTTTCTATGATCAAATTAGAAGAAAGCCACCTTTACAGAAAAAATTATATTCATGACTACTGACATCACCGCGATGACGTCGGTAGTCGCGAAGAGCGCGTGGTTTATACAAAGTGTAAAACATATATATAGGCATATTCTACAGTATATTTAACAGTAGAGCTTTATTAGGGTCCTTTTCAAACTCATATTTTTGTTGTGAGTTTCCAGAATAATCGCCTTCAAACACTATTTTCTGTTTCCGTGAAGACAGAGGAAGTTGCGATGACCTCGGTAATTACGGATAGCGCGTTTTTTCCAAAAAATCTGAAACATATATGTAGACGGATTGTGAACAAGTTTAGTATAGCTGTTTACTATTATAGTATTGAAAGTTCTGCTTTTAAAGAAAACTACTTGTATTTTGCATTACCGCTTCACCGCGGTACCGCGAATATTTCGGTCACCGCGAATATCACATGACCGGGAAAGCAAGGAATATCATTGGATAACATACTTTTCTGCAAATTCAATAGGAAGTACACACCCACTCCTCCTTCTTGAATCTTCTTTCATAGAACTTCATTCTGAGCAGGTGGATTCATTTTGCTATGCAAACTTTTTTGCCTTTTTTTCTATCAGAAATTTCAAAACAGCAAGGAGATGGGGGTCAGCAGGAACAACAGCTGGACCAGGATGTGGAGGAACTGAGACTGAAGATTTGGAAGAAGGGGCACCTCCACAAAAGAGAACCAGTGTGGCATGAGACTTTTTACAATCCCATCAGGGGAATCAAAAACAGCTGCCAAACTTGGGCAATGCACAATCTGCAAGAAGACCCTCTGAAGATTGACGAACAAGAAATATTCAGGTGGGACAATGTCCATGTTATACCATCTAAAAACCTTCCATAAAAAATCTCTCCAACTGGCGATCAAGCATAGGGAAGCTGGTCAGAAAGTACCTTCTGAGGTGCAGACTACTGCAACAGATATGGCCCCAGAGTTGTCAAGATTGGCCACGCACTGCATGGAATGTTGTGCTGTCATAAGTGCTGGTGAGCAGTGTCTTAAAGCTATTCGCAATGCTACAAAACACCATATATGCTAATTTGTTTCCCCTTTTACATGTTTTGCACATTTTTCAGTGCACGTTTTTTCAATTCCTGCTGTCCCAATTGCCATTTTTGTTATTATAGAAAAGAACAAAAAAATGTTAAACTTAACAAAAGCCTTAAAAAAAAAATATCCAAAAAGGCTCCTGTTGGAACCGCCTTCAACAGTTAAAAAAAGATAAAGTATGTACATATGTTGGAATGAGTGTATGACTGGGAGTGTACTACGGGAAGAGGTGTGGCGCCGCGGCCAGGGCGACTGACGCTGGAATCTGGGGCTCACGGTTTGATCCCCAGCACCGGCGGCAGGTCAGCCCAGCACCATGTGACTCTGGGCAATAGCTTGCTTAATCTTCCCGACGGCCCCCAGCGCCGGGATGCCTTCGGGTAGCTGTTCGCGCTTTACAAATACTGGATTTTTTTTTTTTTACTGGTGTATAGATGATTGAATGAGTGCACAACTGGTGCATGGATGTTACAATGAGTGCAGCAGTGGTGCCTGAGTGAATCTATGAGTGCATAAGTAGTGCTTGAGAAATTGGATGAGTGCAAACATAGTGATTGGGTGATTGCATGTGTGCATGTGTAGTGCCTGAGTGAATTGAAGAGTGCAATCATAGTGCCTGAGTGAATGGATGCGTGCATTGGTAGTGGCCGAGTGAATGGATGGGTGCAAGGGTAGTGCCTCAATGAATGGATGAGTGCATGGGTAGTGGCTGAATGAATGGATGAGTGCAAGGGTAGGGCCTGAGTAAATGGATGAGTGCATGGGTAGTACCTGAGTGAATGAAGAAATTAATGGGTAATGCCTCAGTGAATGGATGAGTGCAAGGGTAGTGCCTTAGTGAATGGATGAGTGCATGGATAATGGTTCGGTAAATGAATCAGTGCATGGGTAGTGCCTGAGTGATTGGATGAGTGCATGGGTAGTGTCTGGGTGAATAGATGAGTGCATTGGTAGTGCCTGGGTGAATGGATGAGTGGAAGTGTAGTGCCTGGGTGAATGCATTAGTGCAACTGTAGTGCCTGGGTGAATGGATGAGTGCATGCGTAGTGCCAGAGTAAATGGATGAGTGCATAGGTAGTGCCTGAGTGATGGATGAGTGCATGCATAGTGCCTAAGTGAGTGGATGAGTGCAAGTGTAGTGCCTGGGTGATTGGATGAGTGCATGGGTAGTGCCTGGGTAAATGGATGAGTGCATGGGTAGTGCCTGAGTAAATGGATGAGTGCATGAGTAGTGTGTGAGTAAATGGATGAGTACAAGAGTAGTGCCTGAGTGATTGTTAGAGTGCATAGGTAATGCCTGAGTGATTTGATATGTGCATGGTTAGTGGCTGGGTGATTGGATGAGTGCATGAGTAGTGCCTGAGTGAATGGATGAGTGCAAGGGTAGTTCCTGGGTGATTGCGTGAGTGCATGGATAGTGCCTGGGTGATTGGAAGAATATATGAGTAGTGCCTTTGTGATTGGATGAGTGCATCAGTACTGCCTGGGTTAATGTATGAGTGCATCTGGTTTTTAAACCGCGTATTGTATTTTATCCTGCACACTGTATATTGGTTTTATTGTGTATGCTTCTTTGATTCACACCGTGATATCAAATAAAGCTTATTTTGATTTGATTTTTTGAGTGCATGGGTAATGCCTGAGTGAAAAAGTGAGTGCAAGGGCAGTGTCTGGGTGATTGGATGAGTGCATGGATAGTGCCTAGGTGATTGGGAGAGTGCATAGATAGTGCCTGAGTGAATGGATGAGTGCATGGGCACTGCTTGGATGACTGGATGAGTGCATGGGTCACACCTGAGTGAATGGATGAGCGCATGCATAATGCCTCTGTGAATGGATGAGCACAAATGTAGTGCCTGGGTGATTGGATATGTGTATTGTTAGTACCTGGGTGAATAGATGAGTGCATTGGTAGTGTGTGAGTGAATGGATCAGTGCAAGGGTAGTGCCTAAGTAAATGAATGAGTGAAAGGGTAGTGCCTGGGTGATTGGGTGAGTGCATGGATAGGGCCTGGGTGATTGGGTGAATGAACGCACAGTGTCTGCAAGATTGGGTGGGTGCATGGATAGTGCCTTGGTGTTTGGATGACTGCATGGGTAGTACCTCAGAGAATGGATGAGTGCATGGGTAGTGTAGCGGTAAATGGATGAGTGCAAGGGTACTGCCTGGGTCACTGGATGGGTGCATAGGTAGTATCTGAGTGAATGGATGAGCGCATGCATGGTGCCTGAGTAAATGGATGAGTGCAAGGGTAGTGCCTGGGTGATTGGATGAGTGCATGGGTAGTGCCTGAGTAAATGGATGAGTGCATGGGTAGTGCCAGAGTGAATGGGAGAGTGCATGGGTAGTGCCTGAGTGATTGGATATGTGCATGGTCAGTGTCTGGGTCATTGCATAGTAGTGGCTTAATACATGGATGAGTGCAAGGGTAGTGCCTGGGTGATTATAAGAGTGCATGGGTAGTGCCTGAGTGATTTGATATGTGCATGGTTAGTGCCTGGGTGAATGGATGAGTGCATGAGTACTGCATGAGTGAATGGATGAGTACAAGCATAGTACCTGTGTCATTTGATCAGTGTATGGGTGAGTGCAAGGGTAGTACCTGGGTGATTTGATCTGTGCATGGGTAGTACCTAGTTGAATGGATGACTGTATGAATAATGCCTGAGTGAATGGATGAGTGCATGGGTTGAGCCTGAGTGAATGGATGAGTGCTAGGTTAGTGCCTGGGTGATTGTGTGAGTGCATGGATAGTGCCTGGGTGATTGGAAACATGTATGAGTAATGCCTGGGTGATTGGATGAGTGCATGGGTACTGCCTGGGTGATTGGATGAGTGCATGAGTTGTGCCTGGATGAGTGGATGAGTACATGTGTAGTACCTCAGTGAATAGATGAGTGCAAGGGTAGTGTCTGCATGATTGTGAGAGTACATAGATAGTGCCTGAGTGAATGGATGAGTGCATGGGTACTGCTTGGGTAACTGGATTAGTACATTGGTAGTGCCTGGTTGATTGCATGAGTGTGAGTAATACATAGGTGACTAGATGAGTACAAGAGTATCGTCTGGGTGATTGGATGAGTGCAAGGGTAGAGCCTGGGTCATTCAATGAGTGCAAGGGTAGTGGCTTGGTGATTGGGTGAGTGCACGGAGAGTGTCTGTGTGATTGGGTGAATGCATTGATACTGCCTGCGTGATTGGGTGAGTGCATGGATAGTGCCTGGGTGATTGGATGAGTTCATGGGTACTTCCTGGGTCATTGGATGAGCTCATGTGTAGTGCCTGGGTGAGTGGATGAGTGCATGGGTAGTGCCTCAGTGAATGGATGAATGCATACATAGTGTATGGGTGTTTGCATAGTGCATGGGTAGCGCCTGGGTCATTGGATGAGTGCCAGAGTAGTAGCTGGGAGATTAGATTAATTCAAGTGCAGTACCTGAGTGATTGGATGACTGCTTAGGTAGTGGCTGGATGATTGGACAAGTGCAACTGTTGTGCCTGGGAAATGGGATTAGTAACTCAATAAATCCATCACTAGATTAGTGATTTGACACACGTATTATATCTCGACCTCCAACCACAATGAAAAAATAGAAACAGACAAAAATTTATTAGACTTTCATTTCGACTATTAGGCAACCAAACAACATACAATATTTTTTAAGAAAAACTTTAATTCAAACTAGACAAGTGTTTTACTGTTTTTTACTGTTTTCAGCTTTTATACTTGTTCAGTTTCAAGAGTGCCTGAAGACTCATCATGAAACAGTGGGAAAAAACAATCAATGGATTGTAACAAAAAACAAATGTGCAGAGTAGATAATTACAGCTAAGTCAAACTGTTCACTGCACTCACTACAAGTTTTTTAATACTGGCTTGCTGATGGGTTACTACCTTAATGAAAGCAACTATATGGTAAAACTGTTTCTGATATTCTTATATCTGGTACAAAACCTCCAACAATTATGAAGCAGTCTTCATTTTTGCATATCCTTTTGTAAACATCATCCCTGTTAGGCCAAATGATATTTAAAATGTTCTTAGTCCATGTATGAAAAACATAACTCATAGCACTACGTAGAAGTTGCTGTAGCAGAAACAAAAGGGGACTTTTATTTTAGTGGTGAAGAGTCTTTTCACATGCAACGTAAGGCTGCTGGTATTATAGTACCTGCATTTACTTTTTATCTGTAGTAACACAATGTAGTCCTCAAATGTTTATAAATTCCTTTCCCGCAGTAAAAAAGAGTCCTTCATTTCTAACAGCTTGCTGTAGACAATGCCCCCAATAGGCTGATTAATGTCTCAGAAACACAACACAATACCACATTTTCTTATCCTAGATTCTCCTTAGAACTTCGGTTCTAGAAATAGCAGATATGAGTTTGGTAACTTTTTGGGAAGTTTTGATTTGAATGTCACTTGTATGTCATTGCACTCTGTCCATCCTGTTTGACATCTTAAATATATTGTGTAGTGGCCAGCGGTTATATTAACTCCTTCATGAAATATGATTGCTATGGTTGTGAAAGTTCTTTTTGAGATGGAAATTTGTACAGCTTTAAAGTTTGTAATTTCAGTTCCTAATTTAGTACCATCCACTCTGCATCATTGTAGCATGACTATGGTATATTTTCCAGACCTCTGTAGAAAGAACGTTGACCTAAGTTCTGATCTGCGGTTTGGACAGGTCATATCTTGATGGGCATTTGTATTTGAATTTTCAAATGGCACAGCTTCACAATCTGGTAATGTCAAGTAGGTGAATCGTTCTGAATTGATTTCAGTGCTAGACGCAAATTCACAATCTTCACAGTTATGGGTCCATTTATAAGTTAAACCGAATAATTCATTGATATCTTCATCTAACAGTTCTAGCATTACCATTAGAAATTCTTCAGCATCCTGCTGAAGATTTTGAGACAACACTACTGATCCAGTAGAGTCATCAATGATTTTTCTCATTCCAGTAGCAGAATATATAATACTTCTATCACTTCTTAAATCTTCAAGTAAACTACACAGTTGTGAAGATATTGTTTTATCTAACTTTTCTTTCATAGAATTTGTAAAATGAGGCAAATGATATAGTCCATTTACACTACATTTGCATAACAGTTCACTCCAGATTTATTATCAAAGTGATAGCGTTGTATTTTCTCATTGTGCTCTACTTTTCTTTTCTTTTCTCCTTGTTGATTTTCTTTTTGTCCACCTTTCTGTTCAACTGTGATAGACTGTTTTTATAGTTTCCGCTTTGGACACAGTATTGCTTTTTGAACCACAGAATACTGGCCTAAATGAGGTGCATATTGGGCTCTTAATCGATTATACTCTGTTACACAGCTCACATCAGCACTTACTTTCTTCTCATCAAAATCAACCAGACATAAACCAGGCAATGTTCTAATTCACAACAAAGCAACATATGACATTCCTTCTTTGAATACACAACTACCAATAGAAACAAGACCTGTATCTACACTTAAACCTTGTGATTTGTAAATAGTTACTGCATACGCTAAAGATACTGGGAAATGCTTTCGCTGGACATACAAGTCTTTCACATCTAGGAAACGTACAATGCATCTACCAATCTGCTTAACTTCAGAAATATCATTACATTTTATGGCTAAGCTTTCCAAATCATTTCCGTTTGGATAATTAACAAATTTCATAAATTTACCTATTGCACCATTCACTAGTACTTCTTCAAAATTTAAATTACGACGTAAGATTACACAACAATTTTTACAGATACACAACTGTTTTTCTAATACTGCAGTTTTCGACACAGACTTTTCTAAACTATCCAATTTCAATTGCAGTTTTTCTGTTAGTAGCACTGTAACTCGTTGATGTTCGATTTGATCATTTGCTCTAATTTCGACAATCTCTTCTTTTTCCAGTTGCAGTAATTGTTCATTGAATTTACTACACTCCTCAAGAATTGGCATGGAACAAACAATAGACGTTTCTTCCTTAACAAATTTGTACATTACTTCAGCAGCTGAAACATTACTTGGAAACAAGTTTTTGAAGAGACAGGTTTGTAATACTGTCTTTCCCTCTTTTGTGAGGACTCCCACTCTTATATCCTTTAGTATATCTGCATAATGCATTTCTGATGCTTGGCGTATATTTAGGATTGTATTGAAAGTTTTCCCAAATTTTTACATTTCCAATACTTCCTAGTGAATTCCTTGTTTCAATATGTAGTATTGTCTTGAATACAAAGTGTCCTTTTACAGGAGTTAGTTGTAGCAGGTCTCCAAAAACTATTAAGCGTTTTCTTCCAAAAAGTACATCATAGTCCGTTTTTAATATTTGCTGCATTTGTAAATGTATAAAAGCTAGCATTAGGTTAGACACCATACTGACTTCATAAATAAGTAGTAGCATTAATTTCTTTAATACTCTTGCCAATTCATGATACGCTTCACCACATAATTTGTTGTATTGTAATTTGTTGTCATGTTCAACAGGCAGCATTAATAAGAGAAGAAAGGTAACTACTTTAACATTATGAGCAGCTAAGCCTGTTGGTGCAGTGACTACACTCGACAAATTGGAATCTGTTGTCTTCCGTAGATAACTTGCCAGTACTTTAACCCCTTCCATGCTCATGACGGAATGGTTCCGTCATGACCACAAGTTCTAGTGTGCTCATGACGGAACCATTCCGTCATGAGCACATGCTCAGGAAATCCCTCTGCTGCAGACAGCAGAGGGATTTCCCATTTTTTTTTTTTGCCTGAGGAGGTGGGGAAGAGCTTCCCCAACCTCCCCAGGCATATTTTTGTATTTCATTTTAATGACGATCGCGCGCATGGCGCGCGATCGTCATTACAATGAAATCGAAACTGAAACTTAGTTTCAGTTTCGGTGCTTGTGGGGCTTCTCAGCACCCCGAGCGCCGAAAAAGATGGGAGAGGTATCGTTGGAAAGGGGAGAATCTCCCCTTTCCAATGGTACCCTTCCCTATTGGATCCCTGCTTGGGGATCGCCCTCCTGGTTCCCTCCAGTGTTCCCCCAGGTCTCCCGATAAAAATGGTGCCTCACTCGTGTGGGAGACCCAAGTACCCGCGACAGGCAAGGGCCCAAAACATTTTGTGACAGGCAATTTTGATGTCGCCTCAATATGTTTTGGGCCCTTGCCTGTCGCGGGTACTTGGGCCTCCCACACGAGTGAGGCACCATTTTTATCGGGAGACCTGGGGGAACACTGGGTGGTAGGAATTTTGTGTCAACCCGGTGATGCCACAACTTTCCCACACAAAAATGTGTGGAAAAAGGGATTTTTTCAGCTAAATTTCAGGTTTGCAGGGGATTCTGGGTAAGAAAACGTTGGGGGATCCACGCAAGCCATACCTCCCTGGAATCCCCCGGGTGGCTAGTTTTCTGAAATGTGTGGGTTTGGTAGGTTTCGCTAGGTGGCTGCCGAGCACAGGGCCAAAGACCCAGGTGACCCCCTTGCAAAACCAGGTCGTTTTGTGATAGGCAATTTTGATGTTGCCTCAATACGTTTTGGGCCCTTGCCTGTCGCAGGTACTTGGGCCTCCCACACGAGTGAGGCACCATTTTTATTGTGAGATCTGGGGGAATGCTGGGTGGTAGGAAATTTGTGTCAGCCTGGTGATGCCACAACTTTCCCACACAAAAATGTGTGGAAAAAGTGATTTTTCAGCTAAATTTGGGGTTTGCAGGGGATTCTGGGTAAGAAAACTTTGGGGGATCCACGCAAGCCATACCTCCCTGGAATCCCCCGGGTGTCTAGTTTTCAAAAATGTGTGGGTATGCTAGGTTTCCCTAGCTGCCCGCCGAGCACGGGGCCAAAAACCCAGGTGACCTCCCTTGCAAACCAGGTAGTTTTGTGATAGGCAATTTTGATGTCGCCTCAATACGTTTTGGGCCCTTGCCTGTCGCGGGTACTTGGGCCTCCCACACAAGTGAGGCACTATTTTTATTGGTAGACCTGGGGGAACGCTGGGTGGTAGGAAATTTGTGTCAGCCCGGTGATGCCACAACTTTCCCACACAAAAATGTGTGGAAAAAGTTATTTTTTCAGCTAAATTTCAGGTTTACAGGGGATTCTGGGTAAGACAACGTTGGGGGATCCACGCAAGCCATACCTCCCTGGAATCCCCCGGGTGTCTAGTTCTCAAACATGTATAGGTTTGCTAGGTTTACCTAGGTGCCGGCAGAGCTAGGGTTCAACATCTACAGCTAGGCACTTTGCAAAAAAGGGTCAGTTTTTACTGTGAAAATGTGGTGTGTCCACGTTGCGTTTTGGGCGTTTCCTTTCGCGGGCACTAGGCCTACCCACACAAGTGAGGTACCATTTTTCTAGGAAGACTTTGGGGAACGCGGGGTGGGTGGAATTTTGTGGATCCACGCAGATTCCAGAAATTTTCACCACAGAAATGTGAGGAAAATGTGTTTTTTTTTACAAATGTTGAGGTTTGCAAGGGATTTTGGGTAACAGAACCTGGAGAGAGCCAGTCAAGTCACCCCATCCTGCATTCCCCTGGGTATCTAGTTTTCAAAAATGTATAGGTTTGCTAGGTTTCCCTAGGTGCCAGCAGAGCTAGGGTTCAAAATCTACAGCTAGGCACTTTGCAAAAAAAGGGTCATTTTTCACTGTGAAAATGTGGTGTGTCCACGTTGCGTTTTGGGCAGTTTCCTGTCGCGGGCACTAGGCCTACCCACACATGTGAGGTACCATTTTTCTCGGAAGACTTTGGGTAACGCGGAGTGGGTGGAATTTTGTGGATCCACGCAGATTCCAGAACTTTCCACCACAGAAATGTGAGGAAAATGTGTTTTTTTTGACAGATTTTGAGGTTTGCAAGGGATTCTGGGTAACAGAACCTGGTGAGAGCCAGTCAAGTCACCCCATCCTGGACTTCCCTAGGTGTCTAGTTTTCAAAAATGTATAGGTTTGCTAGGTTTCCCTAGGTTCCGGCAGAGCTAGGGATTAAAAAACTACAGCTAGGCACTTTGCAAAAAAAAGGGTCATTTTTCACTGTGAAAATGTGGTGTGTCCACGTTGTGTTTTGGGCCGTTTCCTGTTGCGGGCACTAGGCCTACCCACACAAGTGAGGTACCATTTTTCTCGGAAGACTTTGGGGAACACGGGGTGGGTGGAATTTTGTGGATCCACGCAGATTCCAGAACTTTCCACCACAGAAATGTGAGGAAAATGTGTTTTTTTGGACAATTTTTTAGGTTTGCAAGGGATTCTGGGTAACAGAACCTGGTGAGAGCCAGTCAAGTCACCCCATCCTGGATTTCCCTGGGTGTCTAGTTTTTAAAAATGTATAGGTTTGCTAGGTTTCCCTAGGTGCCGGCAGAGCTAGGGTTCAAAAAGTACAGCTAGGCACTTTGCAAAAAAAGGGTCATTTTTCATTGTGAAAATGTGGTGTGTCCACGTTGCGTTTTGAGCCGTTTCCTGTCGTGGGCACTAGGCCTACCCACAGAAGTGAGGTACCATTTTTATTGGGAGACTTATGGTAATACATAATTGTAGAGAACTGTTATTACCTATTGACTTTCGAGGCATTTCTGCCTTCCAAATGAAAGACAATGTGTAAAAAGAAGTCATTTTGAAAAATGACCTATAATTCTCATGCTAGTATGGGTACTCCCAATTTCGGAAATGTGCAAATATCTACTGTTTCTAAACTCTATATTTTGTTCCCATTTCAGAAATACATAGGTGTCTTTCATACCGATTTTTCCATGTATACATTTTCCCAAAATAATTGCTATATACCCGGTACATAATAAAAAACCATTGCAAGACGCTGCTCAGTAATTGGCTCTGGGTTCGTCGGGTTCTTGGTGAACCTACAAGTCCTATATATCCCCACAACCAGAAAGGTCCAGCGGATGTAACGGTATATTGCTTTCAAACAGCTGTCATAATTAGAAGAAGTTACAGGTGAAAACGTTGACACAAATGGCTGTTTTTTTCAACTAATTTTAAATTTTTCCTAATTTAACTGTTAGTTTCTATAAAGAAACCTTGAAGGATCTACACAAATGACCCTTTGCTGAATTCAGAATTTTGTCTACTTTTCTAAAATGTATAGCTTTCCAGGATCCATTATTGCTTTCATACCCATTTCTACCATTAACTGGAAGGAGGTTGAAAGCACAAAAAATAGCAAAAATAGGCTATGTCCCAGAAAAATGCCAAAACTGTGTAAAAATTTTTGGTTTTCTGACAAACGTCTGCTTGTCCCTGAAAACATAGAAGATGGTGATTTCAGCACCACAACCCCTTTTTTTATACCATTTGCAGGGAAAAAACAGAGGCTTTAATCTGCAGCCCTTTTTTCCCAAAAAAACTAAATTTAGCTGTATTTTGGCTAATTTCTGGGTCCCCTCCAGGGGAATCCACAAACCCTGGGTACCTTTAGAATCCCCATGATGTTGGAAAAAAAGGACGCAAATTTGGCGTGGATACCTTTTGTGGTCAAAAAGTTACAGGGGCCTAAGCGCAAACTACCCCAAATTGCCCAAAAAGGCTTAGCACAGTGGGGGGGGGGAAGGCCTAGCAGCGAAGGGGTTAATCAAGAAGCGTTTCTCAGTCCCAGGTTGACCACTTATGTACAATAGGACTGATTTATATGTAGAACATGCACACTCTTTATTCTCATGGAGAAATCCATTTCCTACTTTACATTTTACCTCTTCAAAAATGTCTTTCTGATCTGCATTCAATTGCTGTATTCGTAGTTTCAGATCCACAGTTTCATGACTTACTTGCTGCATTGCATTCTCCACCTCAGTCATAGTTATTGCAGCTTCATTTTCAATGATTGGCTGTCCAAGAGGATCTTGACTTCCAGGTACTGAACTTTGATTGCTCTGAGAACTCTCTCATGCTATCGCAGCAGCAATTATTTCTTCTTTTTCAATCTCATCTCTCAACATTTGAAGATACACCAGAAACACAGAGCACTCAATGCGGTCTTTCACAGCATTGAATGAGTCTTCATGACAGTCAAATTATTGATGTAGCTCACATTCAGTTCGCCATGGCTTAAGCAACTGTAACAAGGCTAAATAGAAAAACTTTCTTCTGTCCGGAGTTTGGCAACTTAGCTTTTGATGGTTAATTAAATTCCCTATGTTATGTCTCACCAAACATCCTTCACATCCAGCCACATCAAATTTACCTTCATCTATGTTTTCACTGAGATTACCTCTGAAAGTATAATGTTGAAGTATTTCATAAGAACGCATCCTTTCCAGATGAGTACTTCATCTTGGATAGTACGTATCCAGCATGTTACTCTTCAGAATATCTGTGCTGTGTGGCTCAAATTCTACAAGATATACTGAATTTCAGGAAAAGACTTCAGTACTATGTTATGAGTATTAGCAAGCCCTAAACTCACCCATAGAACTCCTCTAGATTTAGAAAACAAACTAGCTGAGCTTAACCGGTCGACACATTCATAGGAGCCTATCTCTATGTGAGAAAGCATTTTCTAACTAAAACTGTACAATTTCTTTGTAAGACTCTTTTTTGCTGAAATCTCCCCCCACATCTCTTCCATCTCAGTTTTCTCTGACTTTGTTATGTAAGATGTAACGTACCAAGCAACAGCAATTGAGTTGTCTGCAACAAACTGCACATCCATGTTTGCATTACGCATTTTCAGAATCACAGGGTTGTAGTAATTGATGTACTTGGAGGCCTCTGTTCTTCTTAGGTTGTATTGATTTTTCGGAGATTTCCTTGTAAGTGTATGTCTGACTGCAGACAAAAAGCTGTTGACTCTTCCTTCTGAGATGAAAGGTCGTGGGAATCCGAAACAACATCTTATATAAAATTTCCCTTTTGCTCTGTATTTTTTCGCGGACAATATTTTCCACATCTATGATTTTGGAATCGTAGAACTTTTTCTCTTAATATGTTGTCACTACTCTCCTTTGGGATGGAGCAAGTTACATTCTGCTCAGAAAAAAGAGAACACAGACTCATCACTGTCTGTTCCAAACTTTGGGGCATCTTTTACCCACAACAGCATGTGAAAATGGGGAGCCCTCTGGCTTGGTACTCTTTACGCCCAAAAAAATCAACCACTTCTCCAAGAGGAGGTTTTGTTCAAGATGAAAGCCATCATTGCCTGAAATCTGTGATTAAATTATCTGCAAACATTTGCAGGGTCTAGTGAGCACAGTTCTCCTGGTGTCTTCAGATGAATGTCTTTTATATTTAAATTTGCTTTCTGCAAAAATTCGAGCAGGTCATGCCATGCATATTCAGCACAACTCAGTGTCAGGAACCAAGTGGGTGCTCCAAGGTTCCTCAACATGGACTTGAGTTCACCATGATGCAGATACTAATATACATTAGTCCCACGCCAACATGCCATTAGGTTTATTAAATTGTATTCCAAGTGCTGATCTTTCCCTTGAACATTTTCCCAAAATTCCCTTGCTGATATATTATGCAAATTAACTCCTGTTTTTAGAATATGATTCAGGGCATATGAGAGGCCAGACAAGTCACTCTTAAATAATAGGTGAAATATATATGGAATACACTGATGAAATCTAGGATCTTCTGAATAAATCCTACTACATCTATACTCAGCTGCAGGTATTTGCACAGGCCGCTCGTTATACCTGCCACCTACTCCATTCGGAAAAAATGTGGGAAACACTGAGCTTCTAAACCTTTTTCCCACACACTTAATGGAGATCCTTTTGCTTCCTTCATTTGAAACAGCTCACTGGCATCACCAGTAAACTATTTAGAACATGAAGTGTGGATCCTATAATGTTCATACATTTCTTCTGTCCTAGACTGATCCACCTTCTCAATCTGACCTGTTGATGGAAATGTCTGATCCTCCATATGTGTGATATCTTGCAGGCTTTCCACATTTGTATAGTAAACATTGTTTTGTACCAGATATAAAGTTGCTTTTTTAACTTTGGCAACATCTACTAACTCCTGCCATATCTTCTTGCTCTTGGTACGCACACCATTTACAAGAATTACTAGTTCTTCCTCTAAATCTCTTTCTACCCCTACCGTTTCAATGTTTTTCTTGACATCTAATGGCAAATACACTGTAGGGGTAACTTGCTTGTCTTTGGCTCCATACGTACTATAGCTGAAATGGATGTATAGTTTGGATAAGAATGGACTCATAAATATTTAAACCTCAAAGTGCTTCTGGAATGGAAACCAGTTCTAACTTGTTATGCACAGCTCTAGCAGGCATTTTATTATCCTCTAATTTTTTGTAGCAATGCTTACATATAACTTGTCGTGTGGACAAGTCAAATCTTTCTTCTACAAATAAGTACAGTGCAAACTTTTGCCAGTTATCATTATTCTCTTTTTCACTTTTTAAATATAAGTCAACAGTCCGCATTTGATTCTTGTAGTGAGGGCGTCAACAGCATATACAAACATACTCTGGTTTATCAGCACATACTGTCTTACGTTTTGTAATCTCTTCTTGAAAAATATCAACTGTAGTACCTGTGTCCTGTTCTACAACTCCTCCTGTTTTCAACTCTTCAATTTCCCTACAGTCCTGTTCTGGACCAAAGAAACAAAACTGCACATCAAGTCAACAAAAACTTTATTCGATTCACAGAATCATTAAAGCATAATTAAAACACGTTAGAAAACATTAATAAATCAAACACCTAAAATGCATTGATCCTGATAATATTTACAATTAGCAGCAGCAAAAACCATGTATCAGTATACTTCATATATTTGGGAATTTTTAGTTACTTTAGTCACAAGGATTTTTGTTCGATTCATTATATATAATGTATAGTAAAAACTCTTTGAAATGTCAAGTGCAAGTTTGTTCGACCTTATTAAAAACAGCTATTAAACACATTTCATCATATTATTTACATTATATACACTCTATCATGATACAATTATATAACATACCGCCTATACGCAATTAGGAAACTTTGGTTAACCTTTAAGAAGTTTCACTATATATCATGTGCAAACTTGCGTATGCTGCTTATTAATGAGTACAAACTAAAAATATAGACAGTACTTCAGAGATGCTGAGTAATTAGTCGTGATTAAAACTCAACAAAAATGTACATTCGACAAACCACAGTTTAAAATACACATCATAATACCAAAGTCATAGTACCCAAAAGAACCCCTATTTAAAAAGAATAATAAAAGTGTCTTTAAAATTTTAGACCTTCTTTCCTTCTTATAAAATTTGTAGTCAATAAAAATCTGCTAACCGCGAAGACAAAAAGTTTTGAAGAATCAGTTTTTAGTATGCGTAACATGTCATCAAATTTTCTAACATTCAAGGTTCTGCCTATAGGTTTTATCCATTTTCTTCTAGGGTTTATGTATTTAGGACAGAAAAATAACACATGGGCAATATCCTCTCTGGCGCCCAAATGGCACAATGTACATTTAGAATCTTCATCTCTATCTCTATTCTGAACATGCCCCCATTTTGATGTGAAAGCTTTTATCTGAAGAGTACCATACCTGAATTTCAGGTATAAAATTTTTGCTAGTTGGGGTTCGATGTCATCCAAAAATGATTCAAAGTGAGGGTTTGTTTTAAACATCAGGAATTGAGTTGTAAGTGTTCCTGATGTACCATTTAAAGTGACACTGTGCCAAATGAAGTTCCAATAAATAATTTTAATTTCCCGCTTTGAGTCAGGTCTCAACAGGCCTGGGCTTTCCCAAAATCTGCTCAGGCCTAAATTAGAGAGCCACTTACGAATATGTATCAACCATGGAAAAGTAGTATGAGTGTCAAGTGCCAATAGTTCGCTCAATGCTTGTCTGTATATCACTAGTTCATCAGTAGTCCAGATTCTAATCCAGTATGACAAAGTCATCCAGATTGCCTTATATTCAAGCCGTTTAATACCCAGATCATATATTAATGGAATCAGAGGGGTATTTTGGGAAAGTGCCACAAATCTTCTTAGAACCTTATTTTCCCCCACAGTTAAAGCGGAAAGATTTTCCCCACCCCACAACTCTGAACCATATAGGGCTGCGGTTTGTGCTCTGGACTTGTAAACTTCCAAGGCTGGTGTTACTGCCTTATTCATGGTTGCATGCTGTTTTTTTATAATTGGAGCAGAATTTTGCAATAAAATTGATTTTGATTTCATTATCTGTGGGTTCCATGAAAGTTTTGAGTCAATAGTTACCCCGAGATAAATGAAATTAGAGACACGCTCTATAACCACTCCGTTCAGTACTATATTATTTTTAAAACATTTGTGGGGTTTTATAGCCATATATTTTGTTTTAACGGGGTTAATTTCCAGGCCTTTTAATGAACAATATTCATTTAGTGAGTTTAAAAGGTTTTGCAGGCCCTTTGGGGTTTGAGATAAAAGAATAGTATTATCCGCGAAGGTGAGAGCGCAGATGTGGGCCCTTCCCAATTTTGGGGAATCATGTTGTGATTTTTGGAGGAACTGGACCATGTCATTAACATATAAAAGAAACAAGGTTGGCGCCAGGACACATCCTTGGCGCACCCCTCTCTTGACAGGTATCTTGACATCATCACAAACCTTTTCTACCTCTGCCACAGTACCATGCAAAAATGCCCTATTCATTTCTCCTAAACATAAAGCAGGAGTTTTCACATAATACAGCCTCCTAACTAAAGTTTGCATTTTTGAGTGGTGTACAGCTAACAACCTAAAATGATGAAAGGTGCTTTGGCACACTTTCTTTGATAAACAAGCTAGTGAGTGTCCCTGCAAATTTGTTTGCTTTCTCAGCTTGCAAGGATCCACCTTGTAAAGTACTCATTTTGGGGCACATGCATCAAGCATTTTTGCCTTCGCAAATGGGCCGATTCGCAAAAAATGCTTTCCAGATGCAGCAAACCCCAATTTGTGATTCGGTAACCTGTTACTGAATCGCAAAATGGGTTTGCGATTCGGTATTTGGAAGGGGCGTGTTTAGGGCGTCCCTTCCAAATTCCGAATCCTAATGGTATGCATGAATGTTTTGGGACCGTGAATGGGGTTGCAAAACATTCACATATTACTACCTACTTCAAGTAGGTGGTAACCCATTCGCAAATGGGAAGGGGTCCCCAAGGGACCTCTTCCCCTTTGTGAATGATTGTAAAAGCATTTTTAAGAGCAGGCAGTGGTCCCACGGACCACTGCCTGGTCTTTAAAAATGAAAAGAAAACTTTTCATTTTACTTTTTGTAAAGCATCTCGTTTTCCTTTAAGGAAAACGGTCTGCTTTACAGCAAAAAAAAGATTGCTTTATTTAAAAGCAATCACAGACATGGTGGTCTGCTGACCTCAGCAGGCCTCCATCCCCATGATTTTTGCGATTCCTAGGGGGTCGCAAAATGCGATCTACCTCATTAATATTAATGATGCGGAGCGATTTACGACCCCCTAGGAATCGCAATCTGAAACTCTTTGAGTTTAATTCATTGTATATTGCGATTACCTAATTGCGATTCTCGATTTTGTTGCATGTAGCCCTTTGTGTTTTAAACTTCACCTTGAAAATATACGTAGGCATTTCCTTAATATATCAATGGATTGCTGTCTAATACTACAAACACTACTACAATTTCATTGATATACAGAGGCCTGACTACGCCTCCCTTGTACCTCTTCTGCAATAACTTCTACATTTCTATGTACCATCACCTATTTTGCTGTAGGGCTGTCATTCTTCATTTCATTACATCGTCTGCTTTCATCAATTGCATGAACTAATCTGTTATCCTGGAGATAGCTTTCTTCATTGAGGAAAGGCTCTGTACTAGAAGTATGCATCCATTCTCCAGTAAAAACTGTACGAAAGTTACTTCTATTCACTAATCTTTTCTTCTAGTTTTGTCTCTTCCTGCACAACACTGTTTTATCAAGAGTCTTCATTATATTTACAATCAAAATGAAAAGCTTCCTCTTCAAAGCAAAGGCCTTATCAGCTACTCTCTCAACTCATTCTTTCTGTTTCAGTGCCTCTCTCCTTATTCTATACTTCTTCATAGTTCTCTGTAGATTTATAACCACTCTACTACGAAACATTCTGGCTCTGATTTCCTTCAACTGCTTCTGCCTCCTGGTTAAGGTGCATCTATGTCTTTTAAAATCTCTTCTGTTTTTGCTGTGTACAGTTTGTCCACTCTTATTGTTTCTCATAGTCATAATTTAATTTTCTTTATTTTGTAATATTTGCAAATGTGTGCATATATTTTTAAGAAATGACTTTGTCCTCTTATCAGTAACTCTTTTTTCTTTCACCACTTTTTCTGTGTTTTGCCCCTTTTGTAAATTATTTCTACAAACATACTATAGTTGCTTCTGTTGCTTTTTCGTCTGAGCTTTTGTAGGCATTGTAACTGTGTGTTGTTATGTAGATATTGTTCAGTGAAAAAAAAGAATATTTAAATGTTTACCCTAGCCAATCAACCAACTACTTTACTACTGACTTACACATAACACAAAAATAGTTTTCATGTTATGTTGGAGTTTTCAATCTACAGATGAACCTAGAAATATTACTACATGCACTTACGTCAATATAACAAACCCAGAGCAAAACACAAAACTTTATTTACTAGTTATCTTTCAACATTTTAGCACCCTCTTGTACAACACAGCTACAGCATATCTCACTTCTCACTTATACATGGTGAAAGAACAGTTTATCCCTTCTGTGGTAAATTTTAAAATGGACTTCAAGGCAAGGAGACATATTTACAAGCCCCATGCACTTTCCGGAGCGTAGCTTTTTTGATACACCGGCGCCGTAACGTGGTGCTTGATATTTACAAAGCCACGTTGCGTTGCTTTTCATGACCTTATAAATACAGGTGCTTTTCAGGCAGCACTTTGCGTGAAAGAAGCATGCCATGAGTGTTGCTGTGGATGTTCCCATGCAACACCCATGGATTCTGCCACTTACCCAAATTTATAACTATTTGTAAACCTGGCAATGCGTCAGAATCCTACACCTCCCCAGGGGAGGTTTAAGGGGATGCAACAAGGAGAAATACTTTTCTTTCTCCTCACTATTTCCTATTTCTATGTGTGATGCATTCTGCAGCACACATACAAAGAGGAAAATACCTCTTGTGATTGTTTTTGTTCAGGATGGAGTCCCTTCCTGCACAAAAACAATCATCCCCACTACACAGACACCCTTGCACCATGGTGGAAGGGTGCCTCCATTGGTGCATGGCAGCCAGTTGTGCGCCAGCACAGGGTAGAGCATAGGGATCCATCATATTGTTATAAATATGACGCATCACTGTGCTTTAAAAGTAATGCAACATGGCGCAGACAAATGGCTTGCAGCTCCGCACGGCATTACTTTCTTCTAAATTTAGCCCCAAGTTACTAGTACATACAGCGTTTCAACACTATAAATACAAAAACACAACACAAGAGCTAATGGATGCCTCTCTACCATTGTGTTAGTGGTCTATTTACTATCTCAGTACTGTTCTACTTAAATGCATCAGATTTAAATTTTGGGAAATGGGGCATATAACGATCTGCACGTTAATGTCTATCTAAGTATAAACATTACTAATTCTTCCAATTACATCCAAAGAGTATGTCACAGCTTGCATATATATTTCACCAGATGGTTCTAAAAGACTACATATCCCTCAATAAAACTTGTAAAAACATATGTTTGTGGTTGAATACATGAATACTCCCTGGATGACTTAATTGATGCATACATAGTACCTAGGTGATTCTTTGAGGATACAGGTACTGCCTAGATGATTCCCTTAGTATATCAGAACTCCATGGGTTGTTCAATATCTGCATTGTTACTGTCTGCAAGTTTACATGAGTATATCACTACTATCTGGGTGTTTGGAGGAGTGCATGATTAGTGAGTGAATGATTAGATAAGTGCATATCTAATGGCTCATTCATTTAATCCATGCATAGATACTGGTTGGATGGTTAAATGAGTGCAACTTTAGTGTCTGGATGATTGCATAGTTAGTATATAGATGATTTATAGAGTGCATGGATAGTGCATACATGATTGTTTATGTTCATGCATAGAACCTAGCAGATTGGATGAGTGCATGACTAGTGTTTCAATGATTGCATGACTACTTGGCTGCTGCCCATGTGTTGTTGGTTCAGTGAACAGGTAGTACCTGGCTGTTTAGATAACTACATTGGTAATGCCTGGATAATTAAACAAGTGAATCAGTAATGCCGGGCTGATTACCGGGAGTCTGACTAGTGTCTGAGTGATTGCATGACTCCATTGGTAAACCTTGTGAGATTAGATGAAAGTAAGTTTACTGATGGGGTGATTGTATTAGTGCAAGAGTATTCTGTCAGTAATTAAATGAGTACATAGCTAATGGATGAAGAACAGGTTTACTACAATAGTACTCTCTACGTAATTAGATGACTGCATGAGTAGTTCCCTGGGTGTTTGCATGAGTTCATGCGTGTGCCTCAGTATTTCAATGACTTCATGGGTTGTAAGTGTGTGCTTATATGACTGCATAGCTTCTGCGTAAGTGTTACAATGACTGCATAGTTACAGCCTTGTTAATTACATAAGTAAATGGTTAATGTCTGGGTGATTAGATGAATGTATAAGTGGTGACTCCATAGTTGAATGACTACATAATTTCTGCCTGCCTGATTGCAAGAGTACATGTGTAGTGTCTAGGTAACTGAATAACTCCATGGATACTGAATCACTGATTTGATGACTGCCCCACTAGTGGTTGGGTAACTGTACGAGTACCTGACTACTGCCTGACTGACTATGAAAGTATCTTGATTACTTTTAGCTACATAAACGTTGTGACTATATATCTGACTCATTGATTAGCTCCTTCTGTCAGTATCAAACTACCTATTTTACTGTATATATGCTTTTCTACTGAGCTATGTGTGACTGAAGTCAAGTTATCACACTTGGTATATGATTGCATACATGGCTCTCCAGCAGTATACATTGCTTTGTTACTGAAAATGCACATGCATCAGTAAGTTTCTAAAATGGAAAACAACATTTGAAAATGTTCAAAGCACAAAACGTTTTGTGAATGGTATAGATACATCATTTCTCAAATACTTCTTCTGCATCCAAAACATATATTCAGCATTTTCCAAACAAAAGTTACACTCCGAATGAAGCTAGAGCAAGAACTCTCAATGCATTCTGCACTATTAATCTGTCTCAATTTTAAACAAACCATGTTTAAAGAAAAAACATCACCCTCACCATATACATCAAACCCACTCTCACCACTCTCATACAAAGCAACCATGAAATGGCAACCTCTTCAACTTTTCACTCTGTTAAAATGAGAAAGGCAGCAAACGATATCATGACTTTCATTTTAGACTGCACTATCTCCACTTGTCAACGGTTAGTATCTGTTAACCCTTTCCCCCTTTCAAAAAGAGATTTGTATCTATGTGCGTTTGCGATGTATTTGCGATGTTCGCAGAAGAATCGTAAAAAAAAACGGGAGTTCAAACCTATATCTAGCATCATTAAAAAAAAATGTAGATACTACACAACAGTTTACTACATAGTCTCCTGATTTAGAAAATGAAGCTGGCCATTACTTAAATTGTGTCATCGCTCCTCAATTTAAAAAAAAAATTCTGTCTCTTTAACACCCTTCCCCCCAATACACTCTTAGCTCAGTGAACCGAACAACTCAGTGGAACCAGTAGGTCACACGTTCACAGCATATTCTAGAAGGAACATGCTACTTCCAAATGAGATACAGCAGGTGTGGTTTACTCCACAGATTCAAAAGAATATCAATGTCTGTATAACATTTCTTTTTTTAAACAACAGCCAATAATAAGACTTCTTCCTACGGCATCCAACACACTACCTAATTTTATTCACTTTCATGCTGACAGCATCCATTGAAATATATTTATATATATTTTCTAAAACACCTCCATTTTAACTGCTTTTCCTTTGTAAAACTACCTCACTCAGCTCCAGCCTTCTCCTGACTACTATTGTTCCGTCACTTCAAAATGCTTAGGGTATGGATTGTGGGCCACAACTATATCTATTGGACTAAAGAGGCTGCAAAAAAGAGAGGTATTGACATGGATTTGGGTTTGCCAAATGTGCAGATTACTTGGTTTGGCTAGAGAGGGTTAAGGTTTCATCAGTTGTTGGATTTTGTTAAATCCATTGTGGATTCACAAGCTCCTCAACTCATGATTGTGCACCGTGGTGGCAATGACCTAGGCACATTGATTGGGGTAGGGCTGGAAATCCTAATGAAAGAAACCTTTGCAGAACTGATGTCGCTTTCCCCTCACACTGTCTTGGTGTACTCTAACATATGCCAAAGACAGAAATGGAAGTGGTCAAATCAATTCTGTCCACAGATTGACAAAGCCAGGAAACATGTTAAAAAAACTGTTCCTGCATTCATCAGAGACCATCGCATGGGCTGTATTTATAACAACAATCTGCTTTTTGGCATGCTTGGACTTTATAGAAATGATGGAGTGCACTTTACAGATGAAGGCAACAGGGTGTTTCTAATTAACCAGAAACTCTGCATCCGGTCTTATGTATAGCAGGCATATACACACAAACAACACAATGGCTCTTGTCAGTGCCACCCTAGTACCCAAAATATTGTGAAGTATTTTTCTTAGAGAGGGTTTTTTTTTGGGGGGGGGATCTTTGCGACAAAGTCACGATCCCCGGAACATGTCACGAAAACGGAAAAGAAAACAGACATTCAATGATCACCAACACATCCAAAAATAATATGTAAAGAAAACCATTCTGAACATTGCCCTACACATATTACTATATTCCTACTTCTTTAGCATGTTTAAACTCATATTTTTATACTAAGTTTCTTTAAAAACCATCTTTGAGACCTACTTTCCGTTTTTGCGGTTATTCGGGATGTCGCGATGGCGTTGTTAACCGCGATGACCACGCCTTTTCCATAAAGTCTAAAACACATATATCCACACATAATTCAGTATTTTACACACTAGGGGTTTCTTACAGTATTCTCTAAAATCATGTTTTTCTATAGAGTTTATATAAAAACCATCTCTAAAACCTATTTTCCATAATATTATTTGTGTGCTACGTTTCTTTACAAACCATCTTTCAGAACAATTTTCCGTTTTCGCGGTTGTTCAGGACGTCGCGATGACATCGTTAACCGAGATGATTGTTTCAGTGATTGCATGACTACGTGGCTGCTGCCCATGTGTTGTTGGTTCAGTGAACAGGTAGTACCTGGCTGTTTAGATAACTACATTGGTAATGCCTGGATAATTAAACAAGTGAATCAGTAATGCCGGGCTGATTACCGGGAGTATGACTAGTGTCTGAGTGATTGCATGACTCCATTGGTAAACCTTGTGAGATTGGATGAAAGTAAGTTTACTGATGGGCTGATTGTATTAGTGCAAGAGTATTCTGTCAGTAATTAAATGAGTACATAGCTAATGGATGAAGAACAGGTTTACTACAATAGTACTCTCTACGTAATTAGATGACTGCATGAGTAGTTCCCTGGGTGTTTGCATGAGTTCATGCGTGTGCCTCAGTATTTCAATGACTTCATGGGTTGTAAGTGTGTGCTTATATGACTGCATAGCTTCTGTGTAAGTGTTACAATGACTGCATAGTTACAGCCTTGTTAATTACATAAGTAAATGGTTAATGTCTGGGTGATTAGATGAATGTATAAGTGGTGACTCCATAGTTGAATGACTACATAATTTCTGCCTGCCTGATTGCAAGAGTACATGTGTAGTGTCTAGGTAACTGAATAACTCCATGGATACTGAATCACTGATTTGATGACTGCCCCACTAGTGGTTGGGTAATTGTATGAGTACCTGACTACTGCCTGACTGACTATGAAAGTATCTTGATTACTTTTAGCTACATAAAAGTTGTGACTATATATCTGACTCATTGATTAGCTCCTTCTGTCAGTATCAAATTACCTATTTTACTGTATATATGCTTTTCTACTGAGCTATGTGTGACTGAAGTCAAGATATCACACTTGGTATATGATTGTATACATGGCTCTCCAGCAGCATACATTGCTTTGTTACTGAAAATGCACATGCATCAGTAAGTTTCTAAAATGGAAAACAACATTTGAAAATGTTCAAAGCACAAAACGTTTTGTGAATGGTATAGATGCATCATTTCTCAAATACTTCTTCTGCATCCAAAACATATATTCAGCATTTTCCAAACAAAAGTTACACTCCGAATGAAGCTAGAGCAAGAACTCTCAATGCATTCTGCACACTTTATGGTAAGATGGGGTTCTGTTGCGGACCCCTGGCCCCGGAATACAAGACGTCAAACAAGTACATTAATAACATTAGAGTAAAGCAAAGTTGAAAAAAAGAAAGAAAAGAAAAAGAAAAAGAAAAAGAAGAAAAAACATACTCAGTCAAGTATATGTTACCTACAGGACAACAGATGTGACAGACCATCTAGTCCTAGGTGCCTGGATAGCAGCCCACTGGTAAATACATATATTGGTAGGTTTACAGAAAGTGGTATAAGTCCTCACTGGTATTGAGGCCCGCAGGTGACTTGGTGTTGAATTGCAAAATATATTTGCTTTCCATTTGCCGTAACAGCTTCTCCCTGTTGCCTCCCCTTCTGAGTGTTGGAATGCAGTCAATGACCGAGTACCTCAGGTGTTCCAGGTTATTATGGTGTGTCTCCTTAAAGTGTCTGGCCACTGGATATGTGGGGTCACTATTCACAATGGCTCTCAGGTGTTGTAGGATGCGCATGTGTACTGCTAACTTGGTGCTCCCGATGTAACGGAGACCACACTCACATTCCAGAATGTAAATGGCATACTCTGTTCTGCATGTTAAGTGGTATTTGATGATGAGAGGTGTCAGTCTGAATGTGGAATCTAGTTGTGTTATATTTTTCCCAAATTTACATGCCCTACAGCTGTTACACTTGAAAAACCCCTTTCTGTCGGATAACCAGTTTGCTGTGCTCTTAATTTCTGGGCTATTTCTGACGAGAGCGTCGTGCATGCAACTTTTTATTCAGGTTGGATCCAGCCAATCAGCGCATTCCCGTTGGTGCGTGCATTCGCGATTCATCAATTTAAACTTACATTTCTCAACAACTATTGAATGGATTTACACCAAAAGGCACTTCCTTGAACCGACATCTACCTCCCTGCCAAATTTGGTGTAAGTCCGTTCAGGGGTTTGGGCTGTAGGTGCTGCTAACGGTTCCTATGGGAATTAACATTACAAACGCACCCTTATTACATGCCCCAAATTCTTAGTTCCCACTGCAAGGATCACCCCCAAACTTTCCATAACAATAGTACCCACTGTGACACTTTTTTGGGAAAATGTCATGCGGATTGGTCAAACGACGCCAAAGTTATAGCCAAGTCAAAAAATGCTTTTCCTATGGAAACTAGGTCCTAATTATAACTACCTACTGGTGACCGTCAGACGGTTATATATATATATATATATATATATATATATATATATATATATATATATATTGCTGCAAACGCTTCATTTATAATGAAGCAAAAACGGCCCTCCGTGGGTTTTATTATCTGGCTTTTATTTACACGAGTGAAATCATCCACGCGTTCCGGCGGATACTTGCGGCCTTGTTCACGATGACAAGCCAAATATTTTATCACAATTAAATACACCTCTTTCCCTTACAACACAGTCATAGAAAGAGGACAACCTCATTTTCTCACAGAGCTCCGTTAATACCATAAACCTGGCAGCCATCTTGGAATGTACAATGTTATCCTCAGACATTACCTATTGAGGTTACAAAAGCACATTACAAATTATAATCAGAAAGTTCCTGATATGCATCAAGGAATAGAATGTTTTCATATTCTCCACATAACATTCCAGTATATATTGTGTATATATTTTCTTCCTATACAATGGATAGTTCCATACAACCTCATATAATTTAAAGTGTGATATGTACATGTTTACTTTATAGCTGCCATTTTGTTTACTTTTCCAGGTATTCTTGTGCTATGTTTTTACGCAAATTTCCTCATTTTCATCTTTATAAAGTGCTAGTGCTTAACAGTGCTTATAAAGTGCTTTCACCAATCCTCTAAAGTGCATGGTCGTTTTCACTATTTATATTACTTAATAAAGCAAAATCACCCTTACTACTATTTCTATTTCTCTAAGTTATTTTAATAAATAGTTAAAAAACAACCATCATATTAATGTGCTTTAGTGTTAAAAAAAAGTGCTAGTGATCCTCCCTTCCTCTAACTGTCCTCTATCTATGAAGTTCTTTATTTTATTTCCGGTATTTATTTATTTAGCACCTTCCTGATAAATGTGCAGTTTTGCTATGAAACTTAATACAGGCATGTAAACAATTCCTCATCCATATTAAAACCATTGGGTTCTTTGCTGTCTATTTCTAGGATGTAGTATGTTTCCAACTTCATCAGTTCCCTTTCTCTATCCCCAACTCTTCTCTTTCTTTGATGTTCCTTTTCAAAATGCCTGGCTACAGGATAGCTTTGATCTTTATTCATGATGGCCCTTCTATGCTGCAGTATTCTTTTATGAACTGGTAGTGTGGTACTTCCCACAAATTTTCTGGCAGGGACATTTTAAAATGTACACCACATAACTTGTTTTGCATGATAAAAAACCTTGTATCTTCACAGTTTTATTAAAAACTGTTTGGAGAGATGAAATGTTTTCTCCATGTTTACACAGCGAATTCTTTAAAACTAATGGGACGCTCCGGTCAGCTCCTGTCTTCAAAGTTTTGGGGTGATTCGTCAAGCGGGGGCGGAGAAAAAAGAGGGGTCCCAAAACACGTTTTCTCCATGTTCATTTTCATAGGAAACTTTAGACAAAGCTACAGCCCGAACTGCTGAACGGAATTACACCAAATGTGGCAAAAGAGTAGCTCTTCGTTCAGAAAGTGTGCTTTTTTTTAAATGGTGTAAATCCGTTCAGTAGTTACTGAGAAATTCAAAAATAAAAATTATCGATATCTAGTGGCCGAGGAGGATTTGCGAACCCTCCCAAGCACGAGCTTCATTCTGATTGGCTGCGAACACTCCAAACCAATATGTGTTGGCAGCCATCTTGTGACTCGGTAAAACCGAGTCACAAGAAAAAGGGTGAAAAAAGGATAACAAAAACAACAAAAGGGGGCAGGGTAGAAACAACCTGCGCCCCAAGGCCTGCTCAGGGGGTCCCTGAACAAAAAAAGCATTTTTTTTAATATTTTGGGCCGAATTCACGCTGTGTGCCTGTATCCGGCCAAAAAAATAAGCCTGCACCTCATTTCTTTAAGCCCCCGGGTGGGCCAGGTCCTGGGGGGCAATGTTTTATTAGGGTGTGGGTCCCAGCCCCGGGGACCGCCACCTCCCCGGGGCTTTACATTTGTACGCGCCGGGGTCCATGCGGGCCCACCCAAGCCCTGGGGACCGCCATCTCCCCAGGGCTTTTTGAAATACTTAGTGTGGGGGGCTCGAGCCCCCCACACTGCTCCGGGTACCACCACCTCCCCAGGGCACACTTTATGGTAAGATGGGGGTCTGTTGCGGACCCCTGGCCCCGGGGACCACCACCTCCCCGGGGCAATGTACATGTTGGGAGGGGGGCCGCGCTGCCCTCCTCCTTGGCCCTGGGGACCGCCACACCCTAGGGCCAGCTCCGGCAATGTCCTGGGGTGCCCACCCCCAGGACATTGCAGTTTGCAATGGCAGGGCTGCTCCCGCCATGCCATTGCAAACTCTGCTTCGCTTCATGGAAGAGAGAGCAGGAAACCTGCTCTCGCTTCCATGAAGGTGAAGCAGTATTGCTTTTGCAAAAGGAGAGCTGCATGTTAGCAGCTCACCTTGTCCAAAAGCAATGCCGGCTCCTGCGGGGGCATTGGGGCTCCCTCCGCGGTCCCCAGTGTGAGGACCGGCCCCGGGATGGGGTCCCCGGGGCCTTCATTGGCCTCAGGAGGGGTGCCACACGGCCCCCCTCTAAATTTCAAAATAAAGGCTGGCCAGGCCCCAGGGCATGGGGTCCCTGGGGCCAGACGTGGCCAAGGGAAGGGGAGCCACATGGCCCCCCTCCTGATTTTTTTTTTTTAAATGGGTCAGGCCCTGGGGGATAGGGTCCCCAGGGCCCACAAATTACTAAGAGAGTAATCAGTAATCAAACAAGCCTCTTGGCACATTGCTGGAGGGGCGAAGAGGTCCTCTTGTGTCCTGAGGACCTCAGGAGTAAAGTGGACTTCATCCCCTGAGCAGCAGTGCACCCAGAGGCACGTTTGCAGAGTGGTCTAAAAAGGTGGCGTTGCCTCGGACAACTCTCAGCAATCCAGCTGTGTGGGGCTTACTGGAGGTACCTGGTGGGCTGGTTGGCCCCCAGGGACTCTCAAGAAGCAAGGGGACTTCATCCCCCAACCCAGAGCGTGCCAGGAGGAGCATTTGCAGAGTGGTGGAGAAAAGGGGCGTGGCCTCGGACCACCTCTCAGCAATCCCACTGTATGGGGCTTACTGGAGGTATCTGGTAGGCTAGTTGGCCCCTAAGGACCCCATAAGCGAAGGGGACTTCAATCCCCATCCAAGAGTGCACCAGGAGGTGCGTTTGTAGAGTGGTGGGCAAAGGGGGTGTGGCCTGCTATGAGAACTTAGCAATCCTGCTGTGTGGGACTTACTGGAGGTAATAGGAGGGGTAGTTGGCTGCCAAAGATGTCCTTAGGGGCCGACTACCCCTCCTGTTACCTCTAGTAAGTCCCACACAGTGGGATTGCTAAGAGGTCTTTGGAGGCCACGCCCCCCTTTCTCCACCACTCTGCAAACACCCCTCCTGGCACACTACGGGTTGGGGGATGAAGTCCACTTTACTCCTGAGGGACTTTGGGGGCCAAGAAGCCCTCCTGGTACCGCCTGTAAGTCCTACGCAGCGGAATTCCTGAGCGCTGGTCAGAGGCCCAGCACCCTTTCTGCACCACTCTGCAAACGTGACTACTAGTTAAAGAAGCATTTGCAATGTAATAGGTCTCACATTTGCAAGAGTTAGAGCTATTGGCGTTGTAAATGTAAACGTTTTTTACTAATGTTTTTTGGATTGGAGTAGATGTACGTTGTGTGTAGTGGAATTATGTGGTATGATGTGCAATGAAATTATGTGGATAGACTTTGAGTTTGATGTGGATAGAAGGTATGTGGTATTTAGTGTATAGGAATTATGTAGAGTGGGATTATGTGTTATGGAGAGTAATTATGTGGTATGTGGTCTGTGTTGTGGAGTGGTAACCTCAGGTTTAGTCTTCCTCGTTTCCATAGAAGCTAAACTATAAACTCAATGAGACAAAAAAAAGAAGGAACCACTGAGAAGCACTTCTGGACCTAGTCAGAGGTATGAGCAGGGCCACTGGAATTATGCGACTGTTTGGCTGCACCGACTTTCGCACAGTTACACATTTTCCGCATTTGCCACATAATCAATCATCTGCTGCATAATCTGCAGATTTGAACAAAAAAACCTTGTTTCTAGCTCAAACTGCTCAAACGCTACCAAAAATGCAGCGACAAGTGTTACAGTGTGGTGGAAGGCCCTTTGCAAACCTAGAATGCTCACCTGTTACTTATTGCTAAATGTGGGTATTAAATTCGTACTAATGGTGTGCAAACCACTCTTGCCTCTTTTTGCACCCCTGTTTCCTTTTTCTGCACCCCTGTTTCCTCTTTCTGCACCTCTCCTGCCTGTTTCTGTACCTCTCTTGCCTCTTTCTACATTTCTCTTGCCTCTTTCTGCACCTCTGTTAGTTCTTTCTGCACATCTCTTGCCTCTTTCTGCACCCCTCTTGCATCTTTCTGCACCTCTGTTGCTTCTTTCTGCACTTCTCTTGCTTCTTTCTGCACCTCTGTTGCTTCTTTCTGCACCCCTCTTGCCTCTTTCTGCACCCCTCTTTCCTCTTTCTGCACCTCTCTTGCCTCTTTCTGCAGTTCTCTTGCCTCCTTCTGCAACTCTCTTGCCTCTTTCTGCAGTTCTCTTGCCTCCTTCTGCACCTCTCTTGCCTCTTTCTACACTTCTCTTGCCTGTTTCTGCACCTCTCTTGCCTCTTTATTCACCTCTCTTGCCTCTTTCTGCACCTCACTTGCTTCTTTCGGCACCCCTCTTCCCTCTATGTGCAACTCTCTTACCTCTTTCTGCACCCCTCTTGCCTCTATGTGCAACTCTTTTGCCTCTTTCTGCACCCCTCTTGCCTCTTTCTGCACACCTCTTGCCTCTTTCTGCACCTCTGTTGGTTCTTTCTGCACTGCTCTTGCATCTGTCTGCTACTAACTTGCACATTTCTGCACCCCTCTTGCCTCTTTCTACACCTCTGTTGGTTCTTTCTGCACCTCTCTTGCCTCTGTCTGCACCCCTGTTCCCTCTTTCAGCACCTCTTTTGCCTGTTTCTATAACTCTCTTGCCGCTTTCTAAACTTTTCTTGCCTTTTTCTGCACCTCTGTTGCTTCCTTCGGCACTTCTCTTGCCTCTTTCTGCACCCCTCTTGCCTCTTTCTGCACCTCTGTTGCTTCTTTCTGCACCTCACTTGCCTCTTTCTGTACTTCTCTTGCTATTTTCTACACCTCTGTTGCTTCTTTCTCACAATTCTTTTGCCTCTTTCTGCACTTCTCTTCCTTCTTTCTGCACCCCTCCTGCCTCTTTCTGTACCACTCTTGCCTCTGTGTGCACCTCTCCTACCTCTTTCTGCACTCCTCTTGCCTAATTTTGCACCTCTGTTGGTTCATTCTGCACTGCTTTTGCTTCTTTCTGCACCCCTCTTGCCTCTTTCTGCACCCCTCTTTTCTCTTTTTGCACCTCTCTTGCCTCTTTCTGTACCCCTGTTCCCTCTTTTGGCACCTTTCCTGCCTGTTTCTGCACCTCTCTTGCCTCTTTCTGTACCTCTGTTGGTTCTTTCTATACTTCTCTTGCTCTTTCTGCACTCTTCGCGCCTCTTTCAGCACCTCTGTTGCTTCTTTCTGCACTTCTCTTCCTTCTTTCTGCACCCCTCCTGCCTTTTTCTGCACCCCTCTTGCCTCTTTTTGCACCCCTGTTGGTTCTTTCTGCACTGCTTTTGCTTCTTTTTGCACCTCACTTGCCTCTTTCTGCACTTCTCTTGCTTCCTTATACACCTCTGTTGCTTCTTTCACAATTCTCTTTCCTCTTTTTGCACTTCTCTTCCTTCTTTCTGCACCCCTCCTGCCTCTTTCTGCACCTCTGTTGCCTCTTTGTGCACCTCTCTTGCACTTTCTACACTTTACTTGCTTCTTTGTGCACCTCTCTTGCCTGTTTTGGCACCTCTTTTGCTTCTTTTTGCACTTCTCTTGCCTCTTTCTGCACCTCTGACTTAGAGGTAGTTTTAATCCCCCTGCCCTATTATGTACCAGGGCCTTACAGGGGAGGTCATGCAAATCACAGGGGTACCCCAACCCATAGTGTACCCTAGTGAATGTAGGTGTGTTCACTGTATTCTAAGTGTCTTTCAGCATAGCACTGGCTCCGGGCCTGGTTAGTCAGAGTCAGTTACCACCAGTACCAGTCAGCAAAAAGTTGGGGGCACAGGATGACTTTGCAACAAGGCCTCTTTCTGCACCTCTGTTGCCTCTTTCTGCATTTCTCTTGCTTCTTTCTGCAATTTTCTTCCTCTTTCTGCACATGTCCTACCTCTGTAGGCATAGTTAGAAATTAGCATTTAAAAAACCTACCAAATATAAAACAGCAATCCTAAGCATATCACTGTAGTATGTCTGACCAAGTTTGTGAAGGTATGCATGTGTGTCTATGCTTTTACCTAGTGACATGTTAAATGAAAATAAACATACAAACACTTGAATACCTGTGTTTCAAACAGCATACTCTGTAAATTTGTGTAAAAAAAGTTGTATGCATTTCTTTCTGCTCACAATACAGGGCACATGGGTATTCAATAGTATATTTGAGGGGCTCTATAACAGATATATACATAAGACATGTCTGCCTGTGCAACCGAATAACAGAGCAGAACTGAGAAAATTGGACCACCTATAGGAGCAGTTACCCGCTTTTTAAGCTACCATCTTCAGATGCCAACAGGAGGGGGTAGACCCTGCACCCCCTGAGTTTCAGACCAAAGGTCTCACAAAATTACTGAAGGCCTGTGCACACGTCTACATATAGCTGTCGAGTATTTACTCTGTGTCATACGTTAACACAAACGGACATTCAATGTACAAACATGTATTAGAAATCACAATGAACAATCAGGAGTTTTTGTGTTCTTCTTTAATCCTGAACGATTGCCCAGCAAACAGGTGTTCCCTCTGGGGAGGTACCCCGAGACTTCTTCAGGGCTGAAAGGATATGTAATAGAGCAATGTCTGCGTCAATCTGACCCGACAGTAAACATATAATACTATTCAAGGCGACCAGTGTTGGCGAGTGAGCACCCTATGTGACATCATAGTTTATGTTTACATATCAGGTGCAGGAACCCGGTGAATGGTCAGACAGTCATAATGAGCATGAGTGAAAATGACACATTGTTACTGTGCATTGCATTGATCGTTGACACAAAATTGGTGTTGTGATGAGTTAGAGAGCACAGTAGGAAAAAAGATTTCAGAAGGACTGTGGAGAGGGAGAGAGGGAGATAGGAAGAGGATTTTTTAGAGCTGAGAGAAGGGAGAAGGGAAATAAGGACTACGAAGTGGGGAAAGAGCAGAACATATGAGCACAGAGGACAAGGGCCTCGTGAGCGCAGGGTGAGATTGGAGCGAGGACCGATCCACACATGAACTGGGACCACGACCTGTGGTGACTAGATGCAGTTAAGCTAATGGTGAAGCCGTGAGGTTAGAAACTCTGAGCCAGATAGCGTAATGCTACCTTTATGGCAATGAAAAGGAGATAAAAAATCTAAGTGAAATGACAAATAAGGAAACAGAAAGTCAGGATTCTGTCGACATATTTGGTGCATGGAGTAGAGAATGCGAGATGAGGAAAGTATCTCACCTCTCTGCCGGTTGTACTTCCGTCCCGGCTGGATATTAAGAGTAAGTATTTCTTAGCGGATCGGAGGGGTCTGAAATAGGGACCACGGTGGAGTAGATATAGGGGCTTCACTGCAAGAGAGAATGTGCGTGTTAGTTGTACTGGCAGACAGGAATAAGAACGTGGAAAGGGATGGGAGAAGAGGCACCTCAACTCTTAATCGATTATACTTCCGTCCCGGTTCCAGGGAAGAGGAAAGTATATAGACCAGGATCAGTCCAGCAGGTGCATCGAGGGGTGGAGCCAGGAGTAAGGGCTTCACTGAAAGAGAGGACATGTGCGTAAGTCCCATGAAGCGAGGAGATGGGTGGTGGATGGGGGTGAGACTAGGGATGTAAGTTATATGCCTGGGAAAGGACCTCAAGTATCACGGTATAAATAAGGGGCGACCTATGGTAGGCATAAAGATTCCAGCGTGGCGGGGGCACAGAGAAGCCCGTAGGCCTCTCTCATTGGCTGCTATGCTTAAGGCATGAGTTTCAAGTTGTAGTGGAAAGAAAGAGTGGGACTGCTTTCCATCATGGAATTAGTGAAAGAAAGCAGGGCGTCGGAAAGGCTGTAATTGGCAACAATAAGTAAAAAAATAGGTTAAAACGAGGCAGGAATTGGAAAATATTGGGGCCAAGAAATCTGGAGACAGTGTATCCACTATGTCGAGCTCAGCGGCAAGCGGTGAGCGGAGGCGCCTGTGGAGAGCGTCTCACCTGGCGAGTGTGTGGCTTGAATCAGCGCGGAGTGAAGTAGCCAAAATAAGGCAGTTTGTCAGTATCAGGTCCGCATTTAAGGGCGATATCCGGCCAATGTGGAGCCCTGTGGATGGCATATTCACGAGACTAAGTAGATCAGAATAACAAGGGAAGGCAGCAGGGCAGTGCGAGAACATGAGGGCATATCTTACCTTCAGCAGCGTGTGCGCTGATCTGTCGAGAACGGTCGCAGCGTCGGGGACCGGAAGTAGGGTCCCATCGTTACGTTGGGTTTATGAGCGAGCGGTAATAGAAAGACTAGAGCGCCAACTCAAATTACGAGGTGGTACGAATAACGTGCATAGCTCGACTAGGGTTGAATATGGGGGCTGTGTGGGAGAAAGGGGAAGACCTCCATGTAACGGGAGTTCATGACAAGATCGAAGAGAGAGAAGAAGGTTAAAAAAGATAGTACGGTGTTAAACAGGAGAGAGTGGGCATGTGTTTGCTGGATGGTCACTCCTGTGTTGTTCATGACATCCTAAGTTCCCTTTCACTCTCCCTTATGAGAGACAATGAATCATTCATTATCATTAGGGACGACCATATACATTGTTAGTGGAGTGCGTTTTGACCGGTTATGTGGATTTGTGTGGGTCAAGCCCCAGGTGAAGAGGTGTGGTCAACATTTCACTGGTGATGAGTGGTTACAGACACTCATCATGTGGGGAGACATTAGGATAATTAGATACAAGCATGTAGTAAACAGTGGTAAAAATTATACAAGGACATTAATGCGGAAAGTCAGAATATGAAACATGATCAAAGGTAGACATGGGGCAAAGGTTATTGAGCATGACATTTCCTGTGCATGATTCACATTGCCTGTGGGTGAAAACGACAGTTAAGTGATATGTTATTGGCAAGTTATTTTTGCGGTTGCTTAGTCACCCAGGAAATACTGCATCTCGTGGTCAGTGTTCAGACCGCAGTCTACTGCTTTTAAGCGCATGATCCAGGTTGCCTCAGTGCGGTGCAGTAGTGGTTCTCTGTTACCCCCCCTTTGTCTGGGTGGGACTTGTTCAATACCGAAAAAGGAAAATTGTTTGTATGGGCCCTGGGCCTTACACTCCATGGCATGTACTGCCATAGGGTACCTGTTATCACACTGTTTCAGTGCCCCGGTATGCTCGCTGATGCGTTCTTTCAGCATCCTAATGGTGCTGCCTACGTATTGTTTGTTGCATTTACAAGCAATTATATAAACAACATATTTGGAAACACAGTTGATATTCTCTTTGATCTTGTATTCACGTCCATCTGGTCCGTTAAACACTTTTTTGTTCGTTGCCCGCCTACAAACTCCACAGCAGCCGCATTTCTGAAAGCCCTGGGAGTGATGGGTGAGCCAGTTACTGTTTGTTTCAACAGAGGGAACCGTGGGACTGAGAATAGATCTAAGTGTTCTGCCTCTTCTGTATGTAATGAGCGGTGTATGTGTGGTGAAGTTTTCCAATGATTTATCTGCTCTGAGGATGTTCCAATGTTTCGTCATGCTCTTCATTAAGTTGAGCATAAGTTCATTGTGGTTTGTGATCAATCTGACAGGTTGATTGGAGGGTGTCTTATTCTTCCTGTCTTTAATGGTTTCTCTTCTGGGTAATTTTAGTCCCCGTCGTTCTGCTTTTACAAGAGTTGATGAGTTATAGCCTCTGGCTCTGAACCTGGATTTCATGGAGTCAAGACAGGAGAGGAACTCAGTGTCCTCGCTGCAATTTATCCTGGTCCTGGTGAACTCACCATAGGGGATAGCCCTGATTTGATGTGACGGATGTGAGCTGGTGGCATGGAGGATGGCATTGCAGGCAGTGGGTTTGCGATGAAGTTTGCTGTGTAGTGTGCCGTTGCTGATATACAGTTCAACATCTAGGAACACAATGTGCGTGTTGCTGTGATGGTGTGTAAATTGGACCCCCAATGTGTTGGAATTCATGTATTGATAGAATTCTTGTAGTTTTTCTTCTGTCCCTGACCAGAGCAGGAGGCAGTCATCAATGTACCGTCCCCAGTAGACTATGTGTTGGTTGTAGGTGTTGCCACTTTGGTTCCATATCCATTGCGCTTCTAGAAAACCCATCAAGAGGTTAGCAAAGGATGGTGAGAACTTAGACCCCATAGCCACCCCTTGCGTTTGTTTGCACCTATTACCCTCAAATATGAAGCAGTTGTTGTTCAGAATTAGCTCCATCATCGATAGAAGCATCCTAGTATGCTGCCATTGGGTGGCTGGTCTCTTGCTTAGATGCCAGTCCAAAGCTCACATGCCAAAAGAGGGTTTGATGTTGGTGTACAGGAACACGACGTCTAGAGTCGCTAGAATTCTATACTGGCAAGATAGAGGAGGCAAAGAACTCTACAAGAGAGCTCTTTAAGACCGTTTCCTCCCTATCTAAGCTCCAGCAAGGAGACTCGTTTTATCCTGATCAAAATTTATGTGATTAAATGGCCTGGTTCTTCCAGTCAAAAGTGCAAACTATTTACAGCGAACTGGAAAGATTGTACCTTGGCCCCCATAATCCACCTTCTCAGGATAGTGAGGAGGGGTTAGAAATCACTAATCATCTATCTAGCTTCTCCCCAATGACATGGGACTCAGTAAATGATCTCTTACTGACTATTAAGTCTGGCTCACCAGATGATCCATGTCCACCGAAGATTATTCATGAGGCTTCGAGATTAACTAGCTCACTACTGACCCCCCTTCTAAACACTACCATAAGGTCTGGATATTTTCCTATAGCATGGAAGAAAGCATGCATTAGACCTATTTTAAAGAAGCCCTCCTTGGACCCTAGGGACGTTAAGAGTTATCGACATATCCCCTGCCTTCCTTTGGCGGCCAAGGTCTTGGAGAAAGCTATTAACCATGAATTAAATTGCTTCCTTATTTCCAATAATACTCTGGCTATTTCACAACATGGTTTTCGCGCAGACCATTCTACAGAATCGGCACTAGTTATGGCCACGGAAGAACTTCGCATGCAAATTGACAGTGGTGGTAGGGCGGTCCTGATCCTACTTGACCTGTCAGCCACGTTCGATACTGTGAATCATATAATTCTTACACAACGGCTGAAGGCAAGTGGGATCCGGGACAAGGCGCTGGCTCTTCTGTCATCATTTTTGACAAACAGAGAACATAAGGTTTGCTGGGACAACCTCAAGTCGGATATATTTCATCTCCCTTGTGGAGTCCCACAAGGCTCGGCGCTCTCACCCACACTCTTTAATATATATGTGACTCCATTGGCCAAACTAGTTAGAGACTTTGGTTTCTCACTTGTGTCATATGCCGACGACACTCAAATCATAGTTTCCATTTCTTCAGTGAATGAGGTGCTGTCGGCTAGGTTTCATAGTTGCCTTGATTACATCGTACAATGGATGCACACCAACTATTTGAAACTAAATACACAGAAGACCGAATTCATGGAGTTTGGTAATGGGTCTCCAATTTGGAATGCAGCTTGGTGGCCAACGGGGGCAGGAGACTGTCTGTCACCAGTGGCTAAGATGAGAAATTTGGGTGTGTGTGGGAAACACAGCTTAATTTCTGCGCACAGATTAATCAGGTTACTTCAGCCTGTTACTTTACGTTAAAGATTCTATGGAATTGAGAAAGACTGTGGTGGTAGCTCTTGTGATTTCTCGGATTGATTACTGCAATGACCTCTATCTAGGGGTTGATAAATGGCAGTTAACTAAGCTACAATCTCTTCAGAACACAGCAGCCCGGACATTACTCAATATTCCTAAATTCAATCGCATTTCAGGGGCCATTAGGAGTCTCCACTGGCTCCCCGTCAAGCAGCATATTGAATTCAAGGCTCTGTGCCTGGTCCATAAAACCTTGTATGGAGGTGGTCCTATGGTGTACCGTAATCTATTTCAATGGTACTGTCCAGGGCATCCACTAAGGTCTGCCAATCAGGCTTTAGTTAAAATCCCGAAATGGAGGAAGGCTAGTTGGGATGGTAGATGCCTCTCCTACCTGGCTCCTAAACTCTGGAATAGGCTGCCCTTGGATATTAGATCTCAATCGGTTTGGTCTAAATTCCGAGGCTTACTAAAAACCTGGCTCTTTCCAGCTTAGCGTTGATCTTATCTTTTCGGGCTTATCCTTTTTTCTGAGTCCTTTCCAGCGCCAAGACGCCTCGGCAATCGAGCGCTATATAAAACCCCTACTTACTTACTTAGAATGATGTCCTCCTGCCACGTGAGATCTGATAAGAGGCTGAGGATATGTTTTGTGTCCCTGATGTAGGAGGGAAGATTCTGAACAATGGGTTGGAGAAACATATCCACATATTCTGCTAGTCTTTCAGTGGGGCCTCCTATGCATGATACAATGGATCTGCTTGGGGGGAAGGGTAAGGTGTATAGGACAGGGAATACGGGTCTGTGTACCTTGAGGTATAAATGCTCATCTTCATTGAGGAGACCTTCTGAGTACCAGTCTCTGAGGTGTCTGTTGATTTGGATGGTGAGGGGCCCTATGGGGTTAGCGCTCAGCTGTTCATCGCAGCTGTATCTGCCAGGTGCGTTAATATCTCACCATTGTAATCCTCCTTGTTCATGACCACGATGTTGCCCCCTTTGTCTGCCTCTCTAATGATGACCGTGTTGTTGGTGGTCAGGAGTGTCAGGGCCTGTCGTTCTCCTTGTATGAGATTATCTGTGGTGCGTGGCCTGCTGGATCTCGTTTTTTGGTTGTATTTATCAAGATCCCCCAGCACTAGTTTCTGGAAACCATCTATAGTGTTGCCCCCTGGTAGCGCGGGTGTCCACTTGGACTTTGACTTAAGTTCACTGGCCAGAGAATAATCTTCTTCAACATTCAGTTCTCGAAGGAGGTTGTCCATGTCAACAGGAGATTGTTCCTGTTCAGTGATGGATAGCAGTAACTGGGTGTCATAAACGTCTTGGATACTTAGAATATCTGACATGCCACACATGGGAATATTTTTAATGCTTTTATTCACATTTGGATTATTGACAAATAATTTTTTTAAGTTTCAGATTCCTGATATATTTGAAAAAATCTATTTTCAGCTTGCACATGTCACCTCTCTCAACTGGGCAGAAACCTAGACCCTTTTTCAAAAGTGAGATCATATCCTGTGTCAATGTCTGTGAGGATAGATTGATTATATCTACCCCAGTGTCTTGTGTCATTGCTAGTTCCTCTTGTCCCCTGATCTGAGGTTCATCCTGATGTTTGTTTGACCCTGCTCTTTTCCCTCTGCGTGTTTTCTTGTTTGTTCCCCACGGTTGGACTGTGTTCTGTTGCCCTTCTTGATCCTTTGTACCTCCCTTAAAAAAGAGTTACGTGGTCTGTCTGTGGTGGGTGCATTGTCAGCCTCACTGTCACTTGAGGGCGGAGCACTTATTGATGTTGAGCTGGATAAGATGGTGGTGGCCTCCGAAGACGTCTTAGCAATCCCATTGTTTGGGACTTACTGGAGGTAACAAGAGAGGTAGTTGCCCCCCAAGGACATCCTTGGGGCCAACTACCCCTCTTATTACCTCCAGTAAGTCCCACACAGCAGGATTGCTAAGTTCTCGTAGCAGGCCACACCCCCTTTGCCCACCACTCTGCAAACGCGCTCCCTGGGGTGCTCTTGGATGGGGAATGAAGTCCCCTTCGATGCTGGGGGTGGCTAGGGGCCAACTAGCCTACCTCTTACCTCCAGTAAGCCCCACACGGTGGGATTCCTGAGAGGTGGACACATGCCATGCCCCCTTTCTCCACCACTCTGCAAACGCGCCTTCTGGGGTGCTCTTGGTTGGGGGATGAAGTCCCCTTTCCTCCAAAGGGTCCTTGGGGGCCAACTAGCCCTCCTGTTACCTCCAGTAAGTCCCATACAGCTGGTTTTCTGAGAGTTCTCAAAGGCCACGGTCCCTTTTTACACAACTCTGCAAACGGGGCTCCTGGCGCACTGCTGCTTGGGGGATGAAGTCCACTTTAGTCCTGAGGTCCTCAGGACATAAGAGGACCTCATCGCCCAACCAGCAATGCACCAAGAGGCGTGTTTGCAGAGTGGTTTAAAAAGGGGCATGACCTCGGACCACCTTTCAGAAATCCCACTGTGTGGGGCTTACTGGACGTACCTGGTGGGCTAGTTGCCCCTAAGGCCCCATAAGACTCTAAGGGACTTCATCCCCCAACCCACAACGTGCCACGAGGCGCATTTGTAGAGTGGTGCAAGGAGGGGGCGGTGCCTCCGGCGAGATGCCGGGTTTTCATTTCTTTTTGCATTTTTAGAAGGGGGCTGTGTGGCCCCTCTTCTTTTAGTATTTTTTGGGCCCTAGGGACCCCATCCCCCAGGGCCTGACCCATTTAAAAAAAAAAATGAGAAGGGGGCCACACAGCCACCCTCCCAAGGCTGATTTAGGCCATGGGGTCTCCATCCCCCTGGGCATGGCCTCTTTTATTTTATATATTTTTAATTATTTGTCGGTAAAGGGGGCCGCATGGCCCCCTTTCCCTAGGCCATTTTTGGCCCCGGGGACCCCCTCCCCCGGGGCTTGGCCATTTATTTTTTATATATATTTTTGGAAGTGGGGCTGTGTGGCCCCCCTTTCCTGGGCCTCTCTTGACCCCGGGGACCCCATCCCCCGGGGCCTGGCCAGCCTTTCTTTATTTTTAAAATTTTGGAGGGGGGCCATGTGGCCCCTCTCCTGAGGCCAATTTTGGCCCCGGGGAACCCATCCCCGGGGCCCGGCCTTATTTATTTATTTTTTTAATTACAAAGGGAGGGGGGCTGCTTGGCCCCCCTTCCCTGGGCCACTTCTGGCCCTGGGGACCCCATCTCCCGGGGCCTGGCCATATGTTGGGGACCGTGGGGGGAGCCCCAATGCCCCCACGGTCCCTGCCGGCTCCCCGCCTCCTGCGGGAGCCAACATTGCTTTTGGGCAAGGGGAGCTGCTAACATGCAGCTCCCCTTGCCCAAAAGCAATTCTGCTTTGCTTCTTGGAAGCGAGAGCAGGTTTCCTGCTCTTGCTTCCAAGAAGCAAAGCAGTGTTTCTATGGCAGCGAACGGCAATGTCCCGGAGGTGGGCACCCCGGGACATTGCAGGAGCCGGCCCTGGGGGGTGGCAGTCACCATGGCCATCTAGGGCTCCAGAAGGGGGGCTGCACGGCCCCCCTCCCAACTGTTTAAAGCCCCGGGGAGGTGGTGGTCCCCGGGGCCTGGGGGTCCGCAACGGACCTCCCTATTTAAATAATTAGTGCCCCGGGAGGTGGTGGTCCCCGGGGCATGTGGGGGGGGGGACCGCGATGCCCCCACACTTAATGATTAAAGCCCCGGGGAGGTGGCGGTCCCCCTCGCATTTGAATAAGATAATATTAAATATTGCCCCTGGGACCTGGCCCACACGGGGGCTTTAAAAAAACGAAGTGCGGGAGACCGCATTTAATTTTTTTAAATGTTTTCTCCAGATTCGCGCACCCAGCGCGACTCCGGCCGGAAAAAAAAAATGCTTGTGGGACCCCCCCGAGCAGGCCTAGGTGGTCAGGGTGTTTCTATCCTGCCCCCTTTTCTTGATTTTTATCATTTTTTTAACTGTTTTCTTGTGATTCGGTTACCGAGTCACAAGATGGGTGCCAACACTTCCTGGTTTGGAGTGTTGGCAGCCAATCAAAATGAAGCTCATGCTTGGGAGGGTTCGCGGCTCCTCCTCAGTGCTCAGATATCGATATTTGCCCTGAGCTGGTCATTAGTTTGGAAAATGTCGTGAAGATTCATCAAATGGCGCCAAAGATATTGGCAAAAGAACAAACGCTTTTTGAATAGAAACAAGGTCCTAACTATAAATACCTACTATATATATATTCTTTTTTTGGGGGAGAGCGAAGCAGAAGATTGCTGCCAACCCTTCTTCTTTAAAAGAAACAAGCCCTTTCACACTACTTCATTTTCTTTTTTTCTTTTTTTGCAGATCAATCACCATTTGAATAATAAAATGGTGTCCACATCATTTTATAGGCGCATGCATGTGTGGTGATGCATAGGTGTTTGCATGAGTGCACATGCATTATCACACATGCGCACACCTATGAGAAAGCTGCTTTTTGCTTTTGGCCATGCAAAAATGTTTTTTGCTGGTGCGGCATTGTATTGCCAAAAGGCATTGCCAGGATTTTGTAGTGATTGACACCTGCAAAGTGGCATTACTGATTGGAACATGTTGGATTCCTAATATTTGCAGTCTGAGCCTTCAAAAGTATTTTAGGGAGACAATGGAAACAATTGTTAGTACCTTTTATATATCAACTAAAGCTATTTCCACTTATCAATGGTATCCATTAGGGAAGGCTTAGTGCTGTATTTTCATATATTTTCAGGAGATTCTGAATTGTATTGGCCTTACTGGCTTTTCTGATCATTAGGGGAATTGTATTTGAGTTTAGTAATCAGAATATGGCTATATAAACAGGCACAGTTGGATTCAGAGTAGTCTGTATGGTATGAACATGTTTTTCATAACTGCCATGTGGTGTAGATAGCAGATCTAACTTCCCTTCTTTCTCAGGATGTATAAGAATGGTCATCCCTTCTTGACACCACCATGCCTCTACTACCTTTGTACTAAGAAGAGCAGGGAAACGCAGTGAAAAATGTGCCAGTCTAAAGGAAATAAAACCAAGCCATGCTCGAACAAGAGGCAAATGGTTCATAGACAGGGAAAAAACAAAAAGAGAACATAAAAATCTCTCACAAAAAATAACAGTAAATTCAGAGCAAAGTCACAGAGATGAGAAAGCACAAGTGAGAACACAATAAAGTGGGTGACAAATACGATGATGACCAAGTCTCCCAGAGTATTGGAATGCAAGAGAGATAGAAAAGTGCTTTACTTAAATAGTCTTCATGGTTTTCACTTCCCTAAATGACCCTTAGAGACTCTGTGCCATTTTGAATTTGGAAGAACAATACTGCCTGTGCTGTAGCCTTTGGAACTCATGAAGCGCTAGTTATGTGCTTTAGGTATGTATTGGTGGTATCACTGTCTCCACACATACATAGATTATTTTCTTTCACTTGAAGAATTCCGGCAAGATCCCTTACATTTCACTTGCCACTATCCAGAGGAAAACAGAAAAGGACCCTGCCTTGCTCATGCATACCCTCCCAGAGGAGCAGCATGCAGTCTAGAACAAGGCCAAGAACCATGAAAAGAAATGTGGGGTCAAGAAACACACAAAAACTTCAAGAAAAACCTCTCTCTCCTCAACCTAGCCGGCACGGGTGGACCCCTGACTGAATGGAAGTGTGGGCATTAAGGCCAGTGATACCCAGAGAAAGGAGCACCCACCTCTGCCGGCTACTGTCACAAGCCCTCCACAAAGGAGTGTGAGGCACATCCTTCTCTGCGCTACCATACATTCATGGTGAGTGCTTGTGTGAAGGCATAGTAATCTGGTCGGAGTGGGTGATGGTTGAGACAGAGAGCGAATGCATGAGTGTTGCTATTACAACGTCCATAAGAGATGGTCATGTTTGAGTTAGTGTTGGAGCATTATGTAATCACTGAATTGGCTTCAGTGAGGGCATGAAGGTGAGTCATGAGAGACAGGGTCAGACTGGGAACCCAAAGCAGCCCTGGCAATTTTGTTACACTAGTACTGTACAGTACATAGTGAGTGAACTCAGCAAGAGAGCCTGACCACTACAAAAGGGGCATGTGGGGTTCTTCCTCCAAGAAAATTTGGTGAAAATGGCATAAATTATGCATTCAACAACAATTTTTCATTATATATTCAATTTAATTAGCTTTTTAAGCATAGTAAATTATTTCCTTACAGTGCACCAGGATACAAAAATGTGTGTTGGGGCTCTTCAATGATTCCCTTGCTATCACCCTCCAACAGTGCATCTCATCTCTACATAGCCCCTCTCTCACATGTATTTCATTTATTTTATAGCACATCTCGTACCATTGTAAGGTGTCGGAGCACTTTACATCACACACACTTACAGAGACAATGAATCATACATGTGTAAATTAGTGTATACAAAATATTACATAAGACAAAGGGGACTACACGGTGTAGGAGTCACATGCCATTCATAGTGGTAGGCATTTTTTAAGAGTACTTGGTCTGGTGAAGCACAAACTCATGGTTCATGGTTCAGAATGAAACACAGTGGTTAGTGTTGGCTTTATTATTAAGAATGTATTTCTACCCAAACAAACCCTTTTCAGCAGCATTAGGATAATGAAAGATAGGGCATGGCTTTCATGCAGAAGAAGATGGCAGCAGGCTGACAGAGCTCTGCGCCACATCACAGACCTTTTATTTCAGGCGCTCTGACCCGAGCATCTCAACTGCCTTTCTCATCCCTCGGGGATAACTGCTGCTCCATTTCTGTCTTTTTGTTGCTGCCACCCAGCTATAAACAATGACTGCGTACCACTTGCACTTCTCCTCCGACAGACAGTGACCATTTTCTTTCATCGGACCCCTCACTGTATTTTCCAGTCACAATTCAGCCACCACCCTGCAAGGCCTTTTTCTGTAAGCTGACATATATACCATGACTTTTTTTTAACCATTTTTATATGTCATTGTTCCTCTTTTAGGGCGCACCGCATATCGCCTTATCTGCAGCCTAAGTGACAAACTGAAATTGCATTTAATTTAATAAATGATTTACTACAATAACCTGTCTTGCCCAGTGAGAACGTGTTTTGTGACCTCTACATACTACTTTCATCATCCAGTTCTCAACAGTATGATTATTGTTCTCAAAGTAGAGGAGTTCTAGTCATATTGCTTCAGATTAATGCCCACCTATTTTTTCTCTTGTGATTCCCATACCACTTACGACTACTTTGATTGTTGGTCCTCAATTTATTTCACACCAAGGCTTTTTTCTTTCTCTATATTGTATGGGAAAAATAGGAAAACTCAAAAATTAAACTGTAAATCTTATGCAACAGTATTGTCTGCTTCTGTAGATGATATATCCCATTCTTCCAATGACAACATGCATTCATCTATTCCCAAGCTTAACTCTACATTGAAACTGTAACAAGCTGGCTCTTCAAAAAGAGTTAAAAAGGATCCCCTATCTCCTGAAAAATCTACCATCTCCATATCTATGGAGATTTTACTGGATGAAATACAAGCTCTGCGTCCTTTTGTAGAAGAAACAAATATAAGAATCTAAGATCTAAATGCATAATGGTCTTCTATGGAATCTCAAGTAACTGAAGCTGAATACACGCGCTGCATCGCATTTGGCGATGCAGCGCGCGTAACGAAATTCGTTTTAGTAATTTAATTGTCTACTTACCTGCATTCATCCGTATTCCGGTGTTAACTACCCCCCACCCTGCCCCTCCCCCGCCCCACGTCACCACCCGGCAAGCACGCCCTGCACGGAACGCTACTGCCGATGGAGGATGTTGAAGGCAAAGATCCCACCTCCTTCTTTGCCACGTTTCTACCACAGCTTTCAGAACTTCCCAGCTCTACAGTTCTCAACATTCAAAGACTTCATAGGCTTGGCCGCAGACATTCTACTCAGACTTCTTCATTTAAACGTAGACAAATTATCATATTATTTCTAGAATATATGGACCTTCTGAAGGTTTTAGAGGCTGTAAAATCCAAGAAACAATTACTCAGAACTAGCTCCAACCTCTTCTTCACATTGGATTTTGCCAAGTCTACAGCTGATAGAAGGAAAAACATTATTTTTCTTAGTCCGGCATTGAGATCTATGACTGCTTGTTTTGGCCTGCTTCATTCAATAACTTTCAAAGTCACCCCTAAAGGCAAGTTCCATTGCCTTTTATGATGCTTTGGAATTCAAGAACTTTCAACAAGATAATTATAATGCTTCAGTGGAGATTACTGGTTCTTCTTATTGTTGATTACCTACCTGCTCATATGTTGTATTTGACTTGATATCTTTTTCCCTTCTTTATAAATTGAAGCTTTTCTGATTACTTTTTGTTCATTGTTCTTTTCTTTATTGTACTGCTCTATGTATTTTGCCAATATAATATTATCTTTTTCTCGTTTCTGATCTGTTGGTTTTATTTTACAGCAGTACTGTTCACGGTTTCCTGTAATGTCCCTTATATTCTGATACACACAGACATATTTTTCTGTCACCACTTGAGTGGCATGTATTGTCAACCTTTTCTTCATTTCAAAATGTTCTCCCTATGTCCTCTTTCCTTTTTACCACTATCATCCCTCCGCTTTATTTCATCAGTGTTTCTCCCCTGTTCCTCTGTTTTTATTTCTCTCTTTCTTGTATTTCCCTTTCATTTTAGGTCCATTATTGATCAGTATTTTTCTCTATATTGTGTGATTGTTAAAATTCTGAGTTATTTCTCTGAATGTTAGAGGTTTCAACCACCCCATTAAGAGAAAGAGAACTCTTGCCCACCTGGCAAAATATAAACCTGATTTAGTGCTCCTTCAGGAGACCGATCATACAGATACAGAAGTGCAGAATGCAAAATAAAAAGAATGGTGTTTTTATTCTTTGTAGTAAATGTATAGATGTTTCTGTTCTTTCCCATGAAATAGCTCTTATTGTTAGATGGATTGTCATTAAATTGTCTATTATTAAAATACACATTACAGTTTTTAATGTTGTAATGTCCCAACCAGAATATTTCTTTGTTTTGGGATGATACTGGAAAAAGATGGCTTCGATTTAATGATGACTATTTTATTCGAGGTGGAGATTACAATCAGATTGTCAACCATTTTCGTGACAGACAGTTGTCAGTTAAGTTAATTCCACACAAAATGCACAAACAATTGTGTTCATTTATTTCCCATAGATCTTTAGTAGACTCATGGAGATTATGTCATCCCATGGATCATGAATATACCTTCTTCTCCTCTGTTTATAGCTCTCTTACCAGATTTTATCATTTATTTGTTAGTAAATCTCTTTCTCAAACTCCTACTTAAGTAGAAATGGAAGTTATATTAATCTCAGACCATGCCCTGGTCATAACTCCCTTTACAGACATCCTCTAAAATTTGGAAATTTAATAACTTCTTACTATCTGATGTCCAATTATCCTTCTCCTTTGAAGCATTCACCACTGATTTATTTTCGATACATCAAGACCCTCTTGTACCTCTACAATTATTATGGGACTCCTTTAAAGTTACTATCCATGACTTTATTATTGATTATGTTTCTAAAAATAAAACATTCACACTTACCCAACATAATCCTTTATTAGCCAACATTAAAGAGCTGGAACAAAAATTCTGTTCTTTTAAATCTAATGATGTCCTGAATGATTTAATTACTGCCAAATGATACTTTAACAAAATGTCCTCTGGTAATGCCTCTACCTACCTGGTAAGCGGTAGCTCTAGATTTTATGGGGGTAGGAATAAAGTAGATAAACTCCTGGCCAATCACCTTAAAATAAGGCAGGATTTAAGCAAAAAAGAATCCTTTCAGTTTCAGAACTCGTATATTCTTGAAAAGTTTCTGAACTTTTATAAAACTCTCTACACTCTGGAATATAATCTCGAACAAGTGGATATTGACTCATTTCATGCCTCTGTTAACAAACAAATCTCACCCAGCCCTCTATTTGTCTTGATTGGAGCAAGGTATCCCTCTTACTGAAGTAATTTCTGCCTTCATCTACTAAAAAAAGGTAAAACTCCTGATCCTGAGGTTTATTTTTGCTGAATTGTACTCCTTCTTCTCTTCCATCCGATTACAAAAACTTTGCACTTATTTTCATCGTTCTCGTCTCCTCAGTCTACTAAAGGTACTTTTTTAGAAGCTGCCATTTGCCTTATTTCTAAAACCAGCAAATACCCTACTTTATGCAAAAGCTATAGACCCATCTCCTTGGTCAATGTTGAATATAACAGTTTTGCTAAACTCATTACTTTACGTATTGATTCTTTTGACCCTACATACTTGGTCTTGAACAAGCTGGTTTCATAAAGGATTGATTTGGCTGTAATAATGTTAGATTATTCTTTAATATCTTAAAGCATCGACTCTTGATTATCCTCTTGCAGCTGTTACTATTGATGTTTAAAAAGCCTCTGATAGACTTTATCGGATATTTATGCTTAAAGTTTTGATTCCATTGAATATTTACTTATTCTGTAAATTACACCAATGTGAACCCTTGTTGCCTGACATTTTTTGAAAGTGTTGCTGTGGCATGGCTATGGCCAACAATTCTCTCCTTAATCTCTGCTCTCTTCGAGTTATCAAAACCATCTGTTGTAGTTTATGGTGCAACTTCTTGTTTTTTTACTTTTCACAAGGGTGTACGCCAGGCATGTCCCTTGTCTCCACTATTATTTATTCTCGGATTAGAACCTTTTCTTTCTAGGATTAGGCAAAATCCACTGATATCTAGCTTTCAGTGTGACACACAATATTTGAAACTTGCGGCTTATACTGACAACATGGTTCTTTTTATTTCAAATCCTGAGATTGCCCTACATGTTCTTTCTCAGGAAATTCTCACTTTTTCACAAGTATATGGGGATAAAATAAATTTTGCTAAAACTGAAATCCTATACAAATATTGTACTAAATAACTACTTGTATCCTCAGGTTTTAATTGGACCCCAACTAAAATCAAATACCCAGGTATATGATTCTTTAACTCCATTGACTCTTCTGTCTGCCTTAATCTTAAAGACCTTTTACTTAGAACGGAAACCCTACTGCCCACTTGGACTCCCCTATTCTTATCTTGGTGGGGATGTCTGGATTCAATCAAGATGAAGCCCATTGCTCTTTATAACCTAGATATAATTCCTGTACATATTCCACAGTTGTACTTTAAGAAACTTGATTCTATTTTATCGCAATTTCTATGAAATAAAAAGAAATCTCAAATTTCTCTATTTAACCTTAAATGTCCTAGAAGTGATGATGCCAACTTTCCAGACATTCAGCAATATCATCAAGCTTTTGACAGGCTTTTTTTAGCTGTTGAAAAGTTCTTTCTCTTCTTTACCACTTTGGTTGCCTTTAGAAAAATCTCTTATTTCTCCCTTCCCATTTCAAGAATATATTTCTCATTCTTCTATTTCTTCACACCTCCATTCTTCTACAGTTCTCAAGAATCTTTGTAAAATATTACCTTTTCCACTCTGTATACACACACAAAACCGCATTACCTTCCTTCAAACATCCCTTTGGTATAATAATCCTATTAAACTTCACAATAGACCTCTTTTTTGGAGCACCTGAAGAAACAGAGTCATTATTTGGATTGGAGATGTATTTATTGATAAAGCTCCAATTTCCTTTCCTCGGTTTCAACATAAGTTTAACTGTCCTTCATCTTTTCAATTCAAGTTTCCCCTCCTAATTAGGGTACCTTTAGATGTTTTTTTCACTGTGCGTGAGAGTACTTCCAATAATCCTGCAGATCAATCACTACTTCAACTTCTATCTACTAAACCTAAAGCCTCTATTCTTTATTTATTTGTGATGACTGCTTCCCCTTCCTGACTTAAAAGTACTACAGAAACCTCACTGAGAGACTGAATTAGGATGCTCTTGGCCTACTTTCCCGTAGAATAGGCTTGACTTGAGATCTATAAAACCTCTAGGACAGCTACTCTTACCCAGATGATATTTTATGTATTTCATAGACTTCATTTTACCCTACTCACCCTTTCCAAATTTTCTACAACTGCTGACACTCACTGCTGGTCTTGTTTATAGTGATCTCAAACATGTGGAGAGGATGTAGCCTTATGGCTAGAGCAGCCGACCTCGGAGCTGGGGAACCGAGTTTGACTCTCGGCAACGACGCTCAAGATCCTGTGATTCTGCTTATTATTTTTTCTGCAAGCTTTTCCATTTACTTTTGTAATTCTCAGTGTTCTTTCTAAATTGGTATGTTATATCTTATTTTTATTAATAAAGCTTTTTAAACTTTAGGATAATGAAAAACTGGGAAAAACCATAAGTGCCTTGATATGGGTGAGGCAATGCATACCCTCTGAAAGAAAATTATCATTACACGTACTAGTATTTTCTTAGTGTACATTCTCACATACCAGTGGCAACATGGTTGTTTATTGAGCTAATTATACATTGTTAATTGAAATGCAATAAGATTTAAGCACATTTCTAAAAAAAACATTGGAAATACCAGTCTAACCTCTTAGCTTTTCCAATGCTTGTTTTAAATAGTGCAAGGTGAGTAAAGACATGAGGGTCCCCTGTATTCTCGTTGAACCCTGCATATTGCCTTGTATCATGCACTCAAAACTTTCACTAGGGATCCCCTTGTATACTGCTGCAACCCCAATGCACGCCACACCCCTACTGCAATTCTCCTTACACACTTGGAGCCAGATATATCATTCCTTCATCTAGCGCAGTGAAGCAAGCCACCTTGCTGCGCTGCATGAAAGGGAAAGGGCAGGAATGGACAGTATATACCATTATACTGCTCATTCCTGTCCTGTCCTAGAGCTGATGCACTTTTAGCTGCCTAGCGCCAAAGCAGGCACCCATGTGTCATGGTGCAAGGGTGACTGTGCTATACTGTTTTTTGTAGGAAGGGACACCGTCCTGCACAAAAGCAATCCTCAGAGACATTTTACTCGTTCTATGTGTGCTGCAGAATACAGTACACATAGAAAGAGAAAAAAACAATGAGAAATGAAGATATGTCTTCTCGCTACTCCTCACCTGGGGTGGCGTAGCATTTTTACACATTCCCAGGTCTACCACTTATGGTAAATCTGGAAATGCACCAAAATCCATGCGTGGATGCGTGAGAACACCCATGGAATGCCTAGCTTGGGCAGAGCAACGCAAGGCAGCGATTTACGCTGTCTTGCATTACTCTAGGTTTATCAAGCCATGCAGGGCCACGCAAGGTGGCCTTGCGTGGCCCTGCATGGCTTGGTCTCTGAGGATTGCTTTTGTGCAGGATGGTGTCCCTTCCTACAAAAAACAGTATAGCATGGTACAAGCTATTCTGAAAACAAACAAGTAACACTTACACGACAGATGGTAGCAGTGTATGTTTCCTGCACACAGAGGGCAAACTACAATAATCAGTGAAGTTGTGTGACAAAACGTTATCAGCCACTGCCACGCATTTGCCACTTTTGAATATTACTCAAGATAGCAAACTTCGGGGCATATTATCAACGGCCAGCGATAATTATCGCTGGCCGTGCTTAGCGATAATTTTGTTATCGCAGGCTATCTCTGGAATTTATCGCCCTGGTAGCGCGTTATTAACAACGCGTTTCTCCAGGGCGATAAAAATTCCAGAGATAGCGAGGTTATCGCCGTTTTGCAGGAAACATCGCTGGTTTTCCAGCGATGTTCCCTGCAAACGGCGATAACCTTGCTGATACGACCCACAGGGTCGTATCAGCATAATCCACCCCAATGTTAGGGATAGGTAAGTCTGCATTTTAGCAGACGTTAGTTTTGGAGAAAACAGCGGTTTTCTCCCAAAACTAACGTGTGCTAAAATGCTAGAGCAGCCTTGTAAATATCGCAATGTGAACATCAGCGATATTTGCAAGGTAGTCCATCCGGGTACGCCCACTTTGCATCTCATTAGAGATGCAAAGGGAGGCGTTGGGAAAAGGGTGCTAACATGCGATTATGCATGTTAGCACCCTCTTGTAAATAGGGCGATAGTTTTATCTCCGCTTTTTGGCTTTTTAAGCCAAAAAGCGGAGATAAAGCCCTTGTAAATATGCCCCCAAGTTCTGATGCATTTCGTAGTACAATTTTTTTTATAATTGCAGCCGGTCATTTGTATCATTTTATTAACTCTAAAGCCTCCTAAAACAACATGGGGGCAATGTTACTGATAGTAATCGATATCATTAACATTTGCAAAATGTTAGGTAGTAACTGGGAGACCCAATGCTCGTTTATATTCGCATTAACCTAGAGGTGAGATGTTTCTGCAAAGATGCCAAGATGTTTTCCAATTAACCCAAATACACAGGGAAAAATTAAATAGCAGTTCGATATCATTCTTTTATTTCCCTCGTCTTGTTTCTACATGCTTTGCATTTGTACAGCCTGTTACTATTTCACTCTATACATTTTAAGGAGTTTGAAAAAATCGATGAGATTTGATTACAATAATATCTGTTGTAGTGATTAATGAACTGCTTTTGAATTGTGTACGTTAATTAAATTAGCTTAATTATTAAAAAGAACAATATCAATTTAAATGTAAATTAACAATTACCCGATTGTCCTTTATTAATCAATTGTAATGTGTGCAAAACTTGCAGTCAAAGCAAATAAATCATTGCAACCTCATTTAAGTTAGCCAAGAGAAAATGAATTAAAAATAAGGGCTGCACTGCAGCTGAAATATGTCAACAGAAGAAACAAAGCACATTTTAGGTAGAAGCCCAAGAGAGAAAGAAACAAAAATAAAATCGATACATTTCTTCTCACCATGCACAACGGATTTTTCTTCTGACTACAACTACAGTAACTTCATAAATAGGCATAACCATAGACTTCTGTTTTTGCTGGCGTTCTCGATAATGTGTAGTGGTATGGTTATAATCATAAATCACTGTCAAAAATAATTTTCAGGCAACGGGAATTATAGTATAGCTTTTGTAGCTAAGAGGTATGGCTGGTTAAGGACAAGCAAGCTCTAAAGTCACGTGATGAAGGGAACGCACAATGATAACCAGTATTTCATGAAGATGTTCTTGGCTCTCCTTTTCTAGTTTGCATAGTAGAAAGACAAATTTGTAAGCTGACTGGTGTAACAAATGATAAATATTGAATGTAGAGTAATACAGAAGTTTAAAAAGAATAAACATTTATAGGTAATTGACACACAAACTAATCAATTTGGTTTAGAGGTTCAGGAGCTATTCATGAATTAAAAATGTTCCCTCTTTTGGGAACAAGGCAGCAAGTGAGGCCAACATGCAAGTAAACACTGGGCATCTTCAGTCCGACCGTGCAAGTAAAGAAGTTTAGATTGAAGTTATCCAGTCAATTGAATAGAAGGCTGTATCAGTGCTGCTCTCTAAGTGAAGCTTAAAACATAGCAAGGAGCTGTGGCGTTGAGCACTGTTTCTATACAACTACAACCAAAACATCTGTTGTGTTCTAATGAGATTTGTTTTGTTATGCTACTGATGTCACGTCTCGCTAGACTTCACAAATTCTCCCATGGCCTCTTCTTGCGCAAGTCCAAAGAAATCTCATGAGAATCACTCTTGGACGTACCACAAGCATGTATATTCTGTGGGGAGAGACTCTGGGTAAAAAACATGTAGACAAACAGCAGGACTGATAGTGGAGATGACAGATCATTGAATGTTGGTGTGTGCTGTGTTAGGCAACAAGTGCTTGTTTGGCATGCACAGCTCTATTTTACTCTGCCAAGCCTCTGGATGCCAGGCTTCTGGTTACCCATCACCTTTTATGTTATGTTGATTGTTATAGCACACTAATCACCTGAGAGGATAGTCAGGCACTTGGGTAGGCATGTAGGTGTGGTCCCCAAAGTGCTTATAAAACAGCAATTTGAGAGTGGCTCATTGTGTGCCAACCTCGTGAAGTATTCTGATCAGGGTGTTATGGGAGACAGTGTTGAAGGCCACAGAGAAGTCGAGGAGGATAAGGGCTGGTGTTACTCCCCGGTCCAGGATGACACTGCACAGAGAGCACTCAGTTAATGTTGGGTATAGTAAAGACTATTGGTCCTTGCCGTCAGCCTATCTCTTGAACCTGAAACTTTACAACATGTAACTAATTAGGTGTAAAGCAATAAATGGAATCATTAGATTCTGTCCTATATTTCTATGGTTATCGTATAGCTGCCATAATTTTATCAACGTACTGGATAAGACTCCTTTGGCTCAAACCTATTAATCCCCTTCAGGAACAGTGACTACATGCCCAGCTTTAAAGACCTAGAGCATAATGAGCTGCAGAAGGAGAGGAAAGATTGCCTCTTCCACAACAAGGTTATATCCTCCTGTCAAAGCAACACTTAAGGGCAGATTTGCTAATATTGCACGTGACTCTGCAAGGCAACGTGTTTCGTTGCATTCAGTGAAAGGGAGCAAACATAAATGTACCATATCTTCTAAGATATGGTGCACTTCTGCTCTCTCCTAGCTCTAGTTCACTGTGGGCTGCCTAAGGCCAACACAGGCACTATGTTGTGCCATACTGCAGGGTTGCCTGCTTTACAATGAGGATTGTTTTTGTGCAGGAAGAGATACCTTTGTGGGAGCAGGCCCACACCTCAATATTTTAGGATACCTCAGAATTTAGGAACCCCAAAATTTTACCTCATATGGTTCTCCCACTGGAAATTAATGTGTAAAAATGCACCCCACTCAACATCAATTTAGCAGAGTATCAAAAATAAGTAACTTGGACCACTCAATACGTGAGTTCTAGATCAGTAAAAAGTTAAAAGAACTAATTACAGTTATCTCATAATCAAGCAATACAGAATAAATGCCATGAAGGCTCAAAGTGCAAAATTAATAAAGAGTAGACAAAAATCAGAAATCAATTTAAATCCCAAACCAGTAGCAAACTCCAGAAAAGTTTGGACAGCATCCCCAATAGACAAATAAAAATCAAACTCACTCCTGGAATTAAGGTGTTCCTATACAAAATTCTTGCATAGAAATTTAACTAAAATCACAGGTTGAGCATTGCATCATCCCATGTAACAATTTTTGGGCAACTCAGAATAATTCATATCAGCAGCATATCCGCAGCCCTCATCCTACTCGACCTATCAGCGGCTTTCAACACCTTCTCCCACCGCACACTAGTAAACAGACTACACAACGCTGGCATTCAAGGAACAGCCCTAGAGTGGATCCGATCGTTCCTCACCAGAAGAAGCCAAAGGATCAGACTACCACCCTTCCTCTCCGATCCCACGAAACTCACCTGTGGTGTCCCACAGGGGTCATCGCTGAGCCTGACCCTCTTCAACATCTACATGGCCCCCTCGCAACCATCGTACGACAACACGGCCTCAACATCGTATCCTATGCCAACGACACCCATCTCATCCTCTCCCTCACCAAAGAACCCACCATCGCCAAATTCAACTTCCAGAAAGGAATGCAAGATATCGCAGCCTGGATGACCAACAGCTGCCTGAAGCTCAACGCAGAGAAGACAGAAGTCCTCATCCTTGGAGCCACCCCCTCAGCTTGGGACAGCACCTGGTGGCCGACTGCCCTCGGAAGCCCACCTACCCCTTCAGACCACGCCAAAAACCTCGGCATCGTACTCGACTCATCACTAACCATGAACCGACAGGTCAACGCCGTCACATCCAGGTGCTTCAACATCCTCCGCATTCTCCGCAAGACCTTCAAATGGATCCCCCCTGAGTCAAGGAAGACAGTCACCCACGCACTCATCACCAGCAGACTGGACTATGGGAACGCGCTCTATGCCGGCATCAACAAGTCCCTACTCCGCAAACTCCAGACAATACAGAACACTGCCGCCAGACTCGTCCTCGGCATCCCCCGGCACGAACTTATCAGCCAACGCCTACGAAGACTCCATTGGCTCCCCGTGGAGAAGAGAGTCACCTTCAAAATCCTCACTCACGCCGACAAATGCCTACACAACAACGGACCCAAATACCTGAAGGACAGAATCAACTTCCATGTACCCAAAAGGAACCTCCGATCTTCCAACCTCGCACTGGCCGAAACCCCGCGCAGCCACAGAGCCAGAGCAGGCGGAAGATCCTTCTCTCACATTGCAGCCAAAACCTGGAACGAACTACCGGCAGACATCAGACGTGCCCCCTCCCGGAACACCTTCAGGAAGGCCCTCAAGACCTGGCTCTTTGGCTAACAGATCTGCGGACCCCCCCCTCAGCGCCTTGAGACCCTCACGGGTGAGTAGCTTGCTTACAATTCCCCTGTTTTATTGAATACATTAGCACTATCCCATTTTTATGACAGCATCCTGCTTGTCAGTGTCACTGTCATCCAAAGATGTTTTGAACAAAATATGTGACATTAAACAAAGGCAATTAAGAAATGAGTAAGAAAAAATTTAACTACGGAAACACAGTGAAAAAGGCCTTGAATGTTGCAACCTATCTAGTACACTAAAAGTTTCAATATGGCACCTTTGTATTCATAACTCTTTTGGAAAACATCAGTTGTCTTTGCTTTTCACAGAGCCTGTGGGGAGAGAAGATGTGCAGGGAAATCTGATGGAAGGGGGTGAATGCAGAAGCGGAAATCAGAGACAACAATAGCATCTATTTTATCCATCACAGAGTTTTTACCAAAACGTGGCAAAACAAAATCATCTTAATAAACACACTAATTAACCTCATATTAAACTTGTTTCAACTGCATGCATATTAATTCATTATTTACATATGGGATGCAACATAAAAATCATTGAAACACAACATCATGTGTTACATTAAAAAAATGAACTTTAAAAACACTTTAACACCTTCATGCACATAAACAATCCTAAGAGGCAATTTCCGCTTCCCATGTGGATGCAGAAATTATCACACGTAGGAGGAAGTAACTAGGAGAAATAAAGATATTACTACTTGTTATGCCTCTCTGTGGTAGTGCACCTTTTGGCATTTTCCCAGATTTACTGCCTTTCGTAAATCTGGGATAATGTCAAATTCCATGAGTAGATGCATGGGAATGCTCATGCTCCACCCAAGGAATGCTTACCACAACAAAATGTACTAGGAGCGGTTCATTGAGATATGTGCTATAACTCCAGCTGCAGCACATATTGCAATTATTGGATTTGTGATAAATATCAGAACGTTGAATTTGTCGATAGTTTTCTGGAGGAAAATGCCTGACATTTACTGGAACATGTGGATTTTGGTATAGTAGGCATCAAAATATGCATGCTATTCCACATAAAGTAATTATTGACTGTTATTTATTGCACCCAATTATTCTGAATTGGGAGAATTGGATTTTATCAGGTGTGATAAATACCATACCATTTACCAAGCCACCCATAATGTAGTAGGAGTGTTTAATGGTGATGCAGCGGAAAGCTTAACAAAATTTCATCTCATAAAAAAACCTTTCAAATCTTCAACACCAAATGGGCCCATAAACATAACACCTCAACCTATGGTCCTCCAATGGATCTTTTTGTTGAGCTAACAGGGACTTGGATATTTAGAGAACGTGAAGCAATTCCCTTATGAGGACCTGGAATAAAGAAATGCCAAATACATGCCTATTTCATCACCAATACACAGTTACCATCAAATCCACATACCTTAAGACAATAAAGATTAACTCCAAGAAATGACACACATACGATAATGATTACTCATAGAAAACATTCATGTAAAGCCTCGATTTGAATGGTCAGAACATAAAATCACATTTCATAATCAAATTTAATAGCAGTTAATTAATACAAATAGCCACACAACAGAATGCAGAGTCATTTGCTGATTGCCAAAATAAAGTGAGAGAGAACATGGGAAAAATTGAGACTCAGCATTTAGATTATACAAACCAAAAATGATTGAGATATTGTCTGTCTTTGATACGGATCTGAATAAGTCAGTACTGAAGCACAGCGTGCCACAGAAAGGAGTCAGCTAACCCTTCAGCTGAAAGGTTATTCCCTGCTCAACTTTACCCGCCGGCAAAGTGCAGGTTCCAGAACAGTCAGGAAAGTTCAGTTCGAAGATTTGGTATTGGGAAAAATCAGAGGTCAGCCATACAGCATCCCAGGCAGGGAAAATGGAAAATGACAGCCAGTCCCGACTCCTCCTCCAAGGTGCAATTATACTTCCAAAAATTCACTATTTACAACCACAATGTATCTATTCCATCACCTCATATGGTTTACATTGGTTGTTCACAGTGGGCTGCTCATGCTGTGATCAATACCTCACTAAGAAATCCGGAAACATTAAGTAATCCTTTGCAAATTCATTAAGTTCCAATTGTATTATATTTCCATCCTTTCCTTGGAAGTAAGGAAACTTCATTTTACTCACAGTCGGTCCATTCCCAGGCGCTCTCTCTGGGTTAGCAATAGTATTGATACATTTATGTCAAATGTGTTGCTAAATCAAAAGTGAGTCCATTGTTGTAAAATACAGAAAAGAAACTTTACGAAAAGTTCTCACAGTGTCGAAAGTGACTACTTCAGCTAGTTTCTGCCTTTCGAGCAGGAAAAAGAGAAAAGCATCTGAGGCCTACATGAAATTTCGCTGAATCATTACCAAGTTATGATTAATACAAAACACACTTTAATAGTATTTATATGTTCTTAATTAATTCAATCATTATTCTTCTTTAAATAAAAAAAATATTAGGCACTACTAAAAAAGAAAATCATTTGCATGTTTATCATTTTCAAAGCATATATCAACGTATCATTCTGAAGTTCACGTTTTTGTCACATAACGTTAGAATAAGCTGTAGGTTTACATACTATTGATTATTTCTGAATTAAGCATTTTAATCATTTCAGGTGCTCTATTATGCAGACATTATTACATTCTGACACATTTTAGAAGTTATCAACACCACACTTTCTATGTAATTCAATTCTCAATTCTTTCTTTATTCAGTTTAAACGTTTTAAACCATAAAAGTACATGAAAAAGTACATGATAAAACCAACTTCATGAACATGGTTCGCTTTAAAATCAATGCTACAGTCACCATGGAACAAGTTAATAAGAGTGAAAATTCATGTCAAGTATAAAACAACAATTTAGGATACAAATATAAGGACTCTTGGAACAGCTAAAATTCCAGTGCAGACATTGACTTGCGGTCTAGCACTATGACTTTTAGAAACAAGGTGACAATTAATAATGGCCTCATCATCTAATCGGAGTAATACATTGTTAGCTTCTCTGATATCGCGGATGCAAAGCTTCTTGATCACAGGAAGCAGGATGGTTTTAGTATACATAGAGTAAAAATTACAAAAGAATAAAAAGTGCAACATAGATTGGCCAGATTTCCCATCACAGGTACAAGGACGGGTGTCTAAGTTAGCTTGAAAGCCTAATGGGAAGTTCAGTAAATATTTTATTGTCCCTTCCCTAAAGCGAAACAGTAACCTATGTTCCCAGTGATTCGTATGGCCAGTCAAGTAGCTTTAGGGTAGACCGATCCGTCCCTGATTTATGCTTAAGTAGGCCGGTGCTCTCTGTTTTGCTGACTCCCTTTTTATTCTCTCTGCCTGCACAAGTTGGTACCAACATGCCTGCCACTGTTTCTTGTTAATGGTACATGGGCCCTCTGGGTTTTCAAATAGCTGGGGGAAACCGATCATGCGAAAGCAGGATTCGATGTACTTCAACCATGGGATTTTTCTGCCGTTGTCGCATGCGAGGCAATATTTTATAATGTCTTTTGTGAGTACTCCCTCTGTGTTTTGCCAAATTGCGAGCCAAAAAAGCATTGGTCAGGCGCTAATATAATCTTAAACAAAGGGGATACCCAACTTGGTATGGCAGATAAAACTAGAACTAGTGATCAGCGCTCTCAGGATCTTTCCACAAAATCTGTTTTCCTCTAATTGCACTTGGTGACAGTTCTCAGTTTCCCAAATCTCAGCCCCATAGGTCGCGGATGGGAGGCATTGTGACCTATATATCTTTAGTAAGGGAACTAAAACGTTCCCTTTCTTAGGCTGAGGTAGGCTGAGTAGCGAGCCTGCGGTTCTGCTCAGTTTATTCCCACTATTTACAATTTGTGCTTTACAAGAGCCGCTATCACTAAAAGTCATACCTAAATAGGTAAAAGTGCTTGTGCTGAATAAACTACATTCTCCTAACTTCAGGGAGGTGTGTTATATTTATTAGGGCCGCAGGACATAATAAAGGACTTATTAAAATTTGTTAGTAAGTCTAGTGATGCCATAAATTTAATGAAGCCATTCACTAGAAGAGAGAGGGCCTTCGGTGTGCGAGCCATCAGCAAGGCATCGCCAGCATACAACAGTGCAGGTAGTGGGGAACTTCGAATCATGGGAACATCAGTAGTAATAGTGGTTAAAAAGCAATGGAGGTCATTAATATATAAGATAAATAAAAGCGGAGCTAAGACACAACCTTGTCTTACGCCTATCATAATATTAACATCATCTGAGACTTCACCACTAGTGCTGATCCTTATTCTTGCTTTCATTCCTCTATGTAGGTAAGCTAAGAGGTGCACTAAGGCTTCTTCAAGACAAAAAGGAAATTAAAATAGACTATAACTTGGACTGATTAACACTATCAAATACTGTTTATAGGTCAGTAAAAGCTAGGTACACAGGGGAACTTCTTGCTAATGTGTACTTTCCTATAATTGATTTAAGATTGAGGCACTGCTCATAGTACCCACTTTGGGTCTAAAGCCATACTGACTGGGATGTAATATTGCTTTTTCTGATACCCAGTCATTTATCCGATTATATAAAACTCTGCCCAATATTTTTAAAGTAGTGTCTTTTAAAGAGATGGGTCTATAGCAGCTGGGCTGAGAGCGATCCCCTGTTTAAAAAATAGGCAATATAATCGAAGTCGACCATGATTCGGGGATAGGGGCAATGGCGAGGCTGTTCAAGACATTCAGTAATAAAGGCGCCCAGAATTTCGGGTTATATTTTAGGAGATCTATGGGCACTCCGTCAGGGCCGGGTGCCTTGCCCCCAACACTCTGTTGTAATGCCTCCTCTACCTCTACCAAGGTCAGTTGGATTGACCTCAAATCTGGGTCCGGCAGAGTATCTCTAGTTGGGTTAGCCTGGGCATAAATTTTTGAGAAATGATTCTCCCAGTCCTGACTAGAAATATGACAATCAATTCAATCAATGGCTATTCCTCCCATTTGAGGCTATAGTAAGTGATTCCCATTGTTGTGTCACTAATTCCGCCTTTCTGGTATGCAATGCCTGCTTGTATTGTTTGCGGGCTTCAGCTACAGCTATGGGATTCTTTGGTGTGTTCTTGAGAATACATCGCAAATGGGTATTGGCACGAGAACAGTCCTGATTGAACCAACGTGGTTTACTAATAGGTTCAGAATTTGGGACCATGAGCCCTTTTTTTATTGCGTCACAAAGATGTACAAAAGGAACAACTGCAGCATTGGCAGTATCTGTCTCGGTGAGGCATGCCTGTACTAAGGGGTAGTTTTCAGTTATTACTTTTTGGAATAGGCGTTCAGGTGCTACAGATCTCCATTTCAATCTTAGGCCATCTGTGAAGGGATCAAGAGGTCGCGCCCCAATCTCCTTGTTATACTTTGGCCTGGGTGCCTGCACTAGGTGTGCTTCATTAGGATTGTGACCACTAAAACTGGAGGGGGTCACATTACAAAATAATAAGAGGTCTATAAGTAAAGAGGATATAAAAATATAATCGATAGTGGAACTGTTACCTCATCCTTTAAAAGTGGGGGGAATGTCAGTCTCAGTACATGTGGCGTCCATAACATTAACTAAGTCATAAACAGCCAGCAAAGAGGTCAGCTTGTGTCCCCTGCCATTAAGATTGTTATCAGTGGTAGTGTCCTTTATAAAATTGAAATACGGGTTTCTTATGTGAGGGTTATGTGAGGATGCCGACTAGAGTCTTATGTTAAAATCACCTCCTATGCATATTCCCGATGTTGACCGCTATCTGAAATAATATTTTGGAGGGAAGAAATGTGATCTGATAGTGAGGTTAAATTAATGTTCCGAACATTAGTAAAATCATTTTTATAACAGTTAATTAACTATAGTGTGCCTCCTCTTTTATATCTTATCGTTAAGAGGATAGCATTATCTACTTTAACAACCTTCGCACTACCTCCTGCTTTAATGTTGACCCACGTCGCCAAACCACCAATTGCACGACCAGAACGTGATGGGAATGCTGCATTATGAAAGCCAACAAAGCTGTTAATGTATGATTCTTTTACGGACCAGATTCCTTGGAACATCAGGATATCATACTGGGTAATAAATGCATTTTTCTTGCGGTTTTTGGTTATACAAGACCCTAGCATATTCGAAGAGGGGGGATCAAAAGCAAGCGCGGTGGCAGTTAGGTCAACTCTATCTGTAGGAGGAGATTCCAGTCAATCCAACCCATCCAAACCCTCTAATATGGCAAATCTATTTTCCAATGGGATAAGAGGGGTAAGTGGGAGAATAGGCTTTACCATAGTGGGCTTATAAAAGAAACCAAGTGGGAGGCAACATATGTTAGTGATGGGGCCCGTGTGTCTTCCTGGTGGATTAACAAATTGCGAACAAGAGTTGGTCTACGTAGATTAATCACAATACAGTCCCCCAATACTTTTTTCTGATCGCCCTTCCCAGCCCACCCTCCGAACCATTAGTAAATTATTAATGTTGTTGGGCCTAAGGCCTCTGTTTTTAATTAGCCAATCTGCGCTTTTCTTTCTTAGGTCCTCCCAAGATTCTTTTTGATTACCCCTTAGTAGAGGGACTCCTGCCAGGACCACTACATAAGGACATGCTGCCAGCGGGAGATCCATAATGTCTGTAGAGCCCTTAAGTGCTTGCGGTACTAATGTACTTTTGGGGTTAGAAGCTTTTGTCCTTCAGGAGATACAATTAGGGTGGTCATAATGTCCTTCTCCCAATGATTGATGATAGTTGACATATTTTCGCTTTCTGGGATATGTCCATGTAATCTGTGCAGTTGGGTGAGCTCCTGATGGCTATTAGGGAAAGTGTCTTGCTGAGCTGTGTTGGGCGATGTATGTGCTGCTGCGCTTCTAGGTTGAAGTGAGGCACGAGGTGCAGCGCCAAGGTGACACTAAGTACTGTTATCAATGTTTTGTCAGAACAGATTGCAGAGCCAAATCACATCTCAAGAACTGTAAGTCTCTCCAACAATGGTTTTAGTTTAGTATCCAGGATATTACTAAGTCACATAAGATGTTGCAAAAAGAAGAGTCCTCTTTAGAGGGAACTGGAGTGTCATTGTTTACATTATTTGCATTTTTCTTAACCAAAGATGAATCTGGTTGTTGAGAAACTGGTTGCGATATAGATTGTGTAATATTTGGGATTTTCTCCTGTTGGACAGGTTGGGCCCACGCTAACAAATGGTTGCAACTAGATGCTGTTCTGGGTGGTTGTTTCCTCTTGCTTCCTGTCTGTTTGTTGGCTGCCCGTTTCCTTTTAGCTGTCACATTATGCACAGATTTCGCTGGTGACGGTGTGGCCGTATGGGCTTTTGTCTACCCAGATGATATGGGCCGAATAACGGGGCTTTTGGGCGAAATAGGGCTCTCATCGTTTTGTGATTGAATGTATAGGGTGTCTGACAACCTTGTTTGCTGCAACTATCTTGGTATTTGTGACAGCGCCCCCCTCCACAGCACTTTCTATGGGTAACAACCGAGAAGTCACCCCAAAATCCAGAGATAGTCGCCACTCTGTATGATCAATTTCATTAGAGACTATGCCTACCACTCTCTCGCATGGAGTCTAGAGTCACCGAAGAGCGTGTATAGCCCTCCCTGGAGCCCCCCTCAAGTCTCAGCTTAGACATAGCAATAAGTAGATTCAAAGTTCACCTACTTTTCAGTTGAAGATATGGCCTCCAGATGAAGAAATAAAGAGGTGGGGCCCAGCCCGGCCTCAGCCGGCCACGGACGGGCTCAGACGGGCCCGCTCTTGGCCCAGTCTTCACCCGGGCACGTACCCAGATGTGTCCCGTGCCACAGGAGCCCAAGGCAGGCTAAGTACGTGCCTCTGGGCACGGAGAATGTGACGCTGGTGTCGGCTCCCGCAAGAAATTCCGGAGCTTGTGGTCCGCCCCTCCTCCAAAGCAAAACAGGCTCCTGCGCTGCGGGAGCACAAGGCAGGCTATGTACGTGCCTCCTGGCAAGGAGAACGTGACGCTGGCAGTGGCTGCCACAAGAAATGCTGGGGCTTGTGGTGCGCCCCTCCTCCAAAGCAAAATGGGCTCCCGCGCTGCGGGAGCCCAAGGCAGGCTATGTGCGCGCCTCCAGGCGTGGAGAACGTGACGTTGGCGGCTGCCGCAAGAAATGCCGGGGCTTGTGGTCCATCCCTCCTCCAAAGCAAAACTTCTCCCACTTTCTATGTAAATTAGGTTTCATTTCTCCAAACACGAGATTACATGCATAGGAAAATATCATTGTTTCTCTCTTTTGTTTACGTTTTTACATTTCCATATTTCAAACACTTTTGCATGCTGTATGAAATCTCACGTTTTTTGACTTAGCCAGTTTTTCATGTTTTCATCAAAAAATATTTTTGTAAATCGCTTTTGATAGTGAGAATTGATAGAGGAAACCATCTTTTAATATTTATGCTCCATCAATGGCATGCTTCTTGAAACAGTTCCTGTTCAATGGCTGCATCATTGGGGTGAAAGAAGAAGAGGAAAATCCCACCTAACTGCTGTTCATGGCTCAGGGAGAAAAACACATTTGGTCTTGGCATGTCTTCTCATGTTCTACCTTGTCCCACAGGACACCTTATCAACATACTATCATGGACCCTTCTACTCAATAAATGACAACTATTTGCACTCCCAACATTGACTCCTCATTATATAATAATGTACGAACAAATGCTGATTTGTAAACTGTGCTATATAGGATTCTGTTGAATTATCATGGACTTCAGTCATGCTACTATGTTCACTCATGACAAACAGAGCAAGGTACTTATCATACTCTCTGACCACATGACTGCAATGTGTAAATATTCACAAATGGGTGAAGTTCACAATAGTGTTTTATCGGAAACTGAATGAAACAGGAACGTTCAACACAATATCCAACATAATTCAAAGTGTAAAAGGATCTATGGATATTAGAGGGTATGATGGGAAGGTTGTGGACCACTTGGGGTTGATAAAATTAATATTGATAAAGGAACAGAAATGTATGGTACTTCATCGATAATGGTATGTGAGTGGAATGGGCAAAGCAATTACAGCTGAAATAGGCATACAGTTTAAATTCAAGGTTCCTCCAGTCCTTCTAGCTAACTACTCCCTCTAGCTTTTCCTTTTGTTAATGGGCTAAGTAATGCAGCTATTCCAACCCCCATCTATCGCTCCAAGAGAATCGCCAGTTCTTCATTCAAATACATAAATACATAAATACATATGTGATTCTTTTTGCTCCCACTTGCTCCAATGTCTGCTTTGATTTGTCCGATGTTGTATCACAAATCTGCTCCTGCACCTACTCTCGATTACCTGCCTTTAATGTTTACTAGATTGCATCTTTAATGTACTCCTGCTGTGATTGACCTAAAAGTGATAAAGTGATAAAACGTGTTTTGCACCATTGAAAAGTTTGTGTAATATTATGTTATGTATTGAACCCTTTTCTTCTTCTCATCAATTCTGTAAGCCAAGGGTACTCGGAATATCTTTGTAAACAGCACCCCCATGACTCTCATAATGCAGTAGCTGTTTGAAAATTAAAAGGAAATGCTCTTTTCCATATATATGAATCTCAAAGAAATGATATATAATGGGATTAAAAGTACCCCCTCACAATTACTTTTTTTACATTGTATTGTTGTCTCTCCTTTTGCCATCATTTGGAAGATACTACTTTTCCACCACAACACAAGCATGCATTAGGCACATTAAAGTAATGTTTCATTACATTTGGAAATACCATTTATCCCTCAGGCAAGTAACTCTTTTCTTAACCCTAATATAGAAACGTATTAGTTATTCTATGCCTTTCTCTCATGATGCGATTTGGGATCACAGAGACACTACACAGAACAATTTTATAACACAAGGAAGAAAATAAAATGACCCCAAAGACCACACTCTAACTTTGTCAAGGAGTGGTCATAACAGTTTTCAAGGAACAAACCTTTTAATTCCTCTTTGGTTCAACGTGAAGTTAATAATTCAAACATGGAGTGGGCAATCTATTGACTGATCAAACATTTGCAGTTATTTATAGATTTTGTAAAGTGGCCCCTGGATTTAGAACTCATCAGGGCCCTACAAGTGGGGCATGGAATTCACAAGCATAACAGGGGTCAATGAACAGTATCATTGGATTTCACCAGCAGATTAGATGGTGGTTTTCCCTGGCTTTCTAAAATCCAAGTGGCTTGGCTCTAATATAAGGCATGTCAAGTCTAGCGTGTGCAGGCATCATCTATCATATAGTCTGCACCTCCTTTGGCAAGGACAGCAGTTTTATGGATTATCACCATCACTTTCTGGTATTATAAGAACACTATGACCCACATTTATTAATTTACATGCAACACAGTACAGTACATCCTAATTTGCTGCATTGCTTTGGGCAAGGGGGAAAACAAGCACAGGGAAATATCTACCAAGATTAGCCTGCCATCGCCTGTGCTGCCGCTTAAACAAGGCTGTCTTATGCGAGGCACTGCCTTGCGTGGGGCACAGCCTCACACCATGATGCAGGGTTGAGTGTGCGATGTCTAGCTTAGGTTTTGCACTGAAAGCATACCCTTCCAGTACAAATTCCTAGGCCTAGACCAATTCTGAAGGACTCTACGCATTGCAATATGCTTACAATGTGTATTTTTGGAGAAATTAATACATTTTCTTTTTTTATGCTTGTTTGAAGTAGGCATTGGTTTTTAATGAAAGAACATTTTTGTTATCTTAATAAATCAGGCTTTGCATTAAAGTCTGTTGATGTTTGTGGGCTGATCCACCCCAGTCACACCCACGTGATGCAAAGCAGAGCAATGTAATTTTTGCGCGGAGTGAAGAGCACCTTTCCAGTTCCAAATACCTCTTTTGAGTTGGAAAGTTAATACTATACACCATTTTGCATTGTCTTGCATCGCTTGGTGCCACCGTAGGGTCGTAATAAAACTGAAAGTATGAGTTTCTAGTCTAGCTCTGGGCCATTTGAACCTTTGTGAGTAACATTGCTTTGAACTCTGTTCTTGTTTCTGATTGAGAGCCAGTGCAAGGTTCTATAATGGCATTTACCTGTGATTCAGATGTGAGGTCAGCACTGATCATGACTCCAATATTGGAAACATTTTGGGGCATATTTACAATAAATATCAGCTGTTTCCCTGAGACAAAGCCCCTCTGATCAGGAGGCACCACACTCCTCATTACCCCTGTAATTCTGCTGACCAATATCCCAGCAAAGATTTTGTAAACTGTGTTTAGAAGCGATATTAGTCTATAGGACTCTGCTTTGGTTGGGGCTTTATCTGGTTTCAGAACTAAAACTATAGTGGCCTCCGACCAAGAGGGTGGGGCCTTCTTCCTCTTAAGGTAAATTGCATTGAACAATGCCTTCAGTACTTGTATTATGTCCTTTAAAATTGCCTTTTACAGCTCATCCAGGAGCCCATCTGGCCCCGCTGCCTTACCGCTCTTTGTTTTCTTGACCTGACTCCATATTTCCTCCTCTGTGATCTCTAAGCTAAGAGTTTTAGCCTGTGCCTTGGTTAACATTGACAAATCTCTATCCGATAGCCAGACCTTTATATTCTCTTCCTCTGGGTATATATTTTCATTATATATCCTACTCATCTATTTCCACACCTCCCCTTAGATCTCCTTGTTAGTAATGAAATACTGCTCTGTATCAGAGTCAACTAATGCACTTATAGTATTCCTGGTTCTGTCAGATCTTGTCTTCCATGCTAGAAGGGAACTGCAGTGCTCACCATATGCATAGTGCTGCTTCATGCTAGTTCTCAACCTATCATGGGTTTTCCTGGACAGCCTACCTTTATACTCAGCCTTCATTGCCTTAAGTACTGGCCGCAGAGTAGGTTCCCTAAATGGCTCTTTTAATATGTGCCTTGTAACTCAATCTCTTTCAATGCTATTTTGGCTTGAAGGATCTCTTCTTGATTTTGTATTTCCCACTTCCACTTCCACTGACTAGCAGTTCCATTGTTTTATGAAAAATACTCTGCAGTCTTATCTAACTGGTCTAGGCCTATCCACTCTTCCAAACGTAAAGCCCTGTTTAGCGTCCATCTCCTCCCATGCGGTCTTTCCGGAAGGTTCAATTTTAAACGTACCGGCGATGGTCTGATAGTATGGCTGGGAGATTGACTACAGACTTGACACAATCATTCAGGGTCTGATCTAAAAGGTAATTGTCAATCCTTGAGTGATGGCCATATTTATTACTATAGAAAGTAAACCCTTTAGAGTATAATGACTTTCTATGTCTACCAGGTTCATATCACTCATTATATCCCTTAACTTACATGACATTTTAGGGTCGTTTATATACTTAGTTCTTGACATTCTATCCAAATCCTTATTTAGAAAAATATTCAAGTCGCCTACAACTAATGTAGGGCTGGATGCTTCCAGAAATGCTGCTCTAACCTCTCCAGTGATGTTGGATCATCATAATTCAGACCATAGTATGCTGCACACGACAACTGAATACCACCAAACAACACAATTGCCACTAACCATCTGCCAGTGCTGTGTGTTTCATATTTTATCAGCTTTATCACTTAATATTCAATGACAGTGATAACCACCCCTCTCATGCTCCCCCATTGCTCAGAGCTCAAAAGCTTGTGTACCAATCTAAGCATGCTAAAGCAGATTCTTCACTTCTGTCTCTCTATACGGGTTTCCTGTATCATTATAACATGAGCTCTGCTGTCCCTAAGATACTCTGAAACTAGGCCCTGCTTTATTTTGGGCCTCAGGCAATTTACATTCCAGGTAACTATTTTAACCTCAAGATTCTTATTGTCAGATTTTCTACTATCTCCTCCCATTATATATACTAAATAGAATCATGCATCTAGCTCTGCCTAAATTTACAGCATGTCCTATTATTGTTGTTTTGTGATCTGAGGACTTATTTTTATGTTTTTTACCCCCTTTGCTCCCCACCCATAGCGCTCTCATCCCACTCACCCTGAGGAACCTCACCTCCTATCCTTTGGCGTCTTGTCTGCCGTACACAAACTCAGGCCGGGGATGACTGCCTATTTCTATAGTCTGTGTGTGCTCTCCTTATTCACTCCTCTTAGTCCCACAAACCTTTTGCAATATCTTAAGAGGCCTCTTCCATCTCTGCAATTAGGACATCTACTTCAGCAGGATCTTGAAGGCTGTGCATCTTGTTTCTCCACATTATCCGTAATATCGCGGAGAACTTCATCTGGACCTTGGCTCCTAACCTCTGTAATTCATCCATTCCGGTGCCATGCTCCCACTGTCACTGCCCTGTCTGCTTGCCAATGTCCGACCTCACTTGATAACAAGAATTTTCCTAGGGGTTTTTTGATTAGCGATCAGCTTAAAGGGGTCCCTATGTACCTTTTGAATCTCTTTTTCCAGGTCTACGTCTGGTCTATCTTGCAAGATCCCTTCCTTTAGAAGTTTATCACTTTGGCTTTTACATCCCCGGAATCTGATCTTACCGGGATATTCAACAGCCTCAAACTATTGCACCTTGAGTGAATCCCCAGTCTTTCAAAATCATCCATTAATACTTTATTCTGGCGCTTCAGCCCCTCTATCTCTTGGGTATTAGAGTGTACAGCCAGAATCATCTTCTCTATGTTTTCCTCTAAGGTTAAGGTTTGGTCTGCCAGGCCATCAAATATTTGCACTAATGCGGAGCATTTCTCTTGGATCCCTTTCTGATTAGCTTCTGAGACCTCAAATATTTCCATTATATCAGGTCTGAGGTTCAACAGATTGCCTTCCAAAGATTCTTGCAGACTATCCCTTGTGTCATGGCAGGCCTGCTGACTTGCTTCTGCATTCTTTCCCAGTCTCATGGAGATACTTATGCTCTCTAGTGCCTCTTTGATACTTATTGATATACTGCCATTATTAACAGGAGGATCTTTCTCCTCCCCTGCCACTGTAAGAAGCTCAAAATGATAGGCAGTGGATATGGATGCCAGCTCTCTCCTTTCAATACTGCTGTGAGATTGGTCATCCATCTCAGGCTGTGTCACAACCGCCTCTGACATCCATTGGTGAACCTTGTAATGTTCCATCAATTTAAAATAAGAACTGAGTGACAGCGTTGGCTTTATAGAAGCTGCACCAGCTTTTTCCCAGTCAAACTGTGGCTCACCCTTCTTGTATTTACAATTAGATTTTTAACTGCCCCACTGCAATTAACCCTGTGTCCAAATGTTTTTTTGCTGGGGAGCTCTTGGCCGTCCTCTCCAGACCAGATTGCAGTAGATATCTATTTCTAACTGTTCCCCAGTAGTGGTTTATGGTTATGCCTGCCAAAATCAGGGCACTGCTATTTGTGCTTTGAGGCAGCATAAAGTCCTTATTGCCCCCGTTTATCCACCCTGCCTTAGCTGCCCCCCTGTTGGAAGCTATATATACTTGGGGGAAATGTGTGCAGATCTGCCAACATTTGTGCCTGCTCTCTTCCGCTCCTGCCTCTGTCTCTAGCCCTCATGCAAAGAACTCCCACTCCTTTCCTTTGCAGTGCGTCCCTTGCAGTGCTGAGCCTGCTCTCATCAACCTGGAATTTAATGCGGGCCATCACAGCACAATTACACTGAAGTGAAGCCGACATCTCAAATCAACGAGAATCCCGGCAAAATCCAGTGTCCGGCATCATCGGTCACTCTAGGGTAGCCCAAACAGGTATATTTTACAAAATTATAAGAATTACAAGAACACAGTTTCACATTGGGGGTTTCATTGCAGGTTTAATTGTGCCGTTGGAAGTATCACCACTGACAACATGCTCCTCATACCGCCATCCCCCAGTGCTGAGCTTCTGCAACTGGTGTCAGCCCGTTGCCATGTTCTATTTCTTATGGAAATCTCGCTTCCCCATATGAAGTGAACATCTATAGGAGGCTACAAATTATGGAGCTGATTACGAAAGACCGCCAGACTCACGGTGGCACAGCGGTGGCAGTTCTGCAGCTGCTGTATTCCAAGCTGACCATTTGGCTTGCCACCGCTGCGCCACTGTGAGTCTGCGCTGTTCCCTTGCAGTGGCACAGTGGACCGGGGTATCCAATATGCAAGGCTGGATCACTGCGGTCCACCGAGCATATTTCGAGTTTCCCCACTGCCAGCCTTTTCATGGCGGCTAGCCCTCCATGAAAAGGCTGGTGATGGGGAAACACAGCCCGCTGCCATGGGGATGCATTCACCCCACGTTCCAGCATGGCATGGGCTTCACAGTCCATGCCATTTTGGAACTTCTTTTGCGTTCCCATTGTGGTACCCGATTTTAGGGCGCTGCCATGGGAATGGCAACAGAAAAGCCCACCTGACATGAGTAATACTCGTAATCTTGCAGGCGGTCCATGCACGGCTTTGTCGGTGCTGTGCTGGCTCAAAGCCAGCGTATTCGGTCTCTATGCCTTCAATCTAATGCATCTTTGGAATCAATACAAAATTGTTTCCTTTCAAATTATGCCTATTGCTTAAATAAATTAAAACAAGGGAAGTGAAATGGTTACCAATTGTAATCTGGATACCTCTTTGTCAATTATCTCACTTATTTTATTTTTTCAGGATCAATCCAATTATTGCCTGTTATCGTTTTTCGTTGAAAATGATCCCAGCATTCAGTAAACAGTGGCGCTGATGCAAGTGAGCCTCTTACTCACACTTTCCAAGATCTGGTCCCTGAACAAAGGGGTGTGCTGACAACACCATCCTTGATGACTGCCAATGGAAAGATCTGGTAAGATCTGATTTTGACACTACAGCTATAACCGTCTGCGAAAGCCTCCTCTTTGCGGCCTCCTCCAATGTGAATGAAACGCTTCCTGCCAGACTTGAGAAGGTAACTCTTTAACAAGAATAACCTGGTCCTTATATCCGACCCAAGCTCCATTACATTTGGCCTGAATTTGTGACTTTCACCTGGTCTAGTGCCACCAAATAACCACAAGTGCCTCTTTCTGGTTCTTGGTGTTATTTTCACAAAGCAAAGATTTACATTCCACATCTCTGGTTCTCCTGATTGGATTTTTGTCATTCTGGTATCATACTATTTATTAAACTTGACACTATTTTTCTAAATTGGTTTGGGATTTGTCTTGTGTTGTGTTTTCACTTTATTACCTTTTGTGTTCCGCACCACATAAATACTTACACATCGCCTCTAAATTAAGTCTGACTACTTTTGTGCCAAACTACCAGAGGATTAATTACAGGTCAGTTTAGTAACTTTTGTGGTTCATTCTGACAAGGATTATGGTTGTTGCCTAAGTCGGACTTCCATCCCTCTCAACCAATAACCCAATTTCTTAATATACTTGTTCTAGCAGCATTGAGGGATTCTGCCGATTTTAGATTCACCTAAAATTGAAGTGATAAGTGCAGTTCCACCTAATGTTCCTCTGAAGTAGTGCAACCTTAGTGCTTTCCAGGCTCAGATCACTAATCCTGATGCTAACATTTAACAAAGAGCATGTGTTGCAGCCACACACACCACTGGAAATATTATTATTAATATACATTTTTAACAGGAAGGTATCTGGCCAGGAATCCAGTAGCTTAAATTAGACAGGCCAGATCTCATTCTGAGATTGTAGAAATGAGCAACATATAACAGGACTCCCTATTTTTCTTTTTCTCTTCTGGCTCATTGTGGATGTTCTTGACTTTCTGATTAATGAAACCTGCAATCTCATCACAAACATTTTATGAGTCAGGAATATTATAATTGGTGCAGTCCTTGTATCCAAGGCAACTGATAATTATACAGGCTCAAATATGCTGTGATTTGGATGTGAAAGTGAGTTGTCATAATATGCATTCTTTTATCTAATTAGAAAGCTTGATGCACTGTGCACTGCCATTCAAAGTTTATTCACTTTGTGGGTTTCTAAGTAGAATGCAAATTACTTGTCAAACTATGTTTCCTATCTTGGATAGGGCACCTTTATAAGTGACTCAGCAAGTCTCTATGAACCATTGTGTTTCTTGGGAATCTGTTTATACAAACCTGAAAAATTCACTCTGAGAGTGCCCCATCATTCAAAACATTTACTTTTGTGAGAAGTTGATTTAAAGTATCAAGTCTAGAAATTTCAACTGATGTGTAAATGCCCAAACACTTTGTTTGGTGTTTATTTCTGTAATCGGTAATGAGAGACTGGAAAGCATTCATAAAATGGTCAGATAATATTGCTGGAGTGATTCAAGCAGACATAACAACCTGTCTACAGTACAAAATATATTACTTCTCAAGGGTCTATACACTAAAGGGATATGTTCAACTGAAGCTGCACTAAGTTTTACCTTGACTAACAGCATTTCTGCCATGACAAACTAAGCAATAGAATATTCTTTAAGCAGTATAACTTCAAAATGCAGCACACACTGAAAGTTATTTCTCCTCGTTCCGCCTCACTCGGGAGACTTAAGGATTTCACGCTTCCCCAGATTTCCATGATTTTGCATATCTGGGGCAGCATCAGAATCCATGGGTGTTGCGTGGGAAAGTCCACTGCAATGCTCATGGAATGGCTCCCGGGCTCTGAGTAAGGCTAAGTAGCAGTTTGTGCTGTGTTGCCTTATTCAAGATTTATAGGGCCACTCAAAGCCATGCAGGGTGTCTTTGCGTGGCTTCATAAATCTGATTCAGAGCCCTGCGTCATGCATATACCACTTTATGTGGTGCAAAAGTGACGCAGGGCTCTCATAAATAAGCCCCTTAGTGCTGTTTGGCTCCCATGGTCTGGATGCCTAATATGCAAATGTGAGAAATGTCTAATAGCGAGGTTGGAATGTCCCTACAGAGAGAGGCTACAAAACACTATTTCACTCCTACAGCTGTCACAGTTACTGCTTACGGAAAAAGTCTACTTGTGACCAAAAGCTATATTTTCCATAAGTTGGCTCATAGAACAGCTACAGAAATCATCCATGCAGTGTTTGCACAAAATATTCAGTTTGAAATATCGGAGAAAATATTGTGATGTAAAAATATTATGGTATAGAATATCGCTGTCAAGAATATCGATTTTTTTGGTAAGGAAATTGTTCTTAAGGATACCATTTTTTAAATATCAAATTCATTAATATCGTGGAAAAATATAATTTTTTAATTATTTTAATGGATTTTAGTTATTATATTATTTTAGTTGTTAATATTGCTGGTTTATTTTTTATTAATTTAAAAAAGTGTAGTCTTTCATTTTAAGAGATTTTGTTTTTTTATTCTCTTTTTAATTATTTATAGTGTCATAGCAGGTTTTTGGATTTGCAAGGGGAAACGGTGTACAGTTATTTAAATTATAAATATATTTAATTTATTGTACATTTATTTTTCATTGGTCATTATTTTCTATTGATTTTTAATTATGTTTTTTTGTGTCATATTCGATTTTAAATTTACAATTTGAATTAAAATGCTTAATTTACTTTTATTATCACTTATAGGAAGTTATATTTTAGTAGAGGGTTGGTAGGAGTATAGGGTAGGAAGGTAATTACGTTATAAAAAAACGACAACTTATTGGCAATTAGTGTTTAATTTTGAATTAATTATATAATGTGTTGTTAATTACATAAATAGTTCATTACATATTTATTTCAGAAGGGGGATGGAAGCACACTGCTTCACCTCCCAGCACAGTTCACCCCTTAGCATCCTGGTAAATGCAGTTCATTTTAATTGCTTACTTGCAATTTTGCTGAAGTGTTTCACCAAAGTTGGTGCAGGTTAGTGCTGTTAATCTCTAGAGATGAGTTTCTGGATATTATTCTTCATGAGTAGGCTGGGCGTCCATACTCAGCGTTATTTTAGTTTGGAATATATATATATATATATATATATATATATATATATATATATATATATATATTCGCATACACACACGCATATATATAGAAACACACACACACACATATATATGGGGACTGTCACCTTCCTGGGGCATCTAATATTTTAGGGAGGGGGAGCCTCGCGGGCCCCCCAAGCCCTGGGGACCACCACCCCCGGGGCTACTTTGAATAACAAAGTGTGGGGGGGCTCGAGCCCCCCCACACTCCCCGGGGCTTAAATCGGCCCTCGATAGCCCTGGGGACCACCACCAGCCAGGGCCGGCTCCTGCAATGTCCCGGGGTGCCCACCCCCGGGACATTGCCGATTGCTACGGCAGGGCAGGAGCACGGCTCCCACCCTGCCATAGCAAACACTGCTTTGCTTCTTGGAAGCGAAGCAGAATTGCTTTTGGACAAGGGGAGCTGCATGTTAGCAGCTCCCCTTGCCTAAAAGCAATGCCGGCTCCAGCAGGAGGCAGGGAGCTGGCTGGGACTGCAGGGGCATTGGGGCTCCCCCCATGGTCCCCAACATAAGGGCCGGCCCCAGGGGATAGGGTCCCTGGGGCCAAAAATGGCCTGGGAGGGGGCCCCTGGGCCCCCCTCTCTTAAAAAAATTAAATAAAAAGGATTGGCCAAGCCCAGGGGGATGGGGTACCCGGGGCAAAAAAATATTAAGAAAAAGGGGGCTACACAGCCCCCCTTCTAACAACAACAAAAAGAAAATAAAGCTGCATCTCGCCAGAGGCCCCGCCCTCTCCCTGCACCACTCCCCCCTCCCTGCACTACTCTGAAAACGTGCCGCCTGGTGCATTTTGGGTTGGGGGATGAAGTCCCCTAGAATCTTATGGGTCCTTAGGGGCCAACTAGCCCACCAGGTACCTCCAGTAAGCTCCACACAGTGGGATTGCTGAGAGGTGGTCCGAGGCCATGCCCCTTTTTACACCGCTCTGCAAATGCGCCTCTTGACGCATTGCTGGTGGGGCGATGAGGTCCTCTTGTGTCCTGAGGACCTCAGGACTAAAGTGGACTTCATCCGCCGAGCAGCAGTGCCCCAGTAACCGCGTTTGCTGAGTGGTGTAAAAAGGGGGTGTTGCCATTGACCACTCTCAGCAATACAGCTGTATGGGGCTTACTAGAGGTAAAAGGAGAACTAGTAGGCCCCCAGGGACCATCAGGAGGCAAGGGGGCTTCATCCCCCAACCAAGAGCATGCCAGGAGGCGCATTTGCAGAGTGGTGGAGAAAGGCGGCATGGCCTGTGTCCACCTCTCAGCAATCCCACTATCTTGGGCTTACTGGAGGTATCAGGTAGGGTAGTTGGCCCCTAAGGACCCCCAGCAGCGAAAGGGACTTCACTCCCCATCCAAGAGCACGCCGGGGAGCGTGTTTGCAGACTCGTGGGCAAAGGGGGCATGGCCTGCTTTGAGAACTTACCAATGCTGCTGTGTGAGACTTTCTGGAGGTAATAGGAGGGGTAGTTGGCCCCCAAGTAAATGTCCTTGGGGGCCAACTACCCCTCTTGTTACCTCCAGTAAGTCCCACACAGTGGGATTGCTAAGACGTATTCGGAGGCCACGCCCCCTTTCTCCACCACTCTGCAAACACGCCTCCTGGCAGACTACGGGATGCGGGATGAAGTCCACTTTACTCCTGAGGGACTTTGGGGGCTAAGAAGCCCTCCTGGTACCTCCTGTAAGTCCTACGAAGCGGAATTCCTGAGCGCTAGTAGGAGGTCCAGCACCCTTTCTCCACCACTCTGCAAACGCGACTACTAGCTAAAGAAGCATTTGCAATGTAAAGAAGCATTTGCGAGAGTTAGAGCTATTGGCATTGTAAATGTAATAGGGTTTTAATAATGTTTCTTGGAGTGGAGTGAATGTAGGTTGTGTGTAGTGGAATTATGTGGTATGTTATGCAGTGAAATTATGTGGATAGAAAGTATGTGGTATTTAGTGTGTAGGAATTATGTAGAGTAGGATTATGTTTTATGGAGAGTAATTGTGTGGTATGATAGTCTGTATTGTGGAGTTGTAACCTCAGGTTTAGTCTTCCTCATTTCCATAGAAGCTAAACTATGAACTCAATGAGACAAAACAAAGAAGGAACCACTGAGGAGCACTTCTGGACCTAGTCAGAGGTATGAGCAGGGCCACTGGAATTATGCGACTGTTTGGCTGCACCGACTTTTGCACAATTAGACATTTACCACATTTGCCACATAATCAATCATCTGCTGCATAATCTGCAGATTTGAAAAAAAAACTTGTTTCTAACTCAAACTGCTCAAACGCTACCAAAAATGCAGCGACAAGTGTTACAGCGTGGTGGAAGGCCCTTTGCAAACCTAGAATGGTCACCTGTTACTTATTGCTAAATGTGGGTGTTAAATTGGTGCTAATGGTGTGCAAACCACTCTTGCTTCTTTCTGCGCCTCTCTTGCCAATTTCTGGATTTCTGTTGCTTCTTTCTGCACCTTTCTTTTTTTTCTGCACTTCTTTTGCCTCTTTCTGCTCATCTCTTACACTTTCTGCATACCTCTTGCCTCTTTCTGCACTTCTCTTGCCTCTTCCTGCACCTCTGTTGCCTCTTTCTGCACCTCACTTGCTTCTTCCTGTACCCCTCTTGCCTCTTTCTGCACCCCTGTTCCTCTTTCTGCACCTCTCCTGCCTGTTTCTGCACCTCTCTTGCCTCGTCACTTCACTTGCCTCTTTCTGCACCTCTGTTGCTTCTTTCTTTACTTATCTTGCATCTTTCTGCACCACTCTTGCCTCTTTCTGCACCTCTGTTGCTTCTTTCTGCACTTCTCTTGCTTCTTTTTGCACCTCTGCTGCTTATTTCAGCAATTCTCTTGCCTCTTTCTGCACTTTTCTTGCCTGTTTCTGCACCTCTCTTGCCTCCTTTTGCACCTCTCTTGCCTCTTTTTGCACCTCACTTGCTTCTTTCTGCACCCCACTTGCCTCTTTCTGCACCCCTCTTCCCCCTTTCTGCACCTCTCTTGCCTCAGTCTGCCCACCTGTTCCCTCTTTCTATACCCCTTTTGCCTGTTTCTGCAACTCTTTGCCTCTTTCTGAAGTTCTCTTGCCTCCTTCTGCACCTCACTTGCCTCTTTCTGCAACTCTCTTGCCTCTTTCTGAAGTTCTCTTGCCTCCTTCTGCACCTCTCTTGCCTCTTTCAACACTTCTCTTACCTGTTTCTATACCTCTCTTGCCTCTTTCTGCACCTCACTTGCTTCTTTCTGCAACCCTTTTGCCTGTTTCTGCACCCCTCTTCCCTCTTTGTGCAACTGTCTTGCCTCTTTCTACACCTCTCTTTCCTCTTTCTGCACCACTCTTGCCTCTTTCTGTACCTCTGTTGCTTCTTTCTGCACTTCTCTTGTCTCTTTCTGCACCCTTCGTGCCTCTTTAAGCACCTCTGTTACTTCTTTCTGCAGTTCTCTTCCTTCTTTCTGCACCCCTCCTGCCTCTTTCTGTACCCCTCTTGCCTCTTTGTGCACCTCTCCTACCCCTTTCTGCACTCCTCTTGCCTCTTTTTTCACCTTTGTTGTTCTTTCTGCACCTCTTTTGCTTCATTCTGCATTTCACTTGCCTCTTTCTGTACTCCTCTTGCCTCTTTCTGCACCTCTGTTGGTTCTTTCTGCACTGCTCTTGCTCCTTACTGCACCTCTGTTCCAAATTTCTGAATCCCTCTTGCCTTTTTCTGCACCTCCCTTCCCTATTTCTGCACCTCTCTTGCCTCAGTCTGCCCACCTGTTCCCTCTTTCTGCACCCCTTTTGTCTGTTTCTGCACCTCACTTGCTTCTTTCTGCATCCCTCTTGCCTGTTTCTGCACCCCTCTTCCCTCTTTGTGCAACTCTCTTGCCTCTTTCTATACCTCTCTTCCCTCTTTCTGCACCACTCTTGCCTCTTTCTGTACCTCTGTTACTTCTTTCTGCACTTCTCTTGTCTCTTTCTGCACTGTTCGTGCCTCTTTCAGCACCTGTTGCTTCTTTCTGCAGTTCTCTTCCTTCTTTCTGCACCCCTCCTGCCTCTTTCTGTACCCCTCTTGCCTCTCTGTGCACCTCTCCTACCCCTTTCTGCACCCCTTTTGCCTCTTTCTGCACCTCTGTTGGTTCTTTCTGCACTGCTCTTGCTTCTTACTGCACCTCTATTCCAAATTTCTGAATCCCTCTTGCCTTTTTCTGCACCTCCCTTCCCTCTTTCTGCACCTCTCTTGCCTCAGTCTGCCCACCTGTTCCCTCTTTCTGCATCCCTTTTGCCTGTTTCTGCAACTTTCTTGCCTCTTACTGCAGTTTTCTTGCCTCCTTATGTACCTCACTTGCCTCTTTTTGCACCTCTGTTGTTTCATGTGCACTGCTCTTGCTTCTTACTGCACCTCTCTTGCAAATTTCCACACCCCTCTTGCCTCTTTCTGCACCCCTCTTACCTTTTTAAGCACCTCTCTTGCCTCTGTCTGCACCCCTGTTCCCTCTTTCTGTACCTCTTTTGCCTGTTTCTGCAACTCTCTTGCCTCTTTCTGCAGCTCTCTTGCCTCATTCTGCACCTCTGTTGCTTCTTTCTGCACTTCTCTTGCCTCTTTCTGCACCCCTGTTGCTTCCTTCTGCACTTCCCATGTTTCTTTCTGTACCTGTTTTGCTGCTTTTTGCACCCCTGTTGTGTCTTTCTGCACTCGCCTTCCCTCTTTCTGCACCTCTCTTGCCTCTTTCTGCACCTCGCTTGCCTCTTTCTGCACTTCTCTTGCTTCTTTCTACACCTCTGTTGCTTCTTTCAGCAATTCTCTTGCCTCTTTCTGCACTTCTATTGCCTGTTTCTGCACCTCTCTTGCCTCTTTCTGCACCTCTCTTGCCTCTTTCTGCACCTCACTTGCTTCTTTCTGTACCCCTTTTGCGTCTTTCTGCACCCCTCTGCCCTCTTTGTGCAACTCTCTTGCCTCTTTCTACACCTCTCTTCCCTCTTTCTCCACCACTCTTGCTTCTTTCTGTATCTCTGTTGCTTCTTTCTGCAGTTCTCTTGCCTCTTTCTGCACCCTTCGTGCCTCTTTCAGCACCTCTGTTGATTCTTTCTGCACTTCTCTTCCTTCTTTCTGCACCCCTTGTGCCTCTTTCTGCACCCTTCTTCCCTTTTCCTGCACATCTCTTGGTTCTTTCTGCATTGCTCTTGCCTGTTTCTGCACCCCTCTTGCCTCCTTCTGTACCTCTGTTGTTTATTACTGCACTGCTCTTGCTTCTTTCTACACCTCTCTTGCAAATTTCTGCACCCCTCTTGCCTCTTTCTGCACCCCTCTTGTCTCCTTCTGCACCTCTGTTGGTTCTTTTTGCACTGTTTTTGCTTCTATCTGCTACTCTCTTGCACATTTCTGCACCCCTCTTGCTTCTTTTTGCACCTCTTTTGGTTCTTTCTGTATCTCTCTTGCCTCTGTGTGCACCCCTGTTCCCTCTTTGTGCACCTCTTTTGCCTGTTTCAGCAACTCTCTTGCCTCTTTCTGCACTTTTCTTGCCTCTTTCTGTACCTCTGTTGCTTCCTTATGCACTTTTCTTACCTCTTTCTGTACCCCTCTTGCCTCTTTCTATACTTGTTGCAAAAATTCTGCACTTCTCTTGCTTCTGTCTACACCTCTCTTCCTTCTTTCTGCACGCCTCCTGCCTCTTTCTGTACCCCTCTTGCCCCTTTGTGCACCTCTCCTGCCCCTTTCTGTGCCCCTCTTGCCTCTTTCTGCACCCCTCTTGCCTCTTTCTGCACCTCTGTTGGTTCTTTCTGCACTGCTCTTGCTTCTTTCTGCACCTCTGTTGCTTCTTTCTGCACTTCTGTTGCTTCTTTCTACACCTCTCTTGCTTCTTTCTGCACCTCTCTTGCCTCTTTCTGCACACACAGGGCTACTTTTAAACTGACCTCAGTCTCAGAAGTGCACACATGCAAGTGCAGAAAAGGGCTGCTGGCCTCTAAACTGCCATCCGTATTATATGCTAGGGATTTAGAGTTAGTTTTAATCCCCCTGCCCTATTATGTACTAGGGCCTTACAGGGGAGGTCATGCCAATCACAGGGGTACCCCAACCCATAGTGTACACTAGTGTATGTAGGTGTTTTCACTGTATTCTAAGTGTCTTTCAGCATAGCACTTGCTGCGGGCCAGGTTACGCAGAGCCCAGGGTCAGTCAGAGTCAGTTACCAGAAGTACCAGTCAGCAAAAAGTTGGGGGGTGCCCAGGGCACAGGATGACTTTTCAAAAAAGGCCTCTGTCTGCACCTCTGTTGGTTCTCTCTGCACATCACTTGCTTCTTTCTGCACCTTTCTTCCTCTTTCTGCACTTCTGTTGCCTCTTTCTGCATTTCTCTTGCTTCTTTCTGCGCCTTTCTTCCTCTTTCTGCACATGTCCTACCTATGTAGGCATAGTTAGAAATTAGCATCTAAAAAACCTTAGAAATTCACTGAAAAAACCATAGGTTTCAGGGACGTTATAGTTAGAAATTAGCATTTAAAAAACCTTTGAAATTCACTGAAAAAACCTCAGGTTTCAGTGACGTTATAGTTTGAAATTTTCATTTAAGAAACCTTAGAAATTCACTGAAAAAACCATAGGTTTCAGGGACGGAACAGTTACAAATTAGCATGTAAAAACCTTTGAAATTCACTGAAAAATCCATATGTTTCAGGGACGTTATAGTTTGAAATTAGCATTTAAAAACCTTTGAAATTCACTGAAAAAACCATGGGTTTCAGGGACGTTATAGTTAGAAATTAACATTTAAAAAAACGTTAGAAATTCACTGAAAAAACCATAAGTTTCAGGGACGTTATAGTTAGAAATTAGCATTTTAAAAAGTTTAGAAATTCACTGAAAAAAACACAGGTTTCAGGGACGTTATAGTTAGTTGGACATTTCACTCGTACAAAACCAGAGAAATTTGACCGTTATAGTTAGTTGAGCTAACTATAACTTGCGCCCCCGCAATGTACTGTTGATGACATCACATATTACATCATTCATGACATGGTCGGTGACATCACTGATGACATCTCAAATGACATCACTGATGACATCATCCAGTGACTGTGTGTTTCTGAAAAGTTCAAATATGTTTTTTATATATATATGCCAAGGTGTATTGAAGAAAGAGTTGGTGTATAAGTTTCTGAAGGGCAACCCTTTGGAGTCCTCGGTTCCATATGACCCCGCCCATCCCTGCCGTGTAGTGAATGCTCTCCTACAATGGCCCCTCGCAGTGATTTTTATTTATTGTTCTTTTGTCCTCAATGTAGGCAGTACTCTTTATTTTATTTTTTTATTGTTTCTGTTTCACTATTATTATGTGGTTATACCTTAAAGATGGCGCTTATAGAGGGCCAAAAGTGATGGCCATCTTTAATACCACTTGGCGGTCTAGCTCCACAAGCGTGACCATGCTTTTCTTACACTATTTAAATGGCAACGGGCGACACACACGCTAAGATGCGGTCGGCCCCCGGTACCAGTAGGTGACATTTGTCGGAGATGTGCTGAGACTAAGTAAGTGCCTTTTGCTTTCACAGGAACCATGGATTCTTTTACAAGAAGCTTCCTTACTTGAGAGCTGTCATGCACGCTTTGGGAATAACAACTCTCTCTTTCTTTATTCTTTTTCAAATTTCTTTCCTTAACATCAACGCTTTGTGTATATCCCCTAGGGTACAAATACAAGCCCCTCCACCCTGGCAGACCATGAGGCACAGTTTTGCCCATACCTAAGTATGTTCCAAACATTTTGTGAAAAATATATGTCTTTTACATGTTTTGTATGTCATTTGTGATGTCACTCCACAAGTGTTTTTATTCCGCAGTGCATGTAATCACTTTTTCCTCACCACAGACATGTCTGAAGTGTTGTATTATGTCACTTTGGATTGAGGCACTAATAATTGTATTTCCTAAGGGCACGTTTTCCTGCCATAGAGGAGTACATTTATCATTTACTGCATAAAGTATGGACCTGCCCACGTGAGAGGTGGGCAGGCATTATGTATTAATCCACCACTCTGTTTTATTTTCCTGAACAGATACTACGAGTCAATTACTAAACCGTATGTATTGCAATTGATGCTCACACATTAGGTGTGCATCTAGTTCCTAAGTTTATAGGTTTTTTCCTTATTTTTAGGCCTTCACTAGGAGTGGTACACATGGGGCTGGTTCCCATGCGGTCCTGAAGAAGAGGTTTAGGGGATACCTCGAAACATGTTGACTGTATATTAGGGATTACTAACCCATTAGAGTTACACTTTTCCCTACTATCTACCCCCGTTTTTAACCATACCAACTAGGAGCAAGAATAAAAACATTAGCTCAATAGCTAGGTATTTTTTAAACATCACTTCCACCACTCCACCCACACTGCACTACACATATCATCATAATAAGTGCTCCTACGTAGTTCTGCAAGTCGTAGCACGCCCCAAACAGCAGCTGTTTGGGATGGCCCCAATGATGAAGCATGTCACCTAGGGGCAACCCTTGGTGAGTGAGGGGACTCAAGAAAAGGAATTTTCCTTCTCTCAAAATAGGGGCTTTTTGTTTCGCACAATTAGCGGAACCCCCCTTTTTCCCTTTTTTGGTTAGGTTCTTGAATCTGTTACCCACAGATTTTGGTGAATAATATTGTACTAGGGAGGGTGAACCTAACCTTCCGCCTCCCTCCTTTTTTTTGATGTTTCAAATTAAACATGTGGATTGCTGAGCAAGTCAGTGACCTAGATAAAGAAAGGCTGGTAATTAGAAGCCCACTCCTGCAGGGCACAAGTTCTGCAGTGCAGCCTTCAACTTCAGATCCTGAGGGCAGTGCTGTTGGCTCAAAGCAGCCAAAACCAACAAGAACACCATCAGCAACAAGTACTGGAGTATCAGCCACAAAATCTGCATTTGATTGGTTTCTAAAGGCAGTGCTTAAGTTCAGTGCAGAGGCAAAGGCAAAGAGGTTGAGCAAGGTGGAGCACCAATGAAAAATTGAGAGGATGGTCCAAGCCTACGTGGATGACTCAACAGAGGTCTATCTTGATCAGAACCCTTTGGTGTATTGGTATGGGAAGAGGCGCCAATGGTCAGTGTTCGGCAGGCAAGCAATACACTATCTGGCTTGCCCAGTAGCCAGTGTGTCTGCTGAGCATGCTTTCAGTGCTGCTGGTGCAGTTGTCACAGTGAGAAGGACTAATCTCTTGCCCCAAAACATGGATATATTAACCATGATCAAAATGAATCAGCACTTTATACCACCGGATTACATCATACCTGAAGTACGACAGGAGGAGGATGATTGGCCAGACTCAGGTCATGGTAGTAGTGTGTTAGCTGACCTACTTCTGGGCAAATCACCAGAGTTTGAGGACAAACTCTACTTCCCTGATTACCAGGCCTTGGCCGCCAACCATAGAACTTTCTCTCTCTATCACCGAACTGCTTTGACGACAAAAAAAAAAGATATAGCTAGCGGAACATTATTTTTTTTTATATGTTTGTGTCTGACTGACTAATGCAGCACCATCATTTTAGACACATTTTATTGCCGGATTGGAGTTGCAGCAGTGTGCACTGAAGAAGACTTCCTCCCCATCCCCCAATTTCCCTGAAGGACATTGGAGATGCAAATTTGTGCCTGCCTCCGTCCCATCCCTATCTATCCTTTCTTAGTTTATTCCCCAGCCGGACTGCCCCACATTATTTAATTTACAAGACTGGCCAATGTCTGTTTCATGAAGCAATGGATCTGCACACTGAGTGATTGTTGTTTTGTGAGTGTGTTGAGATGATTCATGTGGTGGCAGGCAGTGACACTGGGTGTTTGTTTAACTGTAACTAGTATTAAGCTTGGTTATTTTTGGGATGATTTACAATGTTGGAGCCCTAACTTCAGCTGATCATTTTTTGGTTCACTAACACAATGTCAATCCCCATATCATCGACTTACACAAATATCGAGACAATAATATTGCATACAAAAATATCGACTACCTATACTTACCATTAAAAATACATTATCTAAAAAAATATTGTATTAAAAAATCGATTTAAAAAATATTGAGTACAAAAATGTTGTAAACATAAATATTGTTAAAGTTGAATAAACATATAAATTAACAAAAATATTGACATCTACAATATCGACAACATAAACATCGCTTAAATATAATTTATTTTTAACCAAAACATTAAATACACACATTTAAAAATATATAAAAACATATTAATAAATACCACAACTAAAATAATACATTTCAAACAAAAAATAAATATAAATATATATTAACAATTATAAAAAATATATAAATAACAAATAACCAAACAACAGAAATATTTAAATAAATAATCAAAAATATATAACATATAACATTTATGACCATTAAAAATAACCAAACATGTATTAACATATTAATATATTTAATTACAATAAAACATATAAAAGCAAATATATTCTTACATAAATATAATATTTAAAAAATATGCCATTAAATAAATATTTTCCAAATTAACATATAACTGCCAAAATAATTAAACGTACACTATAACAACCAATAAAATAAAAGCATATACAAAAAAACAATAGTCAAGTCAAGAATACTTTATTTGACTCTAAAAGAGCCATAAAAGATTGCACATATATGTTTTCAATAAAGAGACAGCAAATCAACAGACACAAAAGTTACAGGTTATAAAAAATAGCTAAAATTTACTACGAATCTTAAAAACAGTAAAAAGATAGTTTAATATATAATCTCATTTGATCCTAGGGAGAGTAGGTATTCCATTGCCAGTTTATAACTTCTAATCCCTGCTGCAAGTAATAATGGGCGAATGAACTGCTTTCTCTGGGGGGTATAAAATCTACAAAATAAAATAAAGTCCGTAGTGCTTCGGCATGAGCAACTGTTACAAGGACAGACAGGGAGTGATGCAAACCATGAGCCTTAAATAGGGAAAGCAACTAAGAAATGTATAGTTTTTAGATGCAGCCTAGTCAACAGAAATTTCCGCCTTTTATTTTAATCGACTTGCAGATAGAGGGCGGGTTCTCTTTGTGGCTGAGAGAAAGGCTCTGGGTCACCAGTCGAATTACATATAGGGCCTGCCCGCTCATGACTTTGGTAGAAAGTGACTTAATAGTGGTAGACGCTACATTTTTTAAGGTGTTGGGGTTTGTATAATATTCTGTGACACCCATTTTGGCAAAACTCGTTTTGACATACCTTAACCAGGGTATATCTAGGCTATTATCCAGCTTCATACAATCTGACAGTATTGTCCTACAAAGGGCGGCCTCTGGATTCTTCAAGGTTTTTATCCAGAGCAACAGTAATGCAATATGGTCTTTCAAATAACTCAGACTGACTTCCTCATGACAGAAAGAAACAGAGGAGCTCTGGGGCACTGAGAGAAGTCTTCTTAAAAACATATTTTCTATTATTTGAAGTGATTTACAATTTACGTGTCCCCAAATCCCGGCCCTAAACGTTACCACTAAAAGGCTTTTACTCTTGTAAATACAAAAAATGACTTTAGTTGGCTTGTGACCCAATCTTTTAACAAACCTAAAAATGGCATCATTCGATTTCTGAAATTGCATGGTTCTGATATTTAAAGCATGTTTCCAATTAAAATCAACATCAAATGGTACTCCCAGGTAAGTAAAATGCGTGACTTTCTTGATTTCATCCCCCCCAATAAAAATGTCCTCATTTTGGATTTTTTTGGTCCACATTTCATTATAAATGATTTAGTGCAATTAACATTTAGCCCCAGATCAGTCATAAAAACATTAAAAGAATCAAGCAATATTTGTAGGCCATTTGCTGTCCTAGCTATCAGGACAGCATCGTCAGCATATAGTAGTACAGGGATTTGGAAGGAGTTATATCTTGGGGTGTCCTTCTCCACCTCAAATAGCTGGTCTCCCAACCCATTAATATATAATAAAAAGAGGAATGGGGCCAGGACACAACCCTGCCTTACCCCTATATCAGAGGGGAATTCTTCAGTCAAATCTCCCTTACTACTATAGCGTACTAAGGCCGAGGTGTGTTCATGCAGCCTGCTGAGCAAGGTGATAATTGCTCCATCAATCCTCATTTGTAACATTATGGACCATAATTGACTGCGATTCACTGTGTCAAAAGCATAAGTTAGGTCCATAAAGGCTAGATGAACACAGCCCTTTTGTGCTTTGGTATACTTTTGGACAGTTAATGCCAGATTTAATGTTTGTTCCACAGTTCCAAGTCCAGGCCGAAATCCGAACTGATAGATCGAGAGCGCCTGATGTTCAAGCGCCCAAAGTTCTAACTTGGCCAAGATTACCCTGCCCAAGATTTTAACTGAGCTGTCGAGCAGGGAAATTGAATGGTAGCAGTAAGTTTGGGTTTTATCCCCCTTTTTAAAAATCGGAACTATAAGGGCTTCTTGCCAGGTCTTGACTAGTGGGCCCACTATTGCAGCCTTTAGGACATTTGTTATCAAAGGGGCCCAAAAATCTGGTAAATACTTGTATAGGTCAACCGGGATTCTGTCCGGGCCCGGGGCTTTCTCTGGGTGACTATTCTCCATAGCCAACAGTACCTCACTCACCTCTATTGAGTTACTTAAGGCCGGAGCGGATCTTATATCAAAGGGGGTTTTTAGGGCAGAAGATCTGTTTACTATCCTTGGTTTTAGAGAAAATTAACCTGAAAAATGATTTACACTGGCTTCAGCTGGGACTATGGTATCTAGTTTGGGCATTTCATCACCAGTCATAGAAATTGAGTTTACCATCTCCCAGAAAGCACGCCAGTCTTTTAGGGTTGAAGCAATTTTTAGATCTCCCCAGGCCTGATCCTTCAAGTACTGTTTCCTTTCCCCAATTACCTTTTTATAATCTTTCCTGGCTTTTGTTATTTCATCCTTATTCCTCTGAGTCTTTTTTTAAGGCAGACCATGGCGTCCTATGGGCTTCAGAGCAGATCTTATTAAACCATCTTGGGTTTTCAGGAGCTTTTCTGCTACATTTAGTTTATTTATCTGCCATGAGGCCATTTAAATCTGTAAAGGCCACTATGACGTTCTCCTATGGGGCGGAGTCTGAGAGCACTGTCTCAATGTCAGCCTTGTTATTTGTCATAAGGTCTGTGAGAAAGGCCATCTGATCAACTTTTTCCCATTTAATATTAATACCCTTATTTCTGTTATATGCTACCCTGTGCTGTGTTTTCTTGTCCCTTTCCGTGCTCACAGGTAGGTTTAGAGTTAAAACAATGGGGTTGTGGTCACTCATATAACTCACCTTAACTACACCCCCCTTGTAGAATTATGCTAGATCTTCGCTAATTAAAATATGGTTAATAGTCGAAGACAATATGGACCCACGTACGTTGGAATCTAGGGAGAGATAGCCACATCCAGATCTTGTGCGAATTTCAGATTCTTAGCAAAGGCAACTCTGTTCAATGAGTCCCCATACGGCGTATGTTTAAAATGCTTCAGTGGCTGATCCCTCTCATCGCAAACGCCACAAGATTCCTTAACCCTGGGGTCACAAATACCTATATTAAAATCCCCCGCCAAAATTATTTGCAGATCCTTTATATGATTATTTTGGGCTTGGGTTATAACATCCTCTAAGTCATCTATGATGTTTGTCACAGTTGAATCAAAAACATTGTAATAGTAGTTAATTAAAAGCAAATCAAGTAACTTTGGCGTGATAATTAGAAGCAACTGAAAATATCTCTAATTGAGATATCTGTCAGTGCCCATGATATAAAAGTGACTAAGCTCACTTTCACTCGGCCCGATCTTGATGGGACAGCAGGTACATAATAAGAGGCATATCCTTCAACATGTAAGGAGTCCATTGTCCAAGTCTTTTGGCAACAAACAATTTGGTGTTGTTCAAACAACATTTTCCAGTCCGGATTATCAGTCTTGGAACAAAGACCCGCAATGTTCCATGAGACAATACTAAGACCCACTTGTCGAATGGGTTCAATGTTAGTCGCAGGGTGAGGTGACGCAGGTAATACCATACAATGCTCTTTTGATATTACTGTGTCCTCTGAAACCAATAACTGTCAGTCTTGTGGTTCCAGGTCTGACAGAGCTTCAAATCTGTTTGAAAGAGGGAGGTCATTTGTCAATCTCGGGGAGGCAACTTTGTCTATTTTTGAGTCAAGTTGCGCTAAAATATTTATATGACCTATCGGTGTACAAGCTTTTGGTTGGTAAAAGAAACCTAAAGGTTGTGCTCTAATACCCTCGACGTAAAAGGAGTTTTTTGCAAGCCTATGAAAGAGATTTTTGACAAGGCACGGATTCCTGAAGTTGACAATTATGCAATCCCCGGAGGATGGCTTTGGTGTTGGACCCACTCAGTTAACTCTTCTTGTAGCGATGATTTCCCTTGATAGATCATAAGACCAGTTGGAATTTCTCTTCAGCCAGAAAGAGGCTTTATTCACTAGGGATCCATGAGATTCATATTGTGCCTGCCGGAGTGGGGGAACATTTTCCAAAACTATTATGTAAGGAGTACACTCCGGTGGGATATGCGGTCATATATTATTTTGATTATGTTGATTGGTGCCACTGATACCTTTAGACACCCTGTGATTAGTATCCTGTAAGCCTCGAGCTGTTTGTTTATCTGATGGCAGCCCAAGTGGCAATGATGTTTCAGGCCTTAGGGGTAATATTTGTTTTAATTCTTGTCTCTGTGGGTTAGCCTGTGCATTGTTTACAGGCCAGGTATTAGCCCTTTGTGACCCGTTAAAGTTCCCCTGATCTTCCAAGGCACCCACTCTTCTTATGGGCCTTTCTTGATCTTTCCCTCAAAGAGAGTTAATTTTTCAAATGTCCCGGAGCATAATTTGAATATAGAGTTTAGCTGCTCTCACAGTTGATCAAAGCTGACAGTATTGCTCACACCCAATTTTTTTCTTGGCAGGCTCCCCTTGGAAGTCTTTCTTGTGGACTTTTTACCTGGGCCTTTCTTTTTATTTGTGCCTTGTGTAACTAAGGGGCAAGGGATTAGTTCCGGGGAAATCGATTTTGGCAGCTCTACTATATTTAGATCTTGCCTGCTTTTTTTGCAGGGAGGACTATCTAACCGTGATATAATTTCTAATGCGGTTAATGATTGCGTGTCTGTAATCACACAGGAGTTAGAGGTCAGACAAGGAGAACGCTCCGAGGGCTTTCTTAAGGGTAATGATTCCACTTTTTTTGAGGACTTGGGTGTTAATGGAGTCCGACTATCATGTTCTTTCTGTGCTTGTTCAGTATAGGTAGATTTAGCAGCAATAGGGCCGGATCTTTGTATTGCTGAGTCCATCCTAGCTTCCTCTTTGCCTATCTCATTTTCTATTGCACCCACTTCGGAAGTCAGGTAGCTTTTAATTGAATTGCTTTGTGCCATTACCCTTCTCCCTTATTGCGTCTAAGTAACTCCCCTTTCTTTTTCCCATTGTGAGCTTACAGTAGGTTACAACAGAGTTACCTTCCGGAGCTCTTCCGGGTCTTAGACGACCTCTTCACAGATGGTCTTTTCGAGCCCAATTCTCAGTTGTCCACTGTAGAGACACTAGAAGAAAATAAAACCAAGAGACCGGGCCCAGCCCAGCCTCTGTCAGCCGCTGACGAGCGCAGACGGGCCCGCCCTTGCTTTCATTTGTTAATCATATATATATATATATATATATATATATATATATATATATATATATATATATATATATCCACAAAACAATCCTCCACAGTCGGGAGCCCCCATCCCTGCAGGGCGGCCTCGTGAAGACAGGATGTGAAGCTTCCTGCCAAACAAATCCCAAACGAAAAGAAATGTCGAGGCCCCAATCTGAGGAACATCAGTGTTTATTTCATTTTAAACAGGCAGCATTGATTTCTCTTCCTTACGCGTTTCGGCTGTCCCAGCAGCCTTGATCACAGGTGAGCCAAAATGTGCTGCATAGTGCTGGAGGCCTTAAATCCAAATGAGCACGTGACCTGCAGTGTAAACATCAGTTCCCACAATGCACTTGTAGTGTAAGTACAATCTGTGTAATGCAATGTTCGTATCTGTCTTACTTAATAGTGTCCATAAAACATCACATTAAGGCATAGTCCAAGCGCACGTGTTTACAATAGAAAAATAGTCACGTTTAAAAGCAAGGCTTCATTAAATATCTCCAATCTTAGCTCGAAATGTTGCCTGTATCTCTTCATTCGAGAACACTGTTTCTCCAGAAAGTGCCAGAGGAGACAATTCCCTCCTGCTCCCTTTCTCACCTCTGTGCTAGTATTACCGGAAATCCTGCATGGTGTCAGCAGAGAGAGGCAAGCGGGACATGCTCCCCAATTAGAATCCACAAAACAATCCTCCACAGTCGGGAGCCCCCATCCCTGCAGGGCGGCCTCGTGAAGACAGGATGTGAAGCTTCCTGCCAAACAAATCCCAAACGAAAAGAAATGTTGAGGCCCCAATCTGAGGAACATCAGTGTTTATTTCATTTTAAACAGGCAGCATTGATTTCTCTTCCTTACGCTGCTTCGGCTGTCCCAGCAGCCTTGATCACAGGTGAGCCAAAATGTGCTGCATAGTGCTGGAGGCCTTAAATCCAAATGAGCACGTGACCTGCAGTGTAAACATCAGTTCCCACAATGCACTTGTAGTGTAAGTACAATCTGTGTAATGCAATGTTCGTATCTGTCTTACTTGATAGTGTCCATAAAACATCACATTAAGGCATAGTCCAAGCGCACGTGTTTACAATAGAAAAATAGTCACGTTTAAAAGCAAGGCTTCATTAAATATCTCCAATCTTAGCTCGAAATGTTGCCTGTATCTCTTCATTCGAGAACACTGTTTCTCCAGAAAGTGCCAGAGGAGACGCGTAAGGAAGAGAAATCAATGCTGCCTGTTTAAAATGAAATAAACACTGATGTTCCTCAGATTGGGGATGCAGGATTTCCGGTAATACTAGCACAGAGGTGAGAAAGGGAGCAGGAGGGGAATTGTCTCCTCTGGCACTTTCTGGAGAAACAGTGTTCTCGAATGAAGAGATACAGGCAACATTTCGAGCTAAGATTGGAGATATTTAATGAAGCCTTGCTTTTAAACGTGACTATTTTTCTATTGTAAACACGTGCGCTTGGACTATGCCTTAATGTGATGTTTTATGGACACTATTAAGTAAGACAGATACGAACATTGCATTACACAGATTGTACTTACACTACAAGTGCATTGTGGGAACTGATGTTTACACTGCAGGTCACGTGCTCATTTGGATTTAAGGCCTCCAGCACTATGCAGCACATTTTGGCTCACCTGTGATCAAGGCTGCTGGGACAGCCGAAACGCGTAAGGAAGAGAAATCAATGCTGCCTGTTTAAAATGAAATAAACACTGATGTTCCTCAGATTGGGGCCTCGACATTTCTTTTCGTTTGGGATATATATATATATATATATATATATTATCTACTGGCGGTCGCCAGTAGATAGTTATAGTTAGGACCTAGTTTCCATAGGAAACTCGTTTTTTGTTTTCTCAATATCTTTGGCGCCGGTTGACGAATCTTCGCAAAAGTTTCAAAACTCGTAGCCCGCTCCGGTCAGCTCCTGTGTAGAAAGTTTCGGGGTGATTCAGCAAGCGGGGGCCGAGAAAAAAGGGGGGTCCCAAAACGTGTTTTCTCTATGTTAATTTCCATAGGAAACTTTAGACACTGCTACAGCCTCGAACTGCTGAACGGAATTACACTAAATTTGGCAAAAAGGTAGCCCTTGTTTCAGAAAGAGACCTTTTTGTTAAATGGTGTAAATCCGTTCAGTAGTTCCTGAGAAATTTAAGCTCGAACTGCTGAACGGAATTACACTAAATTTGGCAAAAAGGTAGTGCTTGGTTCAGAAAGCGCCCTTATTTTTAAATGGTGTAAATCTGTTCAGTAGTTGCTGAGAAAATCAAAAAATAAAAGTTTTGATATATAGAGGCACAGAGGATCCGCGCACCCTCCCGACCACAAGCTTTATTCTAATTGGCTGTCAACACTCCAAACCAGGAAGTGTTGGCAGCCATCTTGTGCCTCGGTAACCGAAGCACAAGAAAACAGAAAAACAATCGCGAAAAACAAGACAAGGGGGCAGGGTAGAAACACCCTGTCCCCCTATGCCTGCTCAGGGGGTCCCACAAGGACCCCCAGGGCCTAAAAAAGCATTTTTTTTTTTAATCGGCGAAATTCGCGCACCCAGCCGACATTTTTTTTTAAAACAAAGCGCGGGCTCCCGCGCTTCGTTATTATTTAGCCCCCGGGTGGGCCAAGTTCCGGGGGCCTTCAATAATGTAATTGCGGGGGCCCAGGGAGGCCCTTGCAACCCCGGGGACCGCCACCCCCCAGGGCTTTCCATAAACATTTGCGGGGGGCACATTATTTTTAATGTGTGGGGAGGCCTCCAAGGCCCCCCCAAGCCCTGGGGCTTTTATTTTTTTAAACATAGACCTGTGTGGGGGGACTCGAGCACCCCCACATGCCCCGGGGACAGCCACCTCCCCGGGGCACTAATATTCAAATTCGGGGGTCTGTAACGGACCCCCGCGCCCCGGGGGCCACCACCTCCCCGAAGCTGTGCAATAGGTGGGAGGGGGGCCACGCGGCCCCCCTCCTGGAGCCCTTGATGGCCCTGGGGACCGCCACCCCCCAGGGCCGGCTCCTGCAGTGTCCCGGGGTGCCCACCCCCGGGACACTGCTGTTTGCAATGACAGGGCGGGAGCCTCGCGGCTCCCGCCTGGTCATTGCAAACTGCTTGCTTCATTGAAGCGAGAGCAGGAAACCTGCTCTCGCTTCAATGAAGCAAGCAGATTGCTTTTCCACAAGGGGAGCTGCATGTCAGCAGCTCCCCATGTGGAAAAGCAATGTCGGCTCCCACAGGATGCGGGGAGCCGGCGGGACAGTGGGGACATTGGGGCTCCCCCCACGGTCCCCAATGGATAGGGCCTGCCCCGGGGGATGGGGTCCCCAGGGTTAGAAATGGCTCGGGAGGGGCCACGCGGCCCCCTCCCCCAAAAAATGAAACAAAAATAAAGGCCGGGCCAGGGTATGGGGTCCCCGGGGCCAATAGAGGCCTCAGGAGGGGGGCCACGCAGCCCCCCTCCATAAAAAAAAAAATATTTGGCCATGCCCCGGGGGATGGGGTCCCCGGGGCCGGAATTGGCCATGGGAGGGGGGCCCCCTTCCCGTTAATATATATATCTTTTTTTAAAATGGGGGTCAGGCCCTGGGGGATGGGGTACCCAGGGCCCAAAAAAAGTAAAAAGAAGGGGGGCCACACAGCCCCCCTTCCCCAAAAAATATTTTTAAAAAACACACGATCATGCCGGAGGCCCCGCCCCCTCCCAGCAACACTCTGCAAATGCGCCCTGTGGCGCGTTTTAAGTTGGGGAATTAATTCCCCTTCAATACTGGGGGTCCATGGGGGCCAACTAGCCCACCAGGTACCTCCAGTAAGCACCACAGGGCTGCGTTGCAGAGAGGTGGTCCAGGCCACGCCCCTTTTTACACCTCTCTGCAACGCAACTCTGTGGCGCTTACTGGAGGTACCTGGTAGGCTAGTTGGACCCCAGGGACCCTCAGGATTCAAGGGGACTTTATCCCCCAACTTAAAACGCGCCACGGGGCATGTTTGCACAGTGGTGAACGGAGGGGGTGGGGCCTGAGGTGATATGTGTGCAAACACGCCCTGTGGCGCATTTTAAGTTGGGGAATTCATTCCTCTTCAATCCTGAGGGCCCCTGGGGGCCAACTAGCCCACCAGGTACCTCCAGTAAGCGCCACAGACCTGCGTTGCAGAGAGGTGGTCCAGGCCACGCCCCTTTTTACACCTCTCTGCAACGCAGCTCTGTGGCGCTTACTGGAGGTACTTTGTGGGCTAGTTGGACCCCAGGGACCCTCAGGATTCAAGGGGACTTTATCCCCCAACTTAAAACGCAACACGGGGCGCGTTTGCACAGTGGTGAAGGGAGGGGGCGGGACCTGAGGTGACATGTGTGCAAACACGCCCTGTGGCGCGTTTTAAGTTGGGGAATTAATTCCCCTTCAATCCTGAGAGTCCCTGGGGGCCAACTAGCCCACCAGGTACCTCCAGTAAGCGCCACAGGGCTGCGTTGCAGAGAGGTGGTCCAGGCCACGCCCCTTTTTACACATCTCTGCAATGCAGCTCTGTGGCGCTTACTAGGGGTACCTGGTGGGCTAGTTGGACCCCAGGGACCCTCAGGATTCAAGGGGACTTTATCCCGCAACTTAAAACGTGCCACGGGGCGTGTTTGCACAGTGGTGTCACTGACCATGTCATGAGTGATGTAATATGTGACGTCATCAGCAGTGCATTGCGGGGGCGCGAGTTATAGTTAGCTGAACTAACTATAACGGGGGAATTTCACTGGTTTTGTACGAGTGAAATGTCCAACTAGCTATAACTGTCCCTAAAACCTATGGTTTTTTCAGTGAATTTCTAAGGTTTTTTAAATGCTAATTTCTAACTATAAAGTGCCTGAAACCTATGGTTTTTTCTGTGAATTTCTAAGGTTTTTTAAATGCTAATTTCTAACTATAACGTGCCTGAAACCTATGGTTTTTTCAGTGAATATATGTATATATATATATATATATTATCTACTGGCGGTCGCCAGTAGATAGTTATAGTTACAACCTATTATCCATAGGAAATCCGCGACATTCTATTTGAAATAACTCTCTTGCCGGTTGACGTATCTTCGCAAAATTTTCAAACTTTGTGGGGCGCTCCGGTCCGCTCCTACCCTGAAAGTCTCGGGGGATTCGTCAAGCGGGGGCCGAGAAAAAGGGGGTCCCAAAACGCGTTTTCCCCATGCAATTTTCCATAGGAAACTTTAGACATGGCTACAGCCCGAACTGCTGAACGGAATTACACCAAATTTGGCAAAGAGGTAGTTCTTGGTTCAGAAAGAACCCTTTTTGTTAAATGGTGTAAATCCGTTCAGTAGTTGCTGAGAAAATCAAAAGTAAAAGTATAGATATATCTATGGCCGCGTCGGATTCGCGCACCCTCCCGATCACGAGCTGCATGCTAATTGGCTGTCAACACTCCAAATCAGGAAGTGTTGGCAGCCATTTTGTCCCTCAGTAGAACCGAGGGACAGAAACAAGTGCGCAAAGCGCACAAAGGGGGCAGGGTAGAAACACCCTGACCCCCTAGGTCTGCTCAGGGGGTCCCACAAGGACCCCCTGGGCAAACAAAATCGGCAGGATGCGCTCAGGGTGCGCGAATCCTGCCGAAAAAAAAGAAAATTGAAGCGCGGTCTCCCGCGCTTCGATGTTAATTGGCCCCCGGGTGGGCCAAGTCCCGGGGGCATGCTGGGGGGGTTAATTTTATGTGTGGGGGCCTCTAAGGGCCCCTCAAGCCCCGGGGACCACCACCCCCGGGGCTTTATGTAGTAATGGTGCGGGAGGGCTCTGAGCCCTCCCGCAGCCCCGGGACCGCCACCTCCCGGGGCTTCTTTTTATTTTTGAAAAACCTGTGTGGGGGTTCCAGCCCCCACACGCCCCGGGGACCACCACCTCCCGGGGCACTAAGAAAATTACAATGGGGGTCCGTTTTGGACCCCAAGCCCCGGGGACCACCACCTCCCCGGGGCTTTCAAAATGTAAGGAGGGGGCCGCGCGGCCCCCTCCTGGAGCCTGTGGTGGCCCTGGGGACCGCCACCCCCAGGGCCGGCTCCTGCAGTGTCCCGGGGTGCCTACCCACGGGACACTGCTGTTTGCAATGACAGGGACGGGAGCCTCGCGGCCCCGTCCTGTCATTGCAAACTGCTTTGGATATTGGAAGAGAGAGCAGGAAACCTGCTCTCTCTTCCAATATCCAAAGCTGATTGCTTTCCACATGGGGAGCAGCATGTTAGCTGCTCCCCATGTGTAAAGCAATGCCGGCTCCCGTAGGACACGGGGAGCCGGCGGGACTGTGGGGGTTTGGGGACCCCCACAGTCCCCAACGAGAGGCCAGGCCCCGGGGATGGGGTCCCCGGGGCCATAAGTGGCCACGGAGGGTGGCCACGCAGCCCCCCTCCCCAAAGGTAAAAAAAGTAAAAAAAAAAAAAGTGCAAGGCCGGCCCCGGGGGATGGGGTCCCCGGGGCCTTAAGTGGCCTGAGGAGGGGGCCACGCAGCCCCCTCCAAATAAAAAAAAGAGGCTATGCCCCAGGGGATGGGGTCCCCGGGGCCAATACAGGCCCAGGGAAGGGGGGCCACGCGGCCCCCTTCCCGTTTTTTTTAATTTATTTTAATTTAAAAAGGGGTAAGGCCCTGGGGGATGGGGTCTCCAGGGCCTAAAAATAGGAAAAAGGAAGGGGGCCACACAGCCCCCTTCAGGGGAAAAAACGATCTGGCCCGCAGGCCCCGCCTCCTTCCTTCACCACTCTGCAAACGCGCCCCTGGCGCGTTTGCAGAGGGGAACGAATTCCCCTTGAATACTGGGGGTCCCTGGGGGCCAACTAGCCCACCAGGAACCTCCAGTATGCGCCAGGGGCTGCCTTGCAGAGAGGTGTACAGAGGCCACGCCCCTTTTACACCTCTCTGCAACGCAGCTCTGTGGCGCTTTTGGAGGTATATGGTGGGCTAGTTGCATCCCAGGGACCCTCAGGATTCAAGGGAGTTAATCCCCCGACTTAAAACGCGCCACGGGCGCGTTTGCACAGTGGTGAAGGGAGGGGCGGGGCTTCAGGTGACATGTGTGCAAACAGGCCCCGTGGCGCGTTTTAAGATGGGGAATTAAATCCCCTTCAATCCTGAGGGTCTCTGGGGCCAACTAGCCCAACAGGTACGTCCAGAAAGCGCCACAGAGCTGCGTTGCAGAGAGGTGTAAAAGGGGTGTGGCCTCTGTACATGTCTCTGCAACGCAGCCCCTGGCGCCTACTGGAGGTTCCTGGTGGGCTAGTTGGCCCGTAGGGACCCTCATGATTCAAGGGGACTTAATCCCCCAACTTAAAACGCGCCACGGGCGCGTTTGCACAGATGTCACCTCAGGCCCCGCCCCTCCCTTCACCATTGTGCAAATATTCCTCTAAAATCAGCTGAAATACGAATTCTGATTTACTCACCTGTTATCAGGAGAGACCTCAGTGCTGCATCTTTCAGCCCAGTACTAATCCTGCAAAGTAATTTTAACCGTACTTACCAGTAACTTGAATTTCCTTCCATAGGCTAACATTGACTGGTTTCACTTGGAAATTCTTCTAAGTGTGGAGTTTTGGAACTTTAAAATATTCCTCTAAAATCAGCCGAAATACGAATTCCGATTTACTCACCTGTTATCAGGAGAGACCTCAGTGCTGTATCTTTCAGCCCAGTACTGGTCCTGAAAAGTAATTTTAACCGTACTTACCAGTAACTTGAATTTCCTTCCATAGGCTAACATTGACTGGTTTCACTTGGAAATTCTTCTAAGTGTGGAGTTTTGGAACTTTAAAATATTCCTCTAAAATCAGCCGAAATACGAATTCCGATTTACTCACCTGTTATCAGGAGAGACCTCAGTGCTGCATCTTTCAGCCCAGTACTGATCCTCAAAAGTAATTTTAACCGTACTTACCAGTAACTTGAATTTCCTTCCATAGGATATAATTGCCTGCTTTTTGCTGAAAAAGTTTCTAAGTGTTGATTTTTGAAACATACAAATATTCCTCTAAAATCAGCCGAAATACGAATTCCGATTTACTCACCTGTTATAAGGAGAGACCTCAGTGCTGTATCTTTCAGCCCAGTACTGGTCCTGAAAAGTAATTTTAACCGTACTTACCAGTAACTTGAATTTCCTTCCATAGGCTAACATTGACTGGTTTCACTTGGAAATTCTTCTAAGTGTGGAGTTTTGGAACTTTAAAATATTCCTCTAAAATCAGCCGAAATACGAATTCCGATTTACTCACCTGTTATCAGGAGAGACCTCAGTGCTGCATCTTTCAGCCCAGTACTGATCCTCAAAAGTAATTTTAACCGTACTTACCAGTAACTTGAATTTCCTTCCATAGGATATCATTGCCTGCTTTTTGCTGAAAAAGTTTCTAAGTGTTGATTTTTGAAACATACAAATATTCCTCTAAAATCAGCCGAAATACGAATTTCGATTTACTCACCTGTTATCAGGAGAGACCTCAGTGCTGCATCTTTCAGCCCAGTACTGGTCCTGAAAAGTAATTTTAACCGTACTTACCAGTAACTTATATTTTCTTCCATAGGAATCCATTGTCTGGTTTTCAGCAGAAAAGTTTCAAAGTGTCGATTTTCAGAAACTACAAATATTCCTTAAAAATCGCCTGTATGACTTAAACGCATTCTTTCAACTGTTTACAGGAGATGCACCAGTGCTGGATCCAGGATCCAACACTGAGTAAGAAAAAGTAACGATAACAGTTTTTACCTGCTAAGTGAATTTCCTTCCATAGGATAACATTGGTGATTCTATGAGAAAAAGTTTCTAAGTGTCAACTTTTAAAATACAATAATATTCCTTAAAAATCACGACTGTAACCAAAACGCTTTTACTCAACTGTTTACAGGAGATGTACCAGGACTGAATCTAGGATCCAGTCCTGTGGTTAGAAAAGTAATCCATAAAGTAACTAATTGCATTTAACTAGAAATTCACATTGAGCTGAATGTTGCATTGTGTTTGAAAATGTGGTGCCCATTGCAACAACTGTAACTACTGTACTTAAAAGTCTATTGCCTATGTGCAAAGTATTTAAACTAAAGTAATTCATTCTGAGAAAGTATTTTTTGTAATGTAATGTATAATGTAATTACAATGTAATTTAAAAAATAAAATATGTAAAAAAAAGAATTCTAAAAATGTAATAAAATTAATATAACAATTAATACATTTAAAAATTGTCATTTACAAAACCTTTGAAATTCACTGAAAAACCGTAGGTTTCAGACATGTTATAGTTAGGAATTAGCATTTAAAAACCTTTGAAATTCACTGAAAAAACCATAGGTTTCAGATAAGTTATAGTTAGAAATTAGCATTTAAAAACCTTTGAAATTCACTGAAAAAACCATAGGTTTTAGGGACAGTTAGAGTTAGTTGGACATTGCACTCGTACAAAACCCGTGAAATTCCCCGTTATAGTTAGTTCAGCTAACTATAACTCGCGCCCCGCAATGCACTGCTGATGACGTCACATATTACATCACTCATGACATGGTCAGTGACATCACTGATGACATCACTGATGACATCTCAAATATATATATATATCCAACAGCCGATTACAGTAAGCGCACTCTCAGGAGAATTGCAAATTCAGTGATACTTTAATTGTTTCTGTAACACGTTTAAACTGTTTACACAGTCTTGTTCACACAACAAGTTTTGTAAACAGTTGGAACGCGTTACAGAAACGATTAAACTATCACTGAATTTGCAGTTCTCCTGAGAGTGCGCTTTACTGTTGGATCTAAATGCCCACCACGCCACCTCTCACAGGCCCTTGGTCACGGAAGGGACATTCGTTTTAAGGATATATATATATATATATATATATTTCTCATCCTTTGGCTCCTTTCACTGGCATGGCGCTCTTTGGCTGTGCGTAACCCCGCGAGCGAGCCCGGCCGCCGTAAATTTCCAAGCACTTCCCTTCTGTGGAAGGAAAAGAAAGGGTCACACTCTGGCTTCGGTTTTCAAATCTTTGATGTTTTATTTTCACAGGTTTCAAGTACTCCTGGGACAACCAAACCTACGCGTTTAGTCTCCACTGAGACCTTGCTCACGGTAACGCCCCATTGAAAGTCACATGTTTAAATTTTTTAGATGACTTACATCATTTCCTGTATCTCAATTTCAGGGCATTATGGGATTTGGAGTACAATGTTGCAAAAACACTAAATCTTTTAAATGAAATAAATTAAAGTTAAACAAATTAAAATTAAAATTAAAAATAAAACTAAAACAAACCTCACCTTCACATTAAAAAGGTTTTTTGTGTTGGTAAGTATAGATTAAATCTCTGTTAAATGTATTACATATTTCATTTTTACATTCTTTTTCTTATAATTTTCTGTGTTTTAATTTTTAATTTTTGTTTTTTGATTATCCGTATATATACCTCTAGTGGACAGATCTATCTATCATATGTGTATTCAAAAAACCATACCTTTTACAATCCCAATTTATATAATAATTCTGCAAACAATTTATACTCCTCAAATGGAGAGTGATAAAAAAAAAAAATTTAAACCAACATTTTGTAAAAATTCATTGCATAAATTATTGAAGGTGATACATATAATATATTTCGGATGAGGCTGAAAACAAGTGTGACTATATACATAAAAGTAGAAATAGAAATTAGAAAAATTATATAATAACTGTCTAAAATTATAGTTTATATCACTATAACACGAGAGGCTCAAGACATGACCATAAATTGCATCGCATTATTTTTATAAATGTACATAGAGTTCCTCACTCTGACTAAGACCGTGCGGTGTAAGGGACCGTAAGTTCAGAATGTGACGGGATTCTTTTTGTCTCAGTTTTCTCTCCCTGTCACCGCCTCTTTCCTGCTGTTTTACCGTTTCGATGCCATAAAAATGTAACAATTTCCAATTGCTGTTGTGGTTCGTTTCCATATGTTTAGCAACCGTGTTGCTTCGGTCTTTATGTATGGTCGCTCTTACATGTTCAAGTATTCGTTTCTTTAGTTCAAATATGGTGCTACCTACATATCTTAGAAGGCAAGGACATTCAATAACATAAACGACATACTGACTTTTACACGTAATAAGTTCTTGTATGTTCCAAGTTTTTCCATCTGCCATTTGTATATCTTGAGTGTTTTTGGCAATTTTGCAAACTTTGCAGTTGTAACATTTCTTAAAACCTTTGCTTTGAAGCCATGATTTCCTTTTCTGTTTACGAAAATTACTGTGAGTTAAACGATCCTTCAAGTTTGTCGCTCTTCTGTATGTTATATTTGGCGCATTACCCATGATTTCTCCGACTGTAGTATCTAATTGTAAGATCTTCCAAGTTCTCTTTAAGATGTCCTTGATTTGTTTTGATTCTTTTGAAAAAGTCGTAATGAATCTTATGGGTTCTGAGTTTGATGTTTCCCCTTCGGTTGTCGATTTTATTTGCAATAAGTCTTTTCTATTTGCTTGGTTTGCCTTTTCCCAGCCTTTTCTGATTTGTGTTTTTGGATATCCTCTTTTTTCAAATCTTTTTGATGTTAAGGCGCTGTGTTTTAGCCACTCTGTATTTTCTGAGCAGATTCTTCGTAATCTTAAAAATTCTCCATAGGGAATGTTTTGGAACAGACACTGTTGGTGAAAGCTACTTGCGTGTAAAGTAGCATTTGTTGCTGTAATTATTCTATGCAGCGTTGTGTGTATTTGATTTTCAACGATGTAAATTTCAGTGTCCAGAAAAGTTACTCTTGTTTTGCTCAACTCATATGTAAACTTGAAATTTGCTGGTGTTTCGTTGAGGATTGCAAAATATTCCTTAAACTCTTGATCTGACCCATCCCAGATGATCAAAAGGTCATCGATAAAATGTAACCACAAGATTATCTTATTTAGGAATTTGTCATTATCAGATTGCCATGCCCATTTCTGCTCCCACCAGCCCATCGTGAGGCAGGCGTAGCTTGAGCTAAAAGAAAAGCCCATCGTGGTACCTTTAGTTTGGCTGAATATCTCCTCTCCAAAATAGAATACATTTTGTGTAAGGCACATTCTGATCATTTCCTCCAACATGATGTTATGTTGAGTGTAGTGGATATTCCTTTCTTTTAAAAAGAATTTGCAGGCTGAGATTCCAATCTCATGGTCTATGTTTGTGTATAAAGACACAACGTCCATCGTTATGAATTTGTAGGATGCTTGCCATGGAGTGCCATTCAGGTGTCTCAACATATCGCTTGTATCCTTAATGTATGAACTTAGATTAGAAACAAAAGGTAAGAGAAAATAATTGATGTAATTGGCCATTGGTTCGAGTAAAGATCCATTAGCTGATATTATGGGTCGCCCTGGTGGTCTGGTGCGGTTTTTATGAATCTTTGGGAGGAAGTACATGGTGGCTGTAACTGGGTGCTGGACAGTTAGATATTTCCATTCATCCTGATCTATCAGTTCCAAATCCATCCATTCTTTCAGTTTTTTATCCAAAGTTACCTTCATATTTTGTGTGGGATTGAATCGTAGTCTTTCATAATAAACTGTGTCATTTAGTTGTTCATATGCCACATTCACATAATCTTGTTTATCCCAAATAATGATATTTGCACCCTTATCGGCAATTTTTGTTTCAATTTTCTCATCTTGAGTTAGATTCACTAACGCTTTCCGTTCTTCAATATTCAAGTTGTCCACATATCTTTGTCTTTTTAACTTGTAGATGTCTTGTACGATGGCCTCATGGAAGACATCTATCTTGTTCCCAGCCGGGAGTTGCGGATAAAAGTGCGATTTCGGTTTCTTTTGACTTAAACCTGCTCCCAATTGTATACAAGCTTCCTCTAGACTCACATAATCTAACTCTGTCCTTCAGAATCTTTTACTTGTAAAGTTGAGATGGGTATACCCATGGATGTGCCTTGTTTTGTTAGATTGTTCTCTTTAAAGGTTTTTGCCAGTTTTATTTTCCTTATATACCTATAAAGGTCTATTCGGGTTTGTGCCATGTCCATATGTGTCCTTGGGCAGAAGTTTAGGCCTCGTCTTAATAAAGAGCTTTCTGAGTCCGTGATTTGTCTGCTAGATAAATTTACAATTGTCAATTCTTGTGTGTTATCTAAAAGGTTTTTTTCATACGCATGCTCCGTGTCATCGTTCCTATTTTTTCTCCACTGGTAGCCCCTCTTTCCTCTTCTTGTCTGAGTTTTTGCGTAATTTCCCCTTTCCTCTTCCACGACCTTTTTGATTTTGCGGCTGAAATCCCATGGTTTGTTCCCACTGATGCTGTTGTAGGACCAGTCGCATGTCTCCTAAAAAAGACTGTCTAGTTATTCCTGATTTTTGAGCTACCTCTCCATCACTTTGGTCTGTCGAGGTTAAGGAAGAAATGCTTCCTGAGGTGCTTACTGTGTTACTTAGAGTATCTTGTTGTTTCAAAAGATCAAATTTTCGTGCATATGTAAAAATTCTTCCCTCGGCGTAATCTTCTTTGTCACGCTGGAATTTTGTGCGTTTACGCGTTTGGACAGACTCCTCATGGATTTCAATTTGTTTTTCTAATTCCAGTTTGAACTTCTTCATTTCAGGAGTTAAATCCGCTGTAGATAATTATTTTTCCAATTCAGATAATTGCTCTTTGATTTTTAGTAGCGCTATCTCGATATGCTTTATTAGTATTGCCATTAAGCCTAATGAAGAGTTCAAAATGTATTCGCCCCATTCCTGTAAAAGTTAATTACTCGAGTCTTGGTGACTGGGCATTAAATGAATTCTTAATCCTCTAGGGACTCTTTGTACTTCGATATATTTCTTTAAAGTGGTTATTTCCCACCATTTGTTTATTTCTTTTTCGAAAGTCTTTCCCATGATTTCAATTTATTCTTGATATCCGATTTTCTGTGTGTCCTTGGTTCTCCACCGCTTGTGTCTACTATTTCATTTTCAAAAAAAGATGGTGATTGCAATAGTTCCTGTCTTTTCACCTCTCTTTGCTCCATTTTGTGTTGTTACCAGAAGTGCTTTGCTTTTCCTTTTTATTCGCAATTCCCTGTTTGTATATTGTTTATAATATTTAAACACTGTTGCCACCGTAAGTTTCAAACATTCGATACTCTGTCAAGTTCTTGACCCTTGATTTGTCATTAAATCTCAGTTAGTGGGTCTTTTTATCGAGGTTGGTATTTGAGACATTTTACGAGCCAAACCGACCCGTGGTTCTCATCCACGTGTTTACTTTCTCCTTCTTTACAAATAAACAGTTAAAACCAGCCGCTTACCTGACCAATACGGACTTGCGGTTTCATCCACCCTACGGTTTCGAAAACACTCCCGTCTTGATTAGTCGGCGGCAAAGTTTTCCTTTTTTTTGTGTAGAGTTTTGACGGCAGTCGCCTTTGTCAGCTTTTTATATATCTCATCCTTTGGCTCCTTTCGCTGGCATGGCGCTCTTCGGCTGTGCGTAACCCCTCGACCGAGCCCGGCCGCCATAAATTTCCAGGCACTTCCCTTCGGTGAAAATTATAAGAAAAATAATGTAAAAATGAAATATGTAATAAATTTAACAGAGATTATGGGGCCGATTCCGATCTCGGTCGGAGGCGCACCCAATACCATTCGGTCGGGAAAAAAGCCATGCGAATGCCTGTTTCCCGACCGATCCGTACATTATTCCGAACGAGTAAGTACGATGCGCACTACAGCATAGAATCCGGCCCAGTCGTACTCACCCAATCCAGGTCCTGTTCTCCGACCGAGGCGAATCCGGAAACGCCGAATCGAGTCGCACAGAAGCGAAAATGCAGCCCCGTCCGGCCGGACAAGTACGATGCACTTTCCGTACGCGCCGAACCCGTCGCTACGTCCGGCACGTCAAAGCTTCCGGGAGAGGCGCACATAAGCTCCGATTCGCGCCACAACACGATCCACGGCTACGAGGCGAACACGCCAGCGACGAGGATGACGCGAAGCAACGAGAAAGATGAACGAGACGAACCAACCATGAATCCCTTCGTTCCGATCCTACCAATATTCTACATTTACTACCGGAACAGGCACGGACGCGTACGGCGCAGAAGGTAAGTCAGACACCAACCACAAAAACATACAACACGTACACGACACATCACACACACACAGAGGGATGCAGAATTTACTTACACCAGCAACAGCAGCACCATAGGGGCGGGATGCCCATCACCAATGCCACATATGCACACAGGGGCCTGGATGCGCACCACCACTACCACCCCTACCCAGGGGGGGCTGGATGCCTACCACTACTACCACCCTTACCCGGGGGTGTCACATGCCCACCACCACTACCACCCTTACCCAGGGGGGGCCGGATGCCTACCACCACTACCACCCTTACCCAGGGGGCTGGATGCCTACCACTACTACCACCCTTAGCCATGGGGGTGCCAGATGCCTACCACTACTACCACCCTTACCCAGGGGGCTGGATGCCTACCACTACTACCACCCTTAGCCATGGGGGTGCCAGATGCCCACCACTACTACCACCCTTACCCAGGGGGGCTGGATGCCTACCACTACTACCACCCTTAGCCAGGGGGCTGGATGCCTACCACTACTACCACCCTTAGCCAGGGGGTGCCGGATGCCCACCACTACTACCACCCTTACCCAGGGGGGCTGGATGCCTACCACTACTACCACCCTTACCCAGGGGGCTGGATGCCTACCACTACTACCACCCTTAGCCATGGGGGTGCCAGATGCCTACCACCACTACCACCCTTACCCAGGGGGGCTGGATGCCTACCACTACTACCACCCTTAGCCAGGGGGGCTGGATGCCTACCACCACTACCACCCTTACCCAGGGGGGGCTGGATGCCTACCACTACTACCACCCTTAGCCATGGGGGTGCCAGATGCCTACCACTACTACCACCCTTAGCCAGGGGGCTGGATGCCTACCACTACTACCACCCTTAGCCATGGGGGTGCCAGATGCCCACCACTACTACCACCCTTACCCAGGGGGGCTGGATGCCTACCACTACTACCACCCTTACCCAGGGGGCTGGATGCCTACCACTACTACCACCCTTAGCCATGGGGGTGCCAGATGCCTACCACTACTACCACCCTTAGCCAGGGGGCTGGATGCCTACCACTACTACCACCCTTAGCCATGGGGGTGCCAGATGCCTACCACTACTACCACCCTTAGCCAGGGGGGCTGGATGCCTACCACTACTACCACCCTTACCCAGGGGGCTGGATCCCTACCACCACTACCACCCTTAGCCAGGGGGGCTGGATGCCTACCACTACTACCACCCTTAGCCATGGGGTGCCAGATGCCCACCACTACTACCACACTTATCCAGGGGGGGCTGGATGCCTACCACTACTACCACCCTTACCCAGGGGGTGCCACATGCCCACCACCACTACCACCCTTACCCAGGGGGGGCTGGATGCCTACCACTACTACCACCCTTAGCCATGGGGGTGCCAGATGCCTACCACTACTACCACCTTTAGCCAGGGGGCTGGATGCCTACCACTACTACCACCCTTAGCCATGGGGGTGCCAGATGCCCACCACTACTACCACACTTACCCAGGGGGGCTGGATGCCTACCACTACTACCACCCTTACCCAGGGGGTGCCACATGCCCACCACCACTACCACCCTTACCCAGGGGGGGCTGGATGCCTACCACTACTATCACCCTTAGCCATGGGGGTGCCAGATGCCTACCACTACTACCACCCTTAGCCAGGGGGCTGGATGCCTACCACTACTACCACCCTTAGCCATGGGGGTGCCAGATGCCCACCACTACTACCACCCTTACCCAGGGGGGCTGGATGCCTACCACTACTACCACCCTTAGCCAGGGGGCTGGATGCCTACCACTACTACCACCCTTAGCCAGGGGGTGCCGGATGCCCACCACTACTACCACCCTTACCCAGGGGGGCTGGATGCCTACCACTACTACCACCCTTACCCAGGGGGGCTGGATGCCTACCACTACTACCACTCTTAGCCATGGGTTATCAGATGCCTACCACCACTACCACCCTTACCCAGGGGGGGCTGGATGTCTACCACTACTACCACCCTTAGCCAGGGGGGATGGATGCCTACCACCACTACCACCCTTACCCAGGGGGGGCTGGATGCCTACCACTACTACCACCCTTAGCCATGGGTTGCCAGATGCCTACCACCACTACCACCCTTACCCAGGGGGGGCTGGATGCCTACCACTACTACCACCCTTAGCCAGGGGGCTGGATGCCTACCACCACTACCACCCTTAGCCAGGGGGGCTGGATGCCTACCACTACTACCACCCTTAGCCATGGGGGTGCCAGATGCCTACCACTACTACCACCCTTACCCAGGGGGCTGGATGCCTACCACTACTACCACCCTTAGCCATGGGGGTGCCAGATGCCCACCACTACTACCACCCTTACCCAGGGGGGCTGGATGCCTACCACTACTACCACCCTTAGCCAGGGGGCTGGATGCCTACCACTACTACCATCCTTAGCCAGGGGGTGCCGGATGCCCACCACTACTACCACCCTTACCCAGGGGGGCTGGATGCCTACCACTACTACCACCCTTACCCAGGGGGCTGGATGCCTACCACTACTACCACCCTTAGCCATGGGGGTGCCAGATGCCTACCACCACTACCACCCTTACCCAGGGGGGGCTGGATGCCTACCACTACTACCACCCTTACCCAGGGGGGCTGGATGCCTACCACTACTACCACCCTTAGCCAGGGGGGCTGGATGCCTACCACTACTACCACCCTTAGCCATGGGGGTGCCAGATGCCTACCACTACTACCACCCTTAGCCAGGGGGGCTGGATGCCTACCACTACTACCACCCTTAGCCATGGGGTGCCAGATGCCTACCACTACTACCACCCTTAGCCAGGGGGGGCTGGATGCCTACCACTACTACCACCCTTAGCCAGGGGGGGCTGGATGCCTACCACTAACAACATCTCCACTCACAGGATGGCTAATACATGTCGCAACAAGCACACACCAACATAAAGAATGCAACATTAAGACATCCCCCAACACCATGACAAGCGTGTGTAGACTGTGTCAAATGCCTACGACACAGAACATGATCATCAACATACAATGTGACACCCTATCACATGTGCCACACATAAATGTGTGTGGCCCCCACAATGCAAGCAGGCCATGACCATTGTGGCAATGGGGTCCAAACCCCCATCATCACAGTGCCCAAAATGTAAGTGTGGGGTCCTGAGCTGAAGCACATCTTGACCATTGTGGCAATGGGGTCCAAACCCCCATCATCACAGTGCCCAAAATGTAAGTGTGGGGTCCTGAGCTGAAGCACATCTTGACCATTGTGGCAATGGGGTCCAAATCCCCATCATCACAGTGCCCAAAATGTAAGTGTGTGGTCCTGAGCTGAAGCACATCTTGACCATTGTGGCAATGGGGTCCAAACCCCCATCATCACAGTGCCCAAAATGTAAGTGTGGGGTCCTGAGCTGAAGCACATCTTGACCATTGTGGCAATGGGGTCCAAATCCCCATCATCACAGTGCCAAAAATGTAAGTGTGGGGTCCTGAGCTGAAGCACATCTTGACCATTGTGGCAATGGGGTCCAAATCCCCATCATCACAGTGCCCAAAATGTAAGTGTGGGGTCCTGAGCTGAAGCACATCTTGACCATTGTGGCAATGGGGTCCAAACCCCCATCATCACAGTGCCCAAAATGTAAGTGTGGGGTCCTGAGCTGAAGCACATCTTGACCATTGTGGCAATGGGGTCCAAACCCCCATCATCACAGTGCCCAAAATGTAAGTGTGGGGTCCTGAGCTGAAGCACATCTTGACCATTGTGGCAATGGGGTCCAAACCCCCATCATCACAGTGACCAAAATGTAAATGTGAACAAAGTAGAAGCTGCAACTGGCAAACTGCATGGACAAATCCTGGTCACAGAACAACAAACACAACTGTGGCAAAGTAGTGCAGGTGTCCCATTGCAACATAGATTTGGGGAGGCAAACAGTGCAGTGCAAATAAGACATACCTCTGGCCAGCTGCATACAAACATCACCCATGGTGTCTGACACCGTCAACATACATCAATGACACAATGACAGAAGTGACCATCACAATGCAGACCCACATATTTGCACCAATGGACACACCAATGCAGATACCCTGTGTAGACTGCAGATGGCAGGTGAACAGATACCATACCATGGCAGCAATGGGACACATAAACAATGATCATTGTGCTGACTGATGACCTAGGAGTCCCAGGGACAGCAGGGCAAACACACCAAACAACATACAGATAATGGCACACCATGAATATGCCAATGCAGTGGCGCTGATGCAGAAACACAAACAGGCAGACACACACTGCACATCAAACACAACAGGTGAGGGGGGGGACCAGTGTCCCCAGGCAACCACACAACACATGAGGAAGCCTGAAGACCAAACACACAGATGTGCATACAGTGCCACACAAAGGTAACTCAGGGATCCAATTCCCCTATGTGGGCAATCAGGCATTGTCAGATGAGAGGGAGCACAAATCACACATGTCACACAAGCATGGAGGAACAGCAACACACACAGTAAGACACCGAGGCACCACAGCACCACCCCCAGGGCCCATACAATGTGGTGACCCTGGGCTGCATTACAATACCACTGTGATGACAAAGCCAGATGTCATTCACACTGTGAACCACAGTCATGTATCCTGAGCAAAGAATCACCAGCACACCCACACAAGCACAAATCAATCAGCATGGCCAGTAAGCCAAGGCCAACATGGAGGCAGGGGTCTTGCCGGGCAACAACTCTCATCTGCACACACTAAACAACACACACCTCGACCACCAACAATGTGCTGCAGTGAAGCTCACATGCACAGGTGACATTGCGCATGCACCCATGACAATCCCAGGGGGGTGGGTGGGAAGCAAGGTGCAGAAACACAGCACACATGGCCACTCAACAAGACTCCTAAATGTCTGACACACTGCACACTACGCCGTACATGGACATGACGGCAACACCACACCAACCAATGGGATCCCAGCCACAGTCACACACCAATGAAGAAGCCAAGGTCACCCACAAAGAACACACATGGACAACTACCAACATTGCAGCCCTGACCCTGAGGAGTGCCAGCAGTCACACACACAACGTGTCACAAACAATGAAAGCTAACACAAACCGGAAATCACATTACAGGAGTAAACAACAAGTGCTAAGGGGAATCCTAACTGTGACCCATCAGCGCCTGCCCACAAACTCAGCCCTGACAGCAAACACACTTATGGGTGACACCCTGATGACCAGTAATGTGCCATGCACCCACATCACAGAGAACCCAGGGAGTAGACTTTGGGGGAACATAGCTCAACTCAGCAAGCATCACAAACAGGAACATCACTAGGGATCCCAGCACGCATAGCAAAATGGAAGTGAACACACAGACATGCTCATACAACACACACCTTGGGCGCAGGCAATGTCACAGGAGCACACACTGCCATGAGGGGACTCCACTCCTGTGTGAGGAAAGCTGTGCCATATGTCACATCAGTAGGGCTCCATCATGTCAGCACAACACTTTGTCACACAGTAAACAATTAGCACCAAATCAAGGCTCCCATCACATCAGCCTGGTCATGGGAGTGTCAACGAAATCATCAGCACAGATCCAACACACATGTACAGCAAGTTGCACTGACAACACAGATGAGTCCTTCCCCATTGATGCCCAAACCTGCATGTCCACTGGAGATGGCCACACGGTCAGGGAAGTAGACGAATTGAACAATGGCAAGCACTACAGATGTGCAGGGATGGAAGCCACAGATGTGACATTGCTAATGTAACTAGGAAATTCCATTGCCAAATATTGTACACATGACACCCACTGATGCTGTTAGGGATGACATGGGTACACCACAGGATAGGACACTGTCCCTCTGGACCACATGGGGCCCTGCCCAGTGACACTTCATTTTCATGAGACCAAAGATCATCATCCCTGCTGCAAGGGCATGGTCAGCATCATCAACATCATGTACATCAGAAGTAATAGCATTAGAGAACAGAAAGTTGCTTTATTCAGCATATGTGTGTCCAAAAACTCAGAGAACAGTAATGCTCCAACAAAGGCCAATGGCCAGTCCATCAAGTAAGTCAATACAGGGTGACAGTGGCAGATGTCACCCTACGCATGCCTGCACTGCACAAAACCAGGGACAATCCACTAGGAGGGGCAACCGGGGGGGCAGGCCAGGCACCGCAGGGACAAGATCAGGGCTCACCAGGAGGAGGCAGGGAAGGGGTGGTGGGTGCTGGAGAGCCACTGACAACTGCAGTGGAGGTGTCTGACATGGTGTGTGCCGGCACAACTGGGGGGCATGGCTCAGATGGTGTGTGTGCTGGCACGACTGCAGTGGACCGTGCAGATGGAGTGGACAGGTCCGCCACTGCAGTGCCCAAGTCAGACAGGGTGGTAGTGGACTCCACTGCAGTGCCTACCTCCAGGGGAGGTGAATGGGGAACAGGCAAGGTGGGCTGGACAGAGGGGGAGGACACCCTCACCACATCAGTGGCACAGACAAGCGCAGCGGGGGGTATGGTGCCGGGAGAGCAAGTGGCAGGGGGAGAAGGCTGGATCCTCTTGGGGATGGTATATCTGTTGGTGGGGGAACGAACCTGGGGCAGGGTGTGGTGGGGGCACCTGTGGAGTTGGGGCCTGAGGGATGGAGGAAGGAGACCTGGTGCCTGAGCTGCAGGGCGGCGGCGGGGTCTTGCTCTTACGACTCCGGGGGGACTTGCGGGTGGGGGCCTCAGTCTGTCTGCGCCTGGGGGAGGGTGTCCGGGGCGAGGGGCACTCTGCTCCATGTGGGTGGGCTTCCTCTTCCCCCTGGATGCTGGAGCAGCTGGATCGTAGGGGATGAGGCCAAGGTCACAGAGGAAGAGCCGCTGTGACTTTGGGGTTGCAGGTGAGGCAAGGGAGGGTGCTTTGGAGGGAGAGGCAACTGAGGACTGTGCAGTGCTTGTGGATGCGTGTGTGTGTTCCAGGGCCCCATCCCCTGTGAGTCTGGTTTCAGTCCCCTGACTGTGCGTGCGTGTGCGTTTTGTTTGTGGCGTGTGTGTCTGTGTGCTGGACGTGTGTGTGCTGGTGTGTGCCTGTGCCGGTGTACGTGTGCTTGGGACGGGTAAGGTGCTGGGGAGTGTGGATGGAGCAGAGGCAGGAGGGGTGAGGGACTGTCTGAGGAGGGACACTGCTGCCGTCAGGGAGGAGTCCATGGACCTATTGCCCCTCTGTAGGTCAGACATGCCCGATGAGATGCCCTCCATGAACGACACCAGCTGAGTCAACAGAGCGGTGTGTGCACGGAGGACACTCAGCATGGCTGTCTGCCCTACATGGAGCTGGCGAAGGAGGTACACAGACTCCTCACTCAGGGCAGCAGGGGACACAGGGTGCCTGGCCCGAAGGAGACACGCTCCCAAACATGGGAGCCTCCATGGACCTGGGGAATGGGAGCCGATGGGAGGGCGGTGGTGGTGCTGGTGGTGGCGGGGACAGCAACACTAGCTGGGGTGTGGTGGCTGCTGACACCCGCCTCCATAAGGGAGTCATCCTCTGAGCCGCTGTGGTCCTCAGCTGAGGTGGATGCTGCTGAGGACTCCTCGGTGTGGCTCCCCTCGCCCTCCGTGCCACTGGGTCCCTCCGACCACTCCTCGGCTGCTGACCCAGTCTGGCTCTCCGGCTCCTCCTGGTCCATGGAGCTGTCCCCTTCCGTGGCCGTGGATGTATCTGCAATCAATGGGGAAACAGACAGACATCAGTCACCTGCACCAAACGCACACACCACTGTGAGCACAGCACATTACAGAGCAAGCCCTGGCATCATTAGTTGAACATTTCTAAAAGTGCCCTAACTGAACAGGAGAAGCCAATTGTCAGTCTGATGCCAACCATGGCACTCACATCCCACATGGCCTTGCACCCATCTGTCTGGTGTCTGTTGGATAGCAACACCCCAGTGTGGACACATGCACCACCTACACAGTAGTTGGACAGTGCAGAGGACACGGTGTAGCATGTGGACATGCACACATCACAACTCTTGCCACTGAGTCAGTACAGGTTTCCGGATGAAAGGGATGCCCAGAGTCAAATAGGAAATGCATGTGATGCATACCAGCGACAGACACCATGATGCACCCATGTCCTGATAGCCATCGCCACAATGGTGTGCATGTAGCACATGTCACTCCCCTGCAGGATCACCAATAAGTAGACACATGCCATGGCGGAGGCATGACTGCTAAGTCATACATCACTATCTCAGTGATGTATGACTTGGCAGCCAGACAACAACACTCTGCACTGTGTCACAATAGTAGGTCATGGGGAATGCAAGTCCTGGAGCTGCACAAGTGCACATGTACATCCCCCACACAACACATCATCTTAACCCTCATCTGTCCAGGTCATACCGATTGGACATATGGGAGACCTGTGACACTACCCTCTGAACCTGAGCCCCTCACAATCTGCTGTGAATGGGAAACAGCTGCCTGAACTTCACATTCGCATACCCCAGTCTGCACGGGCAGCTGATCAAACACCTATGTGACACACAAGTATCGTCTCCTATGGTCACATCTCCAGTGGCATGCTGAGCCCCTACCGAGAAACACCCCAGCAGTCCTGGCAACAAATCCACAGCACACTGACACAGAGGCAGACACCTGAGGGGTCAAATCACTGCGCACAACGTGTCAGCTGATACACGGGAGTGGGAGTACAGGTGTATTGGATGGGCTGGAGTAGGCATGACTGTCCTGCCCCACATGAATGAGGGATGAGCCCTGGACAGTGGATCGTAATCTGCACACTCCTGGGGCCCAAACATTGTTCCCACCCGCTGCATGGGTGTGTGCCAGATACCCCAGGCACATGTGGTGGCTCAGCTCAGCAAGTGGACCGCATATCAAAGCAACACGCAGATTACATGTCCGAACACAGGCATTGTGTGAACAATGGACCCACCCATGATGCCCACAACAGAGTTAGGGAAACAGATGCTGTCCCCCACCTTGAGTGAAGCAAACTGCAAGGACACAGTCCCAAGTGACACAATTCCCTGAATGTAAGGTCCACACCTGGGTATCAGATGAGGAGTGGGCAGTGCACAATAGAGGGACATGGCTCCTGGACAACATGACTGCTGTACTGTGGCAGTTTAACCAGGCCAGAGGAGGGCACATAGCATGTAATACAGAGTACACAGTGCAGTCTTTGACTCACCCCCTCCTTGCTGCTGTCTGGCCTTCAGCTGCCCATCCAGGTCTGGAAACACCACCGCCAGGATCTGGAGCATGTGGGGGTCAGGGTCCATGTTCCGCCCCTCCTGCGAGGAGGCGACAGCTTCAGCTGGACCCGTGCAATCCTCCGGGTCCAGCCCCGAAGGTCCTGCCACCTCTTCTGGCAGTTGCGGATCCGGCGCTTGTAGACCCCCACGGACCGGACAGCCCGGACGATGTCCTTCCAGATCTCCTGCTTCCGATGGGCATTAACCTGTGAGGATGACAAAGTGAAAAGGCCATTACTACACATGCAACATATCCGTGCATGACACAGTTGTATATACATGTCTCAATCACAGGGGCACATGATGTACACAGGCAGTGCAACGCTGCCCATGGACAGTTTGCCAGAAGTCACTACATGGTATCATTGCATGGGAAGTAACACCTTGTTCAAATGCACTGTCACTGCACCATACCTGTCCAGTGCATGTCACTACACACTATGGGGGTGACAACTACTCAGTGAGCCTGCTAGCCAGTGGCGTGCAGACTTTCAGCCTTGCTAGTCAGACAAAATGCACATTCAGAAAGGCAGTGCACAGAACACTCACCTGCTCCCCTGGTGTCCCATACAGCTTGCTGTACTGTGGAAGTAGGCTGTCCAGCAGGGCCTGGTTCTCCTCAAGGCTGGAGGCTGGGGCTCTCTCCACAGTACGTGCCATTGCAGGGTCCAGAGGGGGCAGAGACAGCAGCAGTGCAGTGGCAGATGTCGTCCTGGAGCATGTAGTGCAGGCAAGTGAGCTCTCAGGGGAACAGCCAGCAATATATATGTGCTGCAGAGGCAGATACTGTCCCATGTGTCCAAAGTGATAGGTCCAAGTCGTTTGCATCTTCTAAATCTGGCCAATCCATGAAATAGCAGCACCAATACACACCCACAGCATCCTTCAAATCTTCAACTTCATGACATACATGATTTTGCAACATTGTTGTGGGTGACCAACTGAATTTCCAGCAACCGACTCGTTCGAATTTCGAAAACGCGTCCGTTGCCAGGCTAGGCCATTGACAATGGGTGCGCACCGATCGGTCCATTGCGGTTCAACGCGTACAGGGGTACAACGCGTACCCGCACACATTGAATGCAATGGGCCGGCTGGGTGCACCGATCGGTCCTTTGCGGTTCAACGCGTACAGGGGTACAACGCGTACCCGCACACATTGAATGCAATGGGCCGGCCGGGTGCACCGATCGGTCCATTGCGGTTTAACGCGTACAGGGGTACAACGCGTACCCGCACACATTGAATGCAATGGGCCGGCCGGGTGCACCGATCGGTCCATTGCGGTTCAACGCGTACAGGGGTACAACGCGTACCCGCACACTGAATGCAATGGGCCGGCCGGGTGCACCGATCGGTCCATTGCGGTTCAACGCGTACAGGGGTACAACGCGTACCCGCACACATTGAATGCAATGGGCCGGCCGGGTGCACCGATCGGTCCATTGCGGTTCAACGCATACAGGGGTACAACGCGTACCCGCACACATTGAATGCAATGGGTCGGCCGGGTGCACCGATCGGTCCATTGCGGTTCAACGCGTACAGGGGTACAATGCGTACCCGCACACATTGAATGCAATGGGCCGGCCGGGTGCACCGATCGGTTCATTGCTGTTCAACGCATCCCTGTACAAGTGACTGGCATATGTCACCATGCCTGTCTCAGATGAACATATGCCAGCCACAGATAGCTCCCAGGGAGTGAGGGGCACACCTACAACACCACAGCCTGTCCAAACTGTATCATAAGGCATGTAAGGCTGCATTTCCTATTGTGTGTATGTTGGTGTACATGTTGTCCTGTGGATGTCACCTGGGGGCAGCCACCCCCAGGCTGTGCACGTGTTCATGGGGACAGGATCCTGGGTGTTACGTGTACATGACCACTGTGATGTGCAACTGTTCATATCTGAGCATGTGCCATGGTCACATTTCACAGTGGTGTATGTGTATGTCATGTCACATACCCCGTGAGTCCCATGTGGGACGGTATGTTTGAGCCAGGGTGACCCAGTGGCACAATAGTGATGGTCCTCCACAGTCTGTGTGCATGTAGTGTTTACAATGTCTCTGATTTCATGTGCACAATGGGAGACAGTCTCCACATCCACGTTGTTTGTGCATGGACTTTGATGTTGTGCGTGTGTGTGTCACAGACGTCCATGTCTGTCCTGCAGAGGCAAGTGGAACCACTACCTGTGGGAGTCATGGTTGTTTTGCTGTGGTGTATACATGATACTCCATGTAATGCCAGTGTCCATGTGGCAATACAGGGTCCCTGGGAATGTACCTGTCGTTGAGCTGTGATGCCTGGGGCACATCTGTCCTCACATGTCACTGTGGGGGTGATTGTAACATGGCAGCAGGAGATGGGAACTGTGACACGGCCTCATGATATCCAATGGGCCAACCTGGGACTAATTGATGCCACTTGTTGAACCGTGATGACAGATGTTGGCCATGTATGTACCATACATGTCCTTACGGAACTGCACACTTCATGTAGTTGTGCCTCATAATGATGTATGATGTGATATTGAGTGTGTTCAATGCCGCATATGTGGGGTGACTGACAAACTTGCTTTCTTCTCCTCTGCACTGCAGGGCTCCTGCTGTCCATAGACCATTCCCAGACCTGGCAACGATGGTGGAACGGGACAGCATCCGACGGTACCGCTTCACCAGGCAGCTGATTGAGGATTTGGCAGTGCAGTTGTCCCCACATTTGCAGCCTGGCCGGCCGTATCCTACAGCGCTGACCCCCAAGGTGAAGGTGATGGCAGCCCTACACTTCTTTGCCAGCGGTACCTTTCAACATACTGTGGCGACTGCTGGTGGGATGTCACAGACCATGTTCAGCCGTGTGCTCCGCGATGTTTTGGAGGCAATGTTGCTATACCTGAACCGGTACATCTATTTCCCTAGACTGCAACGACTCACTGACGTGAAGAGTGACTTCTATGCCCTGGGGAGGATGCCGCATGTCATTGGCTCCATTGATGGGACACATGTGGCTTTGGTACCACCACAGGCACATGAACAGGCCTACCGTAACCGCAAACACTACCACTCGGTCAATGCACTGGTGGTGTGTCTTGCAGATATGACCATCTCACACGTGTGTGCCCGTTTCCCTGGTTCAGCACACGATGCCTTTGTGATGAGGAGTAGTCGCATCCCCAGGATGATGGCACAGATGCAGAACCAGCGTGCCTGGCTTGTCGGTGTGTACTGACTTTGTGCCATTGTGTGTGATCTGATCTGTAGTATTCCGCCCACTTTTCCAAGTCTGTCCGTAGGTGACTCGGGATACCCCAACATGCCGTGGTTGTTGACACCCCTCAGGAACCCTGTGACACCAGCCCAGATGCGCTACAATGAGGCACATGGTCGGACCAGGAAAGTGATTGAGCGGACATTTGGTCTCCTGAAGAGCCGCTTCCGCTGCCTCGACAAGACAGGAGGGTCCCTCCCATATGCCCCAGCGAAGGTGTGCAAGATTATCATCGTCTGCTGCATGCTCCACAACCTGGCAGTGCGGAAGGAGTTGCCTCTCATCCAGGATGACAATGACCAACATCCGCCACTTGTGGAGGATCCTGGCCTAGACCACGATGCCAGTGATGATGATGATGATGGTGATGTCCGCACACAGCTCATCACCAACTTCTTTAGCTGAATGTGAGTATCCTGAGGTGTCATGTCAATGATGTGAGTTGGCATGATATGTGTAGGTGGTGCTCTGGTGCTGTTAGAGTGTGTCCATGGGCTACTTGACTGGATGTGTGTAGCGATGTGTGCTTACAGGTAGTCTGTACTCCCCAACAGTGTTGACATGCTAACTTGGTTCTGGGTGGGTATCTTGTAACATGTATTGTGCATGAGTTTTGCTGTTCTGTCCTGTTCTCCATTGCTTTTGACTGTGTGTCATTTCTGTCCTTCACAGGGTACTTTCAGATTCGTTTGGTCAACTGTGTCCACCGACGACGTCATTGTACTTCCAGGGTGGTAGCTGTTGTGTCCCTACAGGTGATGTGCACCACACCCATGGACTTCCTTCCTTCTACAGTTGTTGACTGTGTGCCCGCTGCCAGGTGGGATTACCTTGCATCTGTAGTGGTTACGACATGTTGCAACTGTGTAATAAACCTGTGCTTCACTTTGTGATGTGCGTTGTCTGTGGTCACACATTTGACTGCCATTTGCTTACTGCACCTGTGGGCTACTTGACTACAACTGGGAATAGGTGTGGTGTCTGTGCATTGCATCGTCTTTCCTGGCAACATCAGTGTAGGCAATGAGTCAGATGGCCTAGGTGTGCATGTGTTGTATAGCCCTGGTGGTGTGTCTCCCTCATATGTGTCACGTTGCCATTACTCACATGCCTGTGTTGTACTTGCTGTTGCAGTTCGCATACACAGTGTAATTTTGCAGTTCATCATCCCCATGACAGCACCCACGTTGGAATCACAACAGAGGCAAGTATGGTGTTGGCAAGTATGTGTGTTTATTGTGATACATTTGTGTGAATAGTGCACAGGATGGTTAGTGCTGTACATTTATATTGCAATCAGAAGTTCCTAGATGAATTGAAAGTCCTGGTAGACAAAATCCCCAGTATCGGGGCCACAGTTGTCTGAGACATTGGTCCAACTTGTACTCCCCATGTCATGTGTGGGAGTTGTGTTGCCGTCAACAGGGTGAACAGTTTGCGCACAAAGGTGATCATCCAGAACAGGTTCAGGCTTCCTGGGGGTTGCACATGGCCTTCGGCCTCTCACTTGCCCCTCCTCGGACGACCCCTCTTCTTTGGGGGGGCCCCTCAAGTACAGGCTGCTGCGGTGCAGGGGACTCTCCGCCAGAGTCATCCTCCCTCCCTGTGGCAGTTGCAGTTGTTTCAGCACCAGATGTTGTTGGCACACAGGGAGGTGTCGACTGGTTGCTGGTCATCTGGCGGAGGCATTGTAATATGTCCCTATGCACCGCCGTCATCTCTTGCAGTGTGTCCCACTTGGACTCCACGCGGGACATGTGTGAGTCCAAGCGGGCATGATGGGCAGCCTGCTGCTCTTTGATGTCCCTGAGGAGCCCACTACCTGGCTGAGATCTCCGGTGCTGGACTGGTACGCATCGGCTATGCGTGCCAGTTGTGGGTCATCATGCACACCAGACACCTCTGCAAGCAGCGACCTCTGTCTCCCACCCCTCCCACCACCCCTGCCGACATGTGCAGTGCGTGCAGTGGCACGCACAGATGACCCTGGTCCCCCTTGGGGGTTGGTGGTGGTGTCCATGGCCCCACGTTGGTCCAGGGTCCCTGTGCTGGTGGTGCTCCTTGTTCTGTCCATGTCGGCAGGGATGGTATTTGTGGTGACAGTCGTTGGAGGGGTGGGTGCAGGGGTGCAGCTGGTGGTCCTGCTGGTGCTGCAGCTGGTGGTCCTGCTGGTGCTGCATGATGACTTGCACCGGAGGTGCCAGGTTGGTCTTCTTCATCCGAGGAGGGCAGAGGCTGTTCGACACCAGTGAGCTCCGTATCCTCTTGAGCCTGGGACTGGGACTCCTCAGCGTCTGCTGCTGTGTCCCCATCATCACCTGTTTTTGGGAGACACACACAATGTATGTTATGTTTCTGCAGGCATCAATGGTTGACACACCTGACAGTTGTGACTGTGCCTCTGGGTGCGGGCCTGTACATTGCATTGTCCTAAGTTGTCACAGTCAGGGGTTGATATTGGTGTAGCACATTGTCCTGCATTATTTGGGCATTTCTATGTATTTGTTGGGGTGTGAACATGGTCTGCATTGGTTGTATTTGGTTGACAGCCGGCCCTCCTTCCCACCCAGCCAGTCAGTTATCCCACCATGGACTGTGCTTGCATTGCAGGGAGTGAAAGTTGTCTTTCAAGATGTCAGTCAGTGGTGTCCTGCTGTTGGTTGTTGCACAGTTGCCAGCGGGGCCTTGTGCTCCCCACAGCAGTTGCCAGTGTCAGCCATCTTGTCAGTTGTTTTCCACTCCCTGTGATGTGAGCATGGTTCAGGGTGGTGTTGATGGGACATTTGTGGGGGTGAGCTATGTCTGTGACTATGACTCCCATCATGCTATTGCCTCCACCCCACTTCCCAGCATTCCCATACTTACTTGCTTTTGTGGTGAGTTCAGTGTGTGTGGGTGTGAGAGCAATGGCAAGATGGCTGACAGTGGTGTCCTGCTGTTGGTTGGTGTGCAGTTCTCAGCATGCCCTTGTGCTCCCCACAACACAGCACCAGTGTCAGACATCTTTGATGGGCCTTTCCACTCTCTGTGGGATGTGCATGCATGAGTGTGAGCTTGCTGGGCCATGTGGGTGGGGGATGTTGAGCTGTGACTACGACTCCCATCATGCTATTGCCTCCACCCCCCTTCCCAGCATGCCCATGCTTCCTTCCCTTTGACTCTGCTTCCCTTTGGGGTTGTGTGCCTGTGCTGGCAAGATGGCTGACAGTGTAATCCTGGGGTTAGTTCTGCTACAGGTCCCATGTGTGTCCTTGTGCTTCACTCTGCATGACCCAGTGTTGTGGTTCTTTGTGGGATAGATTATTGGTGTGTGAGGCAATGCATTCTCCCAGGTGAGTTGTGTGGAGTTTGTGTTAAGGGGGGAGGTGCTGGTGACTGTGGTCGGTGCTGTGAGTCCTCCTTCCCACCCAGCCAGATATCCCACCATGGACTGTGCTTGCATTGCAGGGAGTGAAAGTTGTCTTTCAAGATGTCAGTCAGTGGTGTCCTGCTGTTGGTTGTTGCACAGTTGCCAGCGGGGCCTTGTGCTCCCCACAGCAGTGGCCAGTGTCAGCCATCTTGTGAGTCCTTTCCACTCCCTGTGATGTGAGCATGGTTCAGGGTGGTGTTGATGGGACAGTTGTGAGGGTGAGCTATGTCTGTGACTATGACTCCCATCATGCTATTGCCTCCACCCCACTTCCCAGCATTCCCATACTTACTTGCTTTTGTGGGGAGTTCAGTGTGTGTGGGTGTGAGAGCAATGGCAAGATGGCTGACAGTGGTGTCCTGCTGTTGGTTGGTGTGCAGTTCCCAGCATGCCCTTGTGCTCCCCACAACACAGCACCAGTGTCAGACATCTTTGATGGGCCTTTCCACTCTCTGTGGGATGTGTATGCGTGAGTGTGAGCTTGCTGGGCCATGTGGGTGGGGGATGTTGAGCTGTGACTACGACTCCCATCATGCTATTGCCTCCACCCCCTTCACAGCATGCCCATGCTTCCTTCCCTTTGACTCTGCTTCCCTGTGGGGTTGTGTGCCTGTGCTGGCAAGATGGCTGACAGTGTAATCCTGGGGTTAGTTCTGCTACAGGTCCCATGTGTGTCCTTGTGCTTCACTCTGCATGACCCAGTGTTATGGTTCTTTGTGGGATAGATTATTGGTGTGTGAGGCAATGCATTCTCCCAGGTGAGTTGTGTGGAGTTTGTGTTAAGGGGAGGTGTGAGAAGCTGCTGGTGACTGTGGTCGGTGCTGTGAGTCCTCCTTCCCACCCAGCCAGATATCCCACCATGGACTGTGCTTGCATTGCAGGGAGTAAAAGTTGTCTTTCAAGATGTCAGTCAGTGGTGTCCTGCTGTTGGTTGTTCCACAGTTGCCAGCGGGGCCTTGTGCTCCCCACAGCAGTGGCCAGTGTCAGCCATCTTGTGAGTCCTTTTCCACTCTCTGTGATGTGAGCATGGTTGTGAGTGGTGTTGATGGGCCAGTTGTGAGGCTGAGCAATATCTGTGCCTACTACTCCCATCATGCTATTGCCTCCACCCCCCTTCCCAGCATGCCCATCCTTCCTTCATTTTGACTCTGCTTCCCTGTGGGGTGGGCTGCCTGTGCTGACAGGATGGCTGGGAGTGTTGTCCTGGCAGTTGTTTGGCTAAAAGTCCCAAGAGTCTCCCTGTGCTTCACACAGCATAACCCAGGGTGGTGGTTCTTTGTGGGATCTTGAGTTAGGATGTGAGGCATTGCATTCTCCCAGGTGGGTTATGTGGAGTTTGTGTTGAGGGTGTGTGTGAGGGGAGGTGTTTGTGACTATGGTCAGTGCTGCAAGTCCTCCTTCCCACCCAGCCAGATATCCCACCATGGAACGTGCTTGCATTGCAGGGAGTGGGAGTTGTCTTTCTTGGATGTCAGTCAGTGGTGTCCTGCTGTTGGTTGTTGCACAGTTGCCAGCAGGGCCTTGGGCTCCCCACAGCAGTAGCCAGTGTCAGCCATCTTGTGAGTCCTTTTCCACTCCCTGTGATGTGAGCATGGTTGTCAGTGGTGTTGATGGGCCAATTGTGAGGCTGAGCAATATCTGTGCCTACAACTCCCATCATGCTATTGCCTCCACCCCCCTTCCCAGCATGCCCATCCTTCCTTCATTTTGACTCTGCTTCCCTGTGGGGTGGGCTGCCTGTGCTGACAGGATGGCTGGGAGTGTTGTCCTGGCAGTTGTTTGGCTAAAAGTCCCAAGAGTCTCCCTGTGCTTCACACAGCATAACCCAGGGTGGTGGTTCTTTGTGGGATCTTGAGTTAGGATGTGAGACATTGCATTCTCCCAGGTGGGTTATGTGGAGTTTGTGTTGAGGGGGTGTGTGAGGGGAGGTGCTTGTGACTATGGTCAGTGCTGTGAGTCCTCCTTCCCACCCAGCCAGATATCCCACCATGGAACGTGCTTCCATTGCAGGGAGTGCAAGTTGTCTCTCAGGATGTCAGTCAGTGGTGTCCTGCTGTTGGTTGTTGCACAGTTGCCAGCAGGGCCTTGTGCTCCCCACAGCAGTACCCAGTGTCAGCCATCTTGTGAGTCCTTTTCCACTCCCTGTGATGTGCGCATGGTTCATGGTGGTGTTGATGGGACAGTTGTGGGGGTGAGCAATATCTGTGACTACGACTCCCATGATGCTATTGGCTACACTGACTTGCCCAGCATACACAGAATTCCTTTCTTTCAGTGGTCTTCACTGTGTGTTGGTGTTGTAGTGGTGGCTACATGTCTGGATGTGTTTGTTAGTTATATTTGTGCCACTGCCTAGCTGTAGTTGTAGTTGTGTTTGTACATGTGATGACACGGTTAAATGTAACTTTGAGATGGCATGTGTTGTGTTTATCTGACTGACATACACATTTTGGGATGATTCTGTTCTGGTTGCTGTGTAATTGCTAAGAGTGCATGGTTTGACTCTCCCTTGACAGTGATGTGTGTGTGTATTGTGGCAGAATATTGTGTACATTTGTTGTGTACTCACCAGGCTCTGGGATGTTTTCTAGTCCATAGACGCTCACTGGCGGTAGGATGGCCCGCACCTTCTCCTCCCAGGGCCTGAGGTATACTGGCTTGGCAGGAGGGCCACTGCCGGTGTGTTTGCTCAGGAGGTAGTCCTTCTTCAGCAGCTCCCGTACCCTCCTGCGCACGTCATACCACCTGTTCTGGATGTCAGTCTTTGTGCGCAGACATGGTGATTGTGCATTCACCCTGTTGATGATCCTCTCCCACATCTTTGTTTTCTGGGAGATGGGTGTCTGTTGGACCAGTGCGCCAAACAGCTGTGGCTCTACCCTGAGGATCTCGTCTACCATGACTTCCAATTCACTATCTAGGAACTTGTGATTCTTCTTTGGGGGCATGGTGATGGGTGGTGATGGTGAGTGATGTGTGTGTTGGTGTGCAGGTGAAGGTGTGTGAGTGTGTATTTTGCTGGGTGTATGTGAGGTAGCTATTTGTTGGTGTGCTGATGGTGTGTGGCTTGTGTGAGAGATGAGCTGTGGGTGTGTGGTTGCTGTCTGTTGTGTGCTGGCAGGTGAATAGGATTTGCAAAGGATCATGGTTGGGACTTGTGTCCTTTATATGGGTGGAGTTGTGGGTGTGTCTTTGTTCTCTGTCCCCACCCCCCCCCAGTATTTATTGGCTTTGTAATTGCTTGTTTGGCCTTTTTTTGTGTATTTTCCCTTAGTACTTTCTGTGCATGTTGGAAACGTTCTTGTGACCGAGTCGGATCCTGCAGTTGTCTCGTACGGTCTTCTCCGTTTCGTTCACGCTGTGTTTGTGCTATTTTCTATGCTGCGTACGCGTCGGTCGCGGTGTTTTGTGTTACTTCGGCTCGAAGTTTTGTATGCGTGTCGGTCGTACGGCTTGTCCTCTGTACGACTCGGTCGTGGTTTTCGCGCCTTGCATCGTACTTTGCGGTTTGGAGTTCGCGGGTACGTTTCGGTCGGATTTGTTCCGGGTGCGTGTCGGTCGGTTCGATTCGCGTGTTTTTCCGGCCGGATTCCTGTTTTCCGTGTGGCTCGGTCGTTCGGCTTGGGTTCCGTACGTGTCGGTCGGATTTTGCACGCTTTGCATCGTACTTGGCGGGTCGGGCGCCACAGGTACGTGTCGGTCGGAATTAATTCCGGCTCCGAGTCGGTCGGTGCTTTTTCCGGCCCATATCGGAATCGACCCCTATATCTGTACTTACCAACACAAAAAAACATTTTTAATGTGAAGGTGAGGTTTGTTTTAGTTTTATTTTTAATTTTAATTTGTTTAATTTTAATTTATTTCATTTAAAAGTGTTAGTGTTTTTGCAACATTGTACTCCAAATCCCATAATGCCCTGAAATTGAGATACAGGAAATGATGTAAGTCATCTAAAAAGTTTAAACATGTGACTTTCAATGGGGCGTTACCGTGAGCAAGGTCTCAGTGGAGACCAAAACGCGTAGGTTTGGTTGTCCCAGGAGTACTTGAAACTGTGAAAATAAAACATCAAAGATTTGAAAACCGAAGCCAGAGTGCGACCCTTTCTTTTCCTTCCACGGAAGGGAAGTGCTTGGAAAACATATATATATATTATCTACTGGCGGTCGCCAGTAGATAGTTATAGTTAGGACCTATTTTCCATAGGAAATTCACAACATTCTATTTCCAATAACTTTGGCGCCGGTTGACGAATCTTCGCGAAATTTTCAAAACTCGTGGGGCGCTCCGTTCCGCTCGTCTCCTAAAAGTTTCGGGGTGATTCGGCAAGCGGGGGCCGGGAAAAAAGGGGGTCCCAAAACGTGTTTTCTCCATGTTAATTCCCTTAGGAAATTTTAGACACGGCTACAGCCCGAACTGCTGAACGGAATTACACCAAATTTGGCAAAAAGGTAGCGCTTGGTTCAGAAAGCGAACTTTTTTTTAAATGGTGTAAATCCGTTCAGTAGTTGCTGAGAAATTAAAAAAATAAGAGTCAAAAAATCAATTTCCCATAGGTAAATTTGTGCAAGGCTACAGCGGAAACTACTGAACGGATTTACCCCAAATTTGGCATAAAGGTACTGCTTGGCTCAGAAAGCGACCTTTTAAAAAATGGTGTAAATCCGTTCAGTAGTTTTTTAAATATTAAAGGAAAAAGAACTATATATATCTGGGCGGAGCCTAACCCTCACATGTCATCGTGAGATCTGATTGGCTGTCAGCACTTCATCCAAGAAGTGTTGGCAGCCATCTTGGGACCAATATACATGATAGCACCCCAATGAAATGCATTGTAGTGAATAGAAGATTTTGAGGGTCACCAAAAGGAGAACTATAAAGGGTGATAACAGACTTTAGTTACATTAGAATTCATTTGTTGATGGTACCTTACTAATTTTAGGAATTGTGGTGTGTTCTAGGATGATTTTACCCTGTGAAAAACCTTCTGCTGGGATTTCATGAATCATGTTTGAGAGAAAACAATTTTCTCATGCTTGTCCCACAGAGGTTTGGAAGGTGCTCCAGAAGCTAAAATGAGAGCATATTTTCTGTAAATTCACATTATCTTTCTCAGTCATGTGAGAATGAAGTCTGACATTCTCAGTAAAACATGTAAATCCAACAAGGGCAGAGACTGTCAGTTGATTCCTTTGTGTTCTACTGCAGCTTCCCAGAGTGTTCTTAAGAACAACTAGAGCGCTAACAACCTTACCTATGACAAAAGTATGGCACACCTGAAGCCATCTTGATTGGAATAAACTGGTAACACTTAAAACATTTAATTTAAAAAGGAACAAAATGATGGGGTTCATTTTGTCTTAGAAATTATGGTTAGTGCTGTAGAAAGAAAAATTAGGAGTTTTAAGTGAGATCTCAAATATCTTCCTGTTATATTTCAACAGGAGCAGCCTGCCAGTTGATTCCTTTGTGTTCTACTGCAGCTTCCCAGAGTGTTCTAAAGAACAACTAGAGCGCTAACAGCCTTACCTATGACAAAAGTATGGCACACCTGAAGCCATCTTGATTGGAATAAACTGGTAACACTTAAAACATTTAATTTAAAAAGGAACAAAATGATGGGGTTCATTTTGTCATAGAAATTATGGTTAGTGCTGTAGAAAGAAAAATTAGGACATGATTTAAGTGAGATTACAAATATCTTCCTGTTATATTTCAATAGGCGCAGCCTGCCAGTTGATTTCTTTGTGTTCTACTGCAGCTTCCCAGAGTGTTCTAAAGAACAACTAGAGCGCTAACAGTCTTACTTATGACAAAATTATGGCACACCTGAAGCCATCTTGATTGGAATAAACCGGTAACACTTAAAACATTTAATTTAAAAAGGAAAAAAATGAGGGGGTTCATTTTGCCATAGAAATTATGGTTAGTTCTGCAGAAAGAAAAATTAGGGCATGTTTTAAGTGAGATCTCAAATCCTCTTCAATTTCATTTGAAAATTCTGACATGCAGACTGAAACAATCACTTTCAATACCAGCAGTAGACTTTCAGTTAACTCCCTGGTGAGCAGTAGCTTTACTACAGTGATCTAATGAGCAACTAGAGTGCTAACATTCTGAATTTATGGCAAATGTGTGACACATCTGAATGCCTTCTTGATGGAATCAAAGTAAAAAACTGAAAGCATTTCCTACTGAGGAGACTGCAGTACATGAGGAAATTAGGAAACTTCATAACAAATAAGTATCCCAAGATGGCCACCAGAGAAAAAAGAGCCCAAATGTAGCACAAATATCACCCACATGTAGCCCACATATAGCCCAATGACAGAAGTGTGGAAAACACTTTTTATTTTTAGTTTTTTTGCAGTTTTATATAGTGCAGACTGGTCAGGTATTGGAGCGTTGCATCTTACTTGGACCCCTTATTGCGTATTTTGCATGAAGTACATGAGATTGATCTTGCAAAACATTGAACTTTACTATTCTGTTAACCTGAAGTTGCTCTGAACCGGGCTTTGAAACACCCGTTTTTACCTACTGCTTTTAATTAATTCTCACTGTATTGTATTAAGAAAGAGGATTTACTGTTTTTATGTACACTTTTATGATCTCTGTTTCTAAATCAGATCAAATAAAGTTTAATGAATGTAATTGAAGTCTCCCAAGATGGCCACCAGAGAAAAATGAGCCCAAATGTAGCACAAATATCACCCAGATGTAGCACACGTATAGCCCAATGATAGAAGTGTGGAAAACACTTTTTATCCTTTGTTTTTTTGCAGTTTTATATAGTGCAGGCTGGTCAGATATTGGAGTGCTTTACATGAGCATTGGTTACATCATACAAGGACAAACTCATTTTGGTTGTAGGCATGGGGAGATTAAGTGATTTGACCAGAATCACAGAATGACGAGCTGAAGCAAAAACTCCAACTTGGTAACACCACATTTTCTCCCCTAAGCGTAACATTTAATCAAGTGGTCAACTGGATAAAAAAACATAGAGATAACAAATAATTCAAAAGTGCTTTGTTGCTATTTGAGAACTGCTTGGCTCAGAAAGCGACCTTTTAAAAATGGTGTAAATCCGTTCGGTAGTTGCTGAGAAATTGTAAAAAAACAAATATCGATATCTAGAGGCGCGGTGGATCCACGAACCCTCCCGACCACGAGCTTATTGGCAGCCATCTTGTGACTCGGTAGAACCGAGTCACAAGAAAACAGGGAAACAAAGGTGAAAAAGAAGAAAAGGGGGCAGAGTAGAAACACCCTGACCCCCTAGGCCTGCTCAGGGGGTCCCACAAGGACCCCCAGGGACAAAAAAAGCATTTTGTTAAAAAAAGTTGGCGAAATTCGCGCTGGGGTCGCGAATCCCGCCGAAATGTAAAAAAAATGAAGCGCGGGATACCGCACTTCATTTAATTGAGACCCCAGGGTGGGCCAGGTCCCGGGGGCATTGCCAACAAATATATGCAGGGCCCGCGGGGGCCCCCGCAGCCCCGGGGACCGCCACTTCCCAGGGCTTGTTTTTTTATGTTTGGGGGGCCTCCAAGGCCCCCCCAAGTCCCGGGGACCGCCACCGCCAGGGCTTTTATCTAATAGGGACCCTCAGGATTCAAGGGGAATTAATCCTCCAACTTACCCTGAGCACTACTGATGCAGTCCAGCCATCGACCTGTCACTACCCATGCACTCCTCCAATCAACCAGCGAGCACCATGTACTTATCCAATCACTCCGCCAAAACACAAGCACTTATAAATTCACCATCCACTCTCCTTGCAGTACTCTAATCATCCAGTCAGTACCCATGTACTCATCCAATGACCCAGGCACTAACTCATGGCAAATACAGAGGAGGTCATGCTAATCACAGGGGTACCCCAACGCATAGTGTTCCCTAGTGTATGTAGGTGTTTTCACTGTATTCTAAGTGTCTTTTACCACCAGAGACAGAGTCAGTTACCACCAGTACCCATCAGCAAAAGTTGGGGGCACAGGAGTACTTTCTACTCCTCTGTTGGTTCTTTCTGCACATCTTTTCCTTCTTCTTGCACTTTTCTTCGTCTTTCTGGACTTCTGTTGCCTCTTTCTGCATTTGTCTTCTTTCTTTCTGCGCTTTTCTTCTTCTTTCTTCACATGTCCTACCTCTGTAGGCATAGTTAGAAACTAGCATATAAAAAACCTTTGAAATTCACTTAAAAAACCATAGGTTTTAGGCATGTTATAGTTAGAAATTAGCATTTAAAAAACCTTTGAAATTCACTGAAAAAACCATAGGTTTCAGGCACATTATAGTTAGAAATTAGCATTTAGAAATTCACTGAAAAAACCATAGGTTTTAGGGAAAGTTATAGTTAGTTGGACATTTCACTTGTACAAAACCAGTGAAATTCCCCCGTTATAGTTAGTTCAGCTAACTATAACTCGCGCCCCCGCAATGCACTGCTGATGATGTCACATATGACATCACTCATGACATGGTCAGTGACATCACTGATGACATCACTGATGACATCTCAAATGACATCACTGATGACATCACTGATGACGTCATCCATGTGATAATTTGATGCATCTTCTCACACCCTAATGTAACCTTTGATACACCAACTCTAAATAACAGACTGCCATTTTCAAAACCATAGACACTCCAGCAGCAATAACTACATACCCACTCACTGATTCTTAGGTCTAAACACATATCCACTCACTCACCCATACAGTCACTCATACTTACAATCACTCAGTACAGGACTATCATATGCACTCATACGCCTATATAGACACTCACACACCACCACTCATCCATAGAGGTACTCACACACCTAGTCAGTCATGCAAATAATTAATCACACTCCCATTTACTCACCTATACAGTTATACACACACCAGCTCACTTACTCATACAAATACTAGGACATTCTTACGCTCTTATACAATCACTGATACAAGCACACAATTATCCATACAGTCACTCTCATAATCACACACTCTCACTTATTGCTATTTATATATTCCAACACACATATATACTGCCTTTCACATATGTAGTTACTCACACATGTACCACTGAGATATACATTCACTCACTAACACACCCATACACACACTCACACACCCATACAGTCCATCACAGATGCACTCTTGAAACCATGCACCCAGTGAATCACCCACTCACATCTATGCACAGAGTCACACACACCCCACCCATACAAACACTCAGGCATCCATACAGATACTCAGACAACCAATCAATAACCCATATAACACTCATGTAGCTATTCACAAACCCATGCAGCCGCTTACACACCAACAGACAGACGGATACAGACATTCACACAGTTTAGTCACTAACCTGTGCATTCAGTAAGATACATGTAATCACTCACTTATAGAGTCAGTCACACACCTACTAAATCATCCATTCAGACACTTATACACCCACTCATTCTTCAATACGCCTTTCCCTATATATATTAAACATATTTAAACTTTACAGAAACACACAGTCACTAGATGATGTCATCAGTGATGTCATCAGTGATGTCATTTGAGATGTCATCAGCAGTGCATTGCGGGGGCGCAAGTTATAGTTAGCTGAACTAACTATAACGGGGGAATTTCTCTGGTTTTGTACGAGTGAAATGTCCAACTAACGTTATAGTTAGAAATTAGCATTTAAAAAACCATTGCAATTCACTGAAAAAACCATAGGTTTCAGGGGCGTTATATTTAGCTGGACATTTCACTCGTACAAAACTATAGAAATTCCACTGTTATAGTTAGTTCAGCTAACTATAACTCACGCCCCACAATGCACTGCTCATGACGTCACATATTACATCATTCATGGCATGGTCAGTGACATCACTGATGACATCTGTCCAGCTAACTATAACGTCCCTGAAACCTATGGTTTTTTCAGTGAATTGCAAATGTTTTTTAAATGCTAATTTCTAACTATAACGTCTGTAAAACCTATGGTTTTTTCAGTGAATTTCAATGGTTTTTTAAATGCTAATTTCTAACTATAACGTCCCTGAAACCTATGGTTTTTTCATTGAATTTCAAAGGTTTTTTAAATGCTAATTTCTAACTACAATGTCCCTAAAACCTATATTGTTTTTAACTAAATTTATAAAAGACGTGCATACTTTTTGTAGTGAAAAACTAACTGTAACAGTAGTCTGCTATAAGTTATAATTTAACAATGTTTAAAACTTAATTAGCACTAATTAACATATAAGTGTGGAAAAAGTGTGACGGAGCAGCTATGATACCTGACTTCGAACAACAGCGTTCAGAGTTCAATTCCCGGCTCCAGCGGCACGTTACCCACCACTATGTCACTGTGGGCAACACCTTGCTTAATCTTTCCGACGCCCCCGAGTGCCAGCACACCTTTCCAGGGTTAGCTGTACGCTTTACAAATGCTCGCATTTTTTTAATTTAAAACCATAGTGATGAGAAATATTATCACGTTTTTTTTTCTTGTATTCTGATAGATCTTTTTTTTTATGTCTTCTATTTAGAATAACGGCAATAAATAAATGTATTTACTCATGAGAATGGAAATGACACGGTTTTCAGGGTAACAGTTTTTAAGCTCTCCAAAGTATGTACATATTAAGGACCTTATACGTGTTAGGTTCGAAATCGAAACTTTTTCCGCTTCACATTTTGTAACTTTTCCCAACACGTGCACAAGTTAAACAGTTAAAACGTGAGCATGTGTCAACTGTAAAACGTGACATCTAAATGGGCGGAGCCGCATCTTCCTTCCATAGACTACTCAATAACCAAAAATTATATAAACCACACCCGTTGATAGATTAGTTTCGTTTTTGCGAGTTATTTACGCGTCTCCATTCAGTGATGCAGGTGCTCTTTTCTACAGTCGGATTCTTCTTTGCGGCCACAAAACATAATCCTGAGTTGTAAGTTGTTTGATTATGCAATACTATATATTTATAATACATAGCTATTTGTCAATCTTTAAACACTTGTATTTAGAAAAAGTGTTATTGGTTGTTTTTGCCATTTATATGTAACGTCAGCAGCTTGTTTTCAGAAACAGACAGAATACAGCAAACATTGTTCCTGTTCTGGCTCCTTTGAGCTCATATAGTGTGACTTTGTATATTATAATATTCACACTGTACTTGACCTCAGAAGTGTTGGTGACCCGTCGGCGCGAAGACTAAAGATTTATATGTAACGTCAGCAGCTTCTAGTTTGCAGTCTATTTCCCCCTTGACATCATATAGTGTGAGTATGTATATTATAATAACCACACATTATGATCTCAGAGGAGTTTGTGACCCGTTGGCGCGAAGACTAAAGATTTATATGTAACATCAGTAGCTTCTGGTTTTTAGTCTATTTCTCCCTTGAGATCATATAGTGTGAGTATGTATATTGTAATATGAACATTTATACTGACCTCAGTGGAGTTTATGACCCGTCGATGTGAAGACTAAAGATTTATATTTAACGTCAACACCTTCTCGTTCTTACTCTGTTTCTTTCTTGGGATCATATACTGTGAATATGTATATTATAATATTAACAGTCATTGTGATCTCAGAGCACTTTATGACCCGTTGGCACGAAGATTAAAGATTTCGAAGTCCCGGAGAAAAGAAGCTCTCAACATACTCGCCGTTGGAAAGTATTTCGTTATTGATCTTGTTTTGTATTGATGACTTCATTTTCATTTTCCTTTTTGTGTGCCACCAGTGACACTGTGTATATTGTAAGAGTGTGGTATTTCTACACAACAGGAATTGGAGATTTCTCGCCGCCAGGAGTAAACCATCTGAAATACAGTTTACTGACCAATATAACTTACTTGATCAGATATTTTTACAGTGACAATATTTTTGGAAATTGCAGTTTTAAAAAAATAGTTTCCATAGATACTTTCTTAGTGAATACCTTTGATAAACCCTACATTTCTGAATGTTTTTTACTATTTCTATTTTTGTCTGTTGCGGTTCCTATTCACCTTCTCCCTATAGAATATATACGACCAGTAGTGTATATTATTATACTACTATCCTATATATTCTTAAAGGAGTACGTGATCTAAGCACTACGACCAAACTTTCCCGAATTCTACAATAATAGAAATTATAAAAAATGATAAAGCGTACATTTCTATGTAATATAAAGTGATTTGTGTTTAACAGTTTTTTACTTGTTATTGTTCTTGTGACCTGAGATGATGTAGTGCGGGAGTGTTTCTTGTAGCACTTCTTTTCTACTTTATCTAAAAGTAACTCATGCCCTCTTATATTATCAAGAATATGGGGCAACACTTTTACAAACTATAGCAGAAAAAAAGGGAGGGTGTGCCCACGCTTAAGGGATATTTTATGAATTGCGTTTTTATTTGTCACCCCTTTGATATATACAGCCTCAGTTTCCGAACAAAGTATATTTGTAATTGCTTAATAAAAACTATTTCAAACCTAGACTGAAATTTTTGCTGCGCAACCACAGCTCCCCGTTAGAAAAGTAAACACCACATTATAACTAAACAGTGCTCCTGAGAAGTATCCCACCCGCAAACTTAATAAAAAGAAGACCGCAACACACTCTGTTATTTTCCCGCCGTGATTTGTACACCCCACACCAATTATATAAATGGCCCTTAAAATATATAAAAAACTATTTTTACCTTCACAATTCCTCTCCACGACCTTGTGACCACTGTACAGAGTTAATAGTGTTCCTACCCTCCCCGCTACTACTTTCTTTTCCCGTACTCCATTGAAGTGCGTCACAAAATGGTTCACAACAGTGAACCGTTCCCAGCCAATAATGAACAAACTTGTACTAGGAACAGTTTAGCCAATAAAATGTCCATGGTGTTCCGCAGAGGGGGAGGGAATAGCTGCCAACACTTCTACTTTCAATTGTTTACAGCCAATGAACATTAAGCTTGGGAAGGTCCTGCTTGGAACACGTTACCCAATCAGATGTCCCTGATGCTCCGCGGAGGGGGAGGGAATGGCTGGCAACACTTCTACTTTCAATGGTTTACAGCCAATGAACATTAAGCTTGGGAACGTCGTGCTTGGAACACGTCAACCAATAACATGTGCCTGCTACTCCGCAGACGGGGAGGAAATGGCTGGCAACACTTGTACTTTCAATGGTTCGCAGCCAATGAACATTAAGCTTGGGAAGGTCCTGCTTGGAACAGGTCAGCCAATCAGATGTCCCTGCTACTCTGCGGATGGGGAGGAAATGGCTGGCAACACTTCTACTTTCAATGGTTCGCAGCCAATGAACATTGAGCTCGTTGTTGGAACACCTCAGCCAATTAAACGTTAATTTTGTTCCAGACACACCAACAGAACACGCCCTCCCACATAATATTATTTTTCGTGTAAGAAAGTGACACTGTCCGTGATAAAAGTGAACACCGCATTATAAGTAAACATTACTGCGCATTATATTAAAGGAAGGCTGCAATACGGCGCATTGTTATATTCCCGACGGGATTTCCAGAGCCTACGCAACCTTGCCGCAATACCGCGCACCGTTGTTCTGCGGACGTGATTTCCACGTCTGCGGACGTGATTTCCACGGCCTACGCAACATTCAAACTCCCTGCCTCTGCACCGTACAGACTGCTTAAACTAAGACCACAGTGTTCCTACTATACCCTCTTATACAATATTTCTCTTTTGTTTCGCCCTACGCCTTTCAACTCAGTCACAAAATGGCTGCCAACACTTCCTAGTTTGAACAGTTCGCAACCAATGAGCCGCACACTCGCCATACAGACTGCTTAAACTAAGACCACAGTGTTCCTACTATACCCTCTTATACAATTTTTCTCTTTTGTTTTGCCCTACGCCTTTCAACTCAGTCACAAAATGGCTGCCAACACTTCCTAGTTTGAACAGTTCGCAACCAATGAGCCGCACGCTCGTGCTCATAACGCCTCAGCCAATCAGATGTCAGAATTCTCAAATATCGATATCTGTAAATTTTAATATTTCTCTAAAACTACTGAACGGACTTACCCCATTTAAACAAAAGCGTGCTTTCTGGACCAAGACCTTTCTCCCTGCCAAATTTGGCGTAATTCCGTTCAGCAGTTTGACCTATAGCCTTGTCTAAAGTTTCCTATGGAAATTGCATGGAGAAAACACGTTTTGGGACCCCCCTTTTTTCTCAGCCCCCCTTCACAAATCACCCCCAAACTTTCAGGATAGGAACTCACCTGAAAAGAGGAACTTTTTGGAAAATTTCGTAAAGATAACTGTCCCTAAAACCTATGGTTTTTTCAGTGAATTTCAAAGGTTTTTTAAATGCTAATTTCTAACTATAACATATCTGAAACCTATGGTTTTTTCAGTGAATTTCAAAGGTTTTTTAAATGCTAATTCCTAACTATAACATGTCTGAAACCTACGGTTTTTTCAGTGAATTTCAAAGGTTTTGTAAATGACAATTTTTAAATGTATTAATTGTTATATTAATTTTTTTCATACTGATTTACTACATTTTTAGAAACATTTTTTTACATATTTTATTTTTTAAATTACATTGTAATTACATTATACATTACATTACAAAAATACTTTCTCAGAATGAATTACTTTAGTTTAAATACTTTGCACATAGGCAATAGACTTTTAAGTACAGTAGTTACAGTTGTTGCAATGGGCAACACATTTTCAAACATAATGCAACATTCAGCTCAAAGTGAATTTCTAGTTAAATGCAATTAGTTACTTTATGGATTACTTTTCTAACCACAGGACTGGATCATAGATTCAGTCCTGGTACATCTCCTGTAAACAGTTGAGTAAAAGCGTTTTGGTTACAGTCGTGATTTTTAAGGAATATTATTGTATTTTAAAAGTTGACACTTAGAAACTTTTTCTCATAGAATCACCAATGTTATCCTATGGAAGGAAATTCACTTAGCAGGTAAAAACTGTTATCGTTACTTTTTCTTACTCAGTGTTGGATCCTGGATCCAGCACTGGTGCATCTCCTGTAAACAGTTGAAAGAATGCGTTTAAGTCATACAGGCGATTTTTAAGGAATATTTGTAGTTTGTGAAAATCGACACTTTGAAACTTTTCTGCTGAAAACCAGACAATGGATTCCTATGGAAGAAAATATAAGTTACTGGTAAGTACGGTTAAAATTACTTTTCAGGGTCAGTGCTGGGCTAAAAGATGCAGCACTGGGTTCTCTCCTGATAACAGGTGAGTAAATTGGAATTCGTACTTTGGTTGATTTTAGAGGATTATTATAAAGTTCCAAAACTCCACACTTAGAAGAATTTCCAAGTGAAACCAGTCAATGTTAGCCTATGAAGGAAATTCAAGTTACCGGTAAGTACGGTTAAAATTACTTTTCAGGACCAGTACTGGGCTGAAAGATGCAGCACTGAGGTCTCTCCTGATAACAGGTGAGTAAATCAGAATTCGGATTTCGGCTGATTTTAGAGGAATATTTGTATGTTTCAAAAATCAACACTTAGAAACTTTTTCAGCAAAAAGCAGGCAATGATATCCTATGGAAGGAAATTCAAGTTACTGGTAAGTACGGTTAAAATTACTTTTGAGGATCAGTCCTGGGCTGAAAGATGCAGCACTGAGGTCTCTCCTGATAACAGGTGAGTAAATCAGAATTCGGATTTCGGCTGATTTTAGAGGAATATTTGTATGTTTCAAAAATCAACACTTAGAAACTTTTTCAGCAAAAAGCAGGCAATGATATCCTATGGAAGGAAATTCAAGTTACTGGTAAGTACGGTTAAAATTACTTTTGAGGATCAGTACTGGGCTGAAAGATGCAGCACTGAGGTCTCTCCTGATAACAGGTGAGTAAATCGGAATTCGTATTTCGGCTGATTTTAGAAGAATAATTTAAAGTTCCAAAACTCCACACTTAGAAGAATTTCCAAGTGAAACCAGTCAATGTTAGCCTATGGAAGGAAATTCAAGTTACTGGTAAGTACGGTTAAATTACTTTTCAGGACTAGTACTGGGCTGAAAGATGCAGCACTGAGGTCTCTCCTGATAACAGGTGAGTAAATCAGAATTCGGATTTCGGCTGATTTTAGAGGAATATTTGTATGTTTCAAAAATCAACACTTAGAAACTTTTTCAGCAAAAAGCAGGCAATGATATCCTATGGAAGGAAATTCAAGTTACTGGTAAGTACGGTTAAAATTACTTTTGAGGATCAGTCCTGGGCTGAAAGATGCAGCACTGAGGTCTCTCCTGATAACAGGTGAGTAAATCAGAATTCGGATTTCGGCTGATTTTAGAGGAATATTTGTATGTTTCAAAAATCAACACTTAGAAACTTTTTCAGCAAAAAGCAGGCAATGATATCCTATGGAAGGAAATTCAAGTTACTGGTAAGTACGGTTAAAATTACTTTTGAGGATCAGTACTGGGCTGAAAGATGCAGCACTGAGGTCTCTCCTGATAACAGGTGAGTAAATCGGAATTCGTATTTCGGCTGATTTTAGAGGAATATTTTAAAGTTCCAAAACTCCACACTTAGAAGAATTTCCAAGTGAAACCAGTCAATGTTAGCCTATGGAAGGAATTTCAAGTTACTGGTAAGTACGGTTAAAATTACTTTTCAGGACCAGTACTGGGCTGAAAGATACAGCACTGAGGTCTCTCCTGATAACAGGTGAGTAAATCGGAATTCGTATTTCGGCTGATTTTAGAGGAATATTTTAAAGTTCCAAAACTCCACACTTAGAAGAATTTCCAAGTGAAACCAGTCAATGTTAGCCTATGAAGGAAATTCAAGTTACCGGTAAGTACGGTTAAAATTACTTTTCAGGACCAGTACTGGGCTGAAAGATGCAGCACTGAGGTCTCTCCTGATAACAGGTGAGTAAATCAGAATTCGGATTTTGGCTGATTTTAGAGGAATATTTGTATGTTTCAAAAATCAACACTTAGAAACTTTTTCAGCAAAAAGCAGGCAATGATATCCTATGGAAGGAAATTCAAGTTACTGGTAAGTATGGTTAAAATTACTTTTGAGGATCAGTACTGGGCTGAAAGATGCAGCACTGAGGTCTCTCCTGATAACAGGTGAGTAAATCGGAATTCGTATTTCGGCTGATTTTAGAGGAATATTTTAAAGTTCCAAAACTCCACACTTAGAAGAATTTCCAAGTGAAACCAGTCAATGTTAGCCTATGAAGGAAATTCAAGTTACCGGTAAGTACGGTTAAAATTACTTTTCAGGACCAGTACTGGGCTGAAAGATGCAGCACTGAGGTCTCTCCTGATAACAGGTGAGTAAATCAGAATTCAGATTTCGGCTGATTTTAGAGGAATATTTGTATGTTTCAAAAATCAACACTTAGAAACTTTTTCAGCAAAAAGCAGGCAATGATATCCTATGGAAGGAAATTCAAGTTACTGGTAAGTACGGTTAAAATTACTTTTGAGGATCAGTACTGGGCTGAAAGATGCAGCACTGAGGTCTCTCCTGATAACAGGTGAGTAAATCGGAATTCGTAGTAAGGCAGATTTTAGAGGAATATTTGCACAATGGTGAAGGGAGTTGGCGGGGCCTGAGGTGACATCTGTGCAAACGCGCCCCGTGGTGCGTTTTAAGTTGGGGGATTAAGTCCCCTTGAATCATGAGGTTCCCTAGGGGCCAACTAGCCCACCATGAACCTCCAGTATGCGCCAGGGGCTGCGTTGCAGAGACGTGTAGAGAGGCCACACCCTTTTTACACCTCTCTGCAACGCAGCTCTGTGGCGCTTTCTGGATGTACCTGTTGGGCTAGTTGGCCCCCAGGGACCCTCAGGATTGAAGGGGATTTAATCCCCATCTTAAAACGCGCCACGGGGCCTGTTTGCACACATGTCACATGAAGCCCCGCCCCTCCCTTCACCACTGTGCAAACGCGCCCTGTGGCGCGTTTTAAGTTGGGGGATTAAGTCCCCTTGAATCCTGAGGGTCCCTGGAGTCCAACTAGCCCACCATATACCTCCAAAAGCGCCACAGAGCTGCGTTGCAGAGAGGTGTAAAAGGGCGTGGCCTATGTACACGTCTCTGCAAGGCAGCCCCCTGGCGCATACTGGAGGTTCCTGGTGGGCTAGTTGGCCCCCAGGGACCCCCAGTATTCAAGGGGAATTCGTTCCCCCTCTGCAAACGCGCTCAGAGCCCTCCCGCCATCATTTTTAAATAAAGCCCTGGGGGGTGGCGGTCTTCAGTCCCCTTCCACACACAGAAAATGTTGTCAATATAACGAACCCACATTGCTACCTTCTCCTTGAACACTGACAGTTCCTTAACTGTTTTCTCTTCCCAAACCCCAAATAGAGACCCGCAAAGCAAGGAGCAAAGCAGGTCCCCATTGAAGTTCCGAGAGTCTGCTTATAGACCTTGTCATCAAAGAGAAAGTAGTTCTGTTTTAGACAGATAGACATCATCTCGATTAACATCTCTGTGTGTAGAAGGTATGAGATTGATCTTTCTTTGAGGAAATGTTTACATGCTTTAAGGCCTAAGTCATGAGGGATAGATGTATAGAGGCTCATCACATCTAGTGTTAGCAATGAATAGCTGTTGTTCCATTGAAAATTGTCTAAACATCTAAGAAAATCTCCCGTAGCCTTTATATAGGATGGGAGTTTTCTAACTAAGCTTTGCAAAAAATAATCCACATATCTGGAGGTATTTTCTAAACAGCTGCCCCGGGAAGACACAATGGGTCTCCCCGGTGGATTCTGTTTATCTTTGTGGATTTTTGGCAATAAGTAAAGTGCCGGAAGTTTAGGACATTTACATTCCAAGAATCTCAACTCATCCTGTTCTAATAGTCCTTTCTTATGCCAATCACATAATTGTGTTTGAAATTGCCTAATAGAATGCTCATATTCCATTCTGTTACTTCTGTGATAGTTGTTTTTATCAGCTAGTTGTCTCATCCCTTCCTCGATGTACTTCAATTTAGACAACACAACTACATTTCCTCCTTTATCAGATTTTTTAATGACTATTGTGTTGTCATTCTTCCGACTTTCAATTGCTAATTTTTGTGCCTCTGTAACATTATTCCACCTAGACCATTTCCTCTTCCTATATAATTTCAACAGTTCCTGCGTAACTCCCTTTTCAAAAACATCAATAGCCTCATTCTTAATCTGAGGGAGAAAAATAGATCTAGGTTTAAAATGACTCTGTGCACTCAAATTTAAGGGTACATTCTCGTTCATCAGGCTTGTGACGAGATCACTTTCAGCATAGACCTCTTCACTGAGTACATTCAATGTGTGAAGTAACTCTCCTTCAGCAATTGTCATTTTGCTAGGAACCTGTCTTTCAACATCTACATTCATTTTTACTTTAGATGCATACCACTTTTTTATACGTAATTTCCTTGTAAAGTAAAAAAGATCTATCCTACTCTGGGTATAGTTAAAATCATTTGAGGGACAAAACGTAAGACCTAAAGATAAAAGTTCTACCTCTGCATCATTCAATGTTCGTTCAGATAGATTGATTACCGTTTTTCTGTTCATTATTTCAGCCTCTTTTGGCCCCTTGTGCGACTTCCCACCGGGCTTCCCGATTCTCCTGGTGTTGATACATTTCCTCTTCTTCCGTCTCTGTTTGCGTTTCCACGATTTTGACGCACATTTGGTCTGTTGCCCATTTGTCTTCCTTTTGCAACCAGACTGAACTCCATTAAAATACTGTCTTTTGATACTCTGCAGTCTTTAGCACTTAAGACATCACTTGTGCTTGCTACGCTGCCATCAGTGGAGTTCTCAAAGCTAACTTGCTCCTCCTGGTTGTCAGTGGGTGCCTCCGGATTCACGCCTGCCATGCTGGTTAAAACTCCTCCACTTTGTAACTGATCGTATTTCTTAGCAAACGTAAGAATCCGTCCTCTCTGGTAGTCAATCAAATCCCGTTGGAACTTGCTTTGTTTTTTGATCTTTATTTCATCTTCGATTTTGTCCAAACTTTTGTCCATTTTCTCCATTTCTTTTTGAAACTCCTCAGTTCCACAGAGCGCTTTAAGTTGTTGAGTGATATCATCAATGATTCCTGTTAATTTTTCACAGTCTTTTTTCGCGTATTTCACTAGCATTTTAAGCATATTCGTTGAACATTGGTGATTGTTGCTTGCCCACTCTTTAACTAGTTCTGGATCCGGATCATTAAAAGTCGGCGTTGTGAAAATTCTCAATGCTCTCGGAATTCTGCTGACATCTATATATTTCTGAAGCGTGGTGGCCTCCCACCATTTGTTCTGTTCAGTTTTAAGAGCCTTCCACAGCTTATCCCATAGCATTCTTTTGTTTGGCGAGATCATACCCTCATTAGATGCCGTGTTACTTTCCGATGTAATCTCCATTGTGCAATTTTCAAATAATTTATCCGCTGCTTCCAAGCGCTTATCAATCCTTGTCAGCGCCATGTTTCTGCTCTTTATTTTATATGCTGAAGCAAGACCGCTCCCTCTTCTCGGTGTGCAGTCTCACTCGCCGTTTGCTGGATCTCAATCTTATTATTGAAAACGGGTGCTACTTCCGTCGAGCTGTGGTTCATGGCATCCACTCATTTCTCCGTGGCTCCACAGGTCCTCGCACCATACCAGTTCTTTACCCAGCGGGAAGGGGTTACCTTCAAATACAACTTCAACCTCGGCGTGTGAGCACCGAAAAGCCTTTCCCCTTCCTTCTTGCAACGGCGGGCCGCGGCGAGGGGGCGAGCCTCTAAATACAAAATTCCACGCTGAATTTGCCAACACAGCAGCCGCGGACACCAAAGCTTTCAGCAAAATTATTTTATTTGCAGATTCAAGACACCTCTCGACGCGTTTCGGGACCAAGTCCCTTGATCACAAGTGCCATTGCTGTGTCTCAGATTCCTTTAAATAACCACGTGATTCAAAACAAACATGAAAAAAAGACTTCACACAATACGGACTTTCTTCACTCCTACTTATAAATGTCAAATAAATATCACTTGCGGTTATAACATTAGTCATTAACACAAAAAATAATATGTATATTTAGAAATACATTAACAACATTTACTGCTGTATTTTGGCATTTCATGTGACCTAATTCATTTCCTTCGTATCCAACTTTATTGAAAACGAACATAGATTTGTGCCTGTGACACACCCTCGCAGTCATAGTTGACTTATACATCCCTATTAATTGCTTCATTACTGCACCTCTAATACATTTCATCCACTTTTATTTACTGGTTCAACCAACCTCAACCTCAATAATGTTATCTCCGCCCACGTGGGCATATTCAATGTTTTTTAATGTTTTTAAGGTCTTACAGAACCGTTTCAATATGTTCACGTTTGTGCTCATTCCTGTATATTGACGACATTTTCTGTGTGTGGAAGGGGACTGAAGATGAAGCAGATGAGTTTGTGAAGGCACTAAATGAGAATAGCTATAATTTACAATTTACAAGCAATTGGTCGAAAGAGTCAACTGAGTTTCTTGATCTTAAACTAACAGTATTGGGAGAAAAAATTGAAAGTGCCCTTTTCAGAAAAATTACTGCTGGCAATAGCTTATTGCATGCGAGGAGTTCGCACCCAAGGGCTCTTGTCAGTAGTATACCTCTGGGGGAATTACTGCGTGCCAAACGGAACTGCAGTACAATGGAGAGTTTTAAGGTTGAAGAAAAAAGAATGATTGAAAGATTTTTAGAGAGAGGGTACGCACAATCGATCATCGATAAGGCTAGAAGAGAGGTGGATAAAAGAACAAGGAAATCCTTACTAGCAGTAGAGGAGAAAGACAGTGAAGTGGCAAACTCACAAGACAAGATTCGGTTTATAACTACGTTCAGCAGACAAGCCCCCGAGGTACGCAAAAGTTTGAACAGATTTTGGCCAGCATTACGAACAGATAAAGATTTAGCAGAAAATTTAGAAGTGTTCCCTCAGATAACTTTCAAAAAGGCTAAATCATTAAAGGACACTCTGTGCAGGACAGTAGAATCAGGCGTCGTAAGAAGTACAGTGACGCAGGGTTTTTACACTTGCAGAAGCTGTAAGGCCTGCAAAAACAGTAAAAACAGAAAAGAATGCATTTTGTCACCCAATTGCAAACCATTCAAAATTGTTAAACATACTTCATGCACTACTGAATATGCAGTATATGCACTGTTCTGTCCTTGTCAGAAGGTGTATATAGGGAGCACCATACACAAAGCGAAGATACGAATATTAGAACATCTGCGCACAATAAAGAATGCAGATAAACAATACCCAGTTGCGCTGCATTTTCAGAGTCACCATAGCCAAAACAGCAATCTATTGAGCTTTTGTGTATTGGATACTGTGAAAACTGATGTAAGAGGAGGAAACAGAGTGCAAAGTTTGCGCCGGTTAGAGTCAAAATTGATTATACAGTATGGAACAGTGGTGCCGATAGGCCATAATATTGATGAAGAACTTGCAGTATACCTTGGGTGAAGGGAACAATAGATAGTAAAAAGGCGTGAGGAGACATAAGTGGTCCAGTCGGGTTCTGAGTGTAATTCTCCCCCTTTTTTGGTAAAAAGGTTTTTAAAGTATTTTGATGATGTTAAGTAAATTGTGCATGAATTATGTCAATACCAATGCTGATGAGCCAGTTGTAGATAAGTTGTCAATGTAGTTGTGTGTGGTTTTTGTTAAGAGGAAATATGGGTGATTCACATTTTTTAATACAATGTTTTGTGTTTTATTTCTTTTTAGATTTGAGTCCGTGGTTACAACAAAGAAACGCAACAAAGTAAAAATATCTCTTTTTTTAATAAATATAGTTTGTTATGAAGTTGTTAAGAATTGAGTGATGCAATGAGAGAGTAAGTGCCTTTAAAATCTGAAGCGCGAGCAGAATGCAGTCATTAAGAGATAGTGTTACAGTAATGCTGAGGTATTAAATACAGCAACCAACATGCCCACTTGGGCAGGAATGAGCACAAACGTGAACATATTGAAACGGTTCTGTAAGACCTTAAAAACATTAAAAAACATTGAATATGCCCACGTGGGCGGAGATAACATGATTGAGGTTGGTTGAACCAGTAAATAAAAGTGGATGAAATGTATTAGAGGTGCAGTAATGAAGCAATTAATAGGGATGTATAAGTCAACTATGACTGCGAGGGTGTGTCACAGGCACAAATCTATGTTCGTTTTCAATAAAGTTGGATACGAAGGAAATGAATTAGGTCACATGAAATGCCAAAATACAGCAGTAAATGTTGTTAATGTATTTCTAAATATACATATTATTTTTTGTGTTAATGACTAATGTTATAACCGCAAGTGATATTTATTTGACATTTATAAGTAGGAGTGAAGAAACTCCGTATTGTGTGAAGTCTTTTTTCATGTTTGTTTTGAATCACGTGGTTATTTAAAGGAATCTGAGACACAGCAATGACACTCGTGATCAAGGGACTTGGTCCCGAAACGCGTCGAGAGGTGTCTTGAATCTGCAAATAAAATAATTTTGCTGAAAGCTTTGGTGTCCGCGGCTGCTGTGTTGGCAAATTCAGCGTGGAATTTTGTATTTAGAGGCTCGCCCCCTCGCCGCGGACCGCCGTTGCAAGAAGGAAGGGGAAAGGCGTTTCGGTGCTCACACGCTGAGGTTGAAGTTATATATATATTCACTGAAAAAACCATAGGTTTTAGGGACAGTTATAGTTAGTTGGACATTTCACTCGTACAAAACCCGTGAAATTCCCCCGTTATAGTTAGTTCAGCTAACTATAACTCGCGCCCCGCAATGCACTGCTGATGACGTCACATATTACATCACTCATGACATGGTCAGTGACATCACTGATGACATCACTGATGACATCTCAAATGACATCACTGATGACATCATCCAGTGACTGTGTGTTTCTGTAAAGTTTAAATATTTTTAATATATATAGGAAAAGACGTATTGAAGAATGAGTGGGTGTGTAAGTGTCTGTATGGATGATTTAGTAGGTGCGTGACTGACTCTATAAGTGAGTGATTTAACGTATCTTACTGAATGCATGGGTTAGTGACTAAACTGGGTGAATGTCTGTATCCGTCTGTCTGTTGCTGTGTAAGTGGCTGCATGGGTTTGTGAATAGCTACATGAGTGTCTATTTGAGTTATTGATTGGTTGTCTGAGTATCTGTATGGGTGCCTGAGTGTTTGTGTGGGTGGGGTGTGTGCGACTCTGTGCATAGATGTGTGAGTGGGTGATTCACTGGGTGGATGGTTTCAAGAGTGCATCTGTGATAGACTGTATGGGTGGGTAAGTGTGTGTAAGAGTGTGTTAGTGAGTGAATGTATGTCCCAGTGGTACATGTGTGAGTAACTACATATGTGAAAGCCAGTATATATGTGTGTTGGAGTATATAAATAGCTATAAGCGAGAGTGAGTGATTGTGATAGTGGCTGTATGGATGAGTGTGTGCTTGTATCAGTGATTGTATAAGAGTGTAACAATGTGCTAGTATTTGTATGATTAAGTGAGCTGGTGTGTGTATAACTGTATAGGTGAGTAAATGGCAGTGTGTTTAATTATTTGCATGACTGACTAGGTGTGTGAGTACCTCTATGGATGAGTGGCGGTGTTTGAGTGTCTATATAGGAGTAAGAGTGCATATGATAGTCCTGTACTGAGTGACCATAAGTATGAGTGACTGTACGGGTGAGTGAGTGGATGTGTGTGTGTAGACCTAAGAATCAGTGAGTGGGTATGTAGTTATTGGTGTTGGAGTGTCTATAGTTTTGCGAATGGCAGTCTGTAATTTAGATTGGGTGTATCAAAGGTTATATTAGGGTGTGAGGAGCTGCATCAGATTATCACGTTGATGGTGTCATCAGTGATGTCATTTGAGATGTCATCAGTGATGTCATCAGTGATGTCACTGACCATGTCATGAGTGATGTAATATGTGACGTCATCAGCAGTGCATTATGGGGCGCGAGTTATAGTTAGCTGAACTAACTATAACGGGGAATTTCACGGGTTTTGTACGAGTGAAATGTCCAACTAACTATAACTGTCCCTAAAACCTATGGTTTTTTCAGTGAATTTCAAAGGTTTTTTAAATGCTAATTTGTAACTATAACATATCTGAAACCTATGGTTTTTTCAGTGAATTTCAAAGGTTTTTTAAATGCTAATTTGTAACTTTAACGTGCCTGAAACCTACGGTTTTTTCAGTGAATTTCAAAGGTTTTTTAAATGACATTTTTTAAATGTATTAATTTTTATATTAATTTTTTTCATACTGATTTACTACATTTTTAGAAACAATTTCTTTTACATATTTTATTTTTAAATTACATTGTAATTACATTATACATTACATTACAAAAAATACTTTCTCAGAATGAATTACTTTAGTTTAAATACTTAGCACATAGGCAATAGACTTTTAAGTACAGTAGTTACAGTTGTTGCAATGGGCAACACATTTTCAAACACAATGCAACATTCAGCTCAATGTGAATTTCTAGTTAAATGCAATTAGTTACTTTATGGATTACTTTTCTAACCACAGGACTGGATCCTAGATTCAGTCCTGGGACATCTCCTGTAAACAGTTGAGTAAAAGCGTTTTGGTTACAGTCGTGATTTTTAAGGAATATTATTGTATTTTAAAAGTTGACACTTAGAAACTTTTCCTCATAGAATCACCAATGTTATCCTATGGAAGGAAATTCACTTAGCAGGTAAAAACTGTTATCGTTACTTTTTCTTACTCACTGTTGGATCCTGGATCCAGCACTGGTGCATCTCCTGTAAACAGTTGAAAAAATGCGTTTAAGTCATACAGGCGATTTTTAAGGAATATTTGTAGTTTGTGAAAATCGACACTTTGAAACTTTTCTGCTGAAAACCAGACAATGGATTCCTATGGAAGAAAAGATAAGTTACTGGTAAGTACGGTAAAAATTACTTTTCAGGGTCAGTGCTGGGCTAAAAGATGCAGCACTGGGTTCTCTCCTGATAACAGGTGAGTAAATCGGAATTCGTATTTCGGCTGATTTTAGAAGAATAATTTAAAGTTCCAAAACTCCACACTTAGAAGAATTTCCAAGTGAAACCAGTCAATGTTAGCCTATGGAAGGAAATTCAAGTTACTGGTAAGTACGGTTAAATTACTTTTCAGGACCAGTACTGGGCTGAAAGATGCAGCACTGAGGTCTCTCCTGATAACAGGTGAGTAAATCAGAATTCGGATTTCGGCTGATTTTAGAGGAATATTTGTATGTTTCAAAAATCAACACTTAGAAACTTTTTCAGCAAAAAGCAGGCAATGATATCCTATGGAAGGAAATTCAAGTTACTGGTAAGTACGGTTAAAATTACTTTTCAGGATTAGTACTGGGCTGAAAGATGCAGCACTGAGGTCTCTCCTGATAACAGGTGAGTAAATCAGAATTCGGATTTCGGCTGATTTTAGAGGAATATTTGTATGTTTCAAAAATCAACACTTAGAAACTTTTTCAGCAAAAAGCAGGCAATGATATCCTATGGAAGGAAATTCAAGTTACTGGTAAGTACGGTTAAAATTACTTTTCAGGATTAGTACTGGGATGAAAGATGCAGCACTGAGGTCTCTCCTGATAACAGGTGAGTAAATCGGAATTCGTATTTCGGATGATTTTAGAAGAATATTTGCACAATGGTGAAGGGAGGGGCGGGGCCTGAGGTGACATCTGTGCAAACGCGCCCCGTGGCGTGTTTTAAGTTGGGGGATTAAGTCCCCTTGAATCATGTGGGTCCCTACGGGCCAACTAGCCCACCAGGAACCTCCAGTATGCGCCAGGGGCTGCGTTGCAGAGACGTGTAGAGAGGCCACACCCCTTTTACACCTCTCTGCAACGCAGCTCTGTGGCGCTTTCTGGATGTACCTGTTGGGCTAGTTGGCCCCCACAGACCCTCAGGATTGAAGGGGATTTAATTCCCCATCTTAAAACGCGCTACGGGGCCTGTTTGCACACATGTCACCTGAAGCCCCGCCCCCTCCCTTCACCACTGTGCAAACGCGCCCGTGGCGCGTTTTAAGTCGGGGATTAAGTCCCCTTAAATCCTGAGGGTCCCTGGGGTGCAACTAGCCCACCAGCTACCTCCATTAAGCGCCACAGAGCTGCGTTGCAGAGAGGTGTAAAAGGGGCGTGGCCTCTGTACACCTCTATGCAAGGCAGCCCCTGGCGCATACTGGAGGTTCCTGGTGGGCTAGTTGGCCCCCAGGGACCCCAGTATTGAACGGGAATTACTTCCCCATCTGCAAACGCGCCAGGGGGCGCGTTTGCAGAGTGGTGAAAGAAGGGGGCGGGGCCTGCGGGCCCGATCGTTTAAATTTTTTTTTTTTGTCCCCTGAAGGGGGGCTCTGTGGCCCCCCTTCCTTTTTCCAGTTTTTATGCCCTGGGGACCCCATCCCCCAGGGCCTTACCCCTTTTTTTAATTAAATATTTTTTAAAAAAACGGGAAGGGGGCCGCGTGGCCCCCCTTCCCTGGGCCTGTATTGGCCCCGGGGACCTCATCCCCCGGGGCATGGCCTCGTTTGTTTTTTTTTTCTTTGGAGGGGGCTGCGTGGCCCCCTCCTCAGGCCATTTATGGCCCCGGGGACCCCATCCCCCGGGGCCGGCCTTTCCGTTTTTTTAAAAAAAAATTATTTTTTGGGGAGGGGGCCGCGTGGCCCCCTCCCGGGCCACTACTTGCCCCTGGGACCCCATCCCCCGGGGCTGGCCTCTCGTTGGGGACTGTGGGGGGTCCCCAAACCCCCACAGTCCCGCCGGCTCCCCGTGTCCTACGGGAGCCGGCATTGCTTTACACCTGGGGAGCAGCTAACATGCTGCTCCCCATGTGGAAAAGCAATGTGCTTTGGATATTGGAAGAGAGAGCAGGTTTCCTGCTCTCTCTTCCAATATCCAAAGCAGTTTGCTATGGCAGGACGGGAGCCACGAGGCTCCCGTCCTGCCATAGCAAACTACAGTGTCCCGGGGTAGGCACCCCAGGACACTGCAGGAGCCGGCCCTGGGGGGTGGTGGTCCCCAGGGCCATCAAGGGCTCCAGGAGGGGGGCCGCACGGCCCCCCTCCCTTAAATTGCATAGCCCCGGGGAGGTGGTGGTCCCCGGGGCTCTGGGGGTCCGTAATGGACCCCCACATTTATTTTATAAGTGCCCCGGGAGGTGGTGGTCCCCGGGCGTGTGGGGGCTGGAGCCCCCCCACACCTTATTCAAATTAAAAAGAAGCCCCGGGGGTGGCGGTCCCCGGGGCTGCGGGAGGGCAGAAGAGCCCTCCTGCACTATTTTTGCAATAAAGCCCCGGGGGTGGCGGTCCCCGGGGCTTGGGGGGCCCTTTGAGGCCCCCCACACATAAAATTAACCCCCCCCACCATGCCCCCGGGACTTGGGCCACCAATTTTTTTTTTTTCGGCAGGATTCGCGCACCTTTTTTTTGCCCAGGGGTCCTTGTGGGACCCCCTGAGCAAACCTAGGGGTCAGGGTGTTTCTACCCTGCCCCCTTTGTGCGCTTTGCGCACTTGTTTCTGTCCCTCGGTTCTACCGAGGGACAAAACGGCTGCCAACATTTCCTGAATCGGAATGTTGACAGCCAGCTGACAGCCAATTAACATGCAGCTCGTGATCGGGAGGGTACGCGGACCCTACTCGGCCATAGATATCACTATCTTTTTACTTTTGATTTTCTCAGCAACTACTGAACGGATTTACACCATTTAACAAAAGGGTTCTTTCTGAACCAAGAACTACCTCTTTGCCAAATTTGGTGTAATTCCGTTCAGCAGTTCGGGCTGTAGCCGTGTCTAAAGTTTCCTATGGAAAATTGCATGGGGAAAACGCGTTTTGGGACCCCCTTTTTCTCGGCCCCCGCTTGACGAATCCCCCGAGACTTTCAGGGTAGGAGCGGACCGGAGCGGGCCATAAAGTTTGAAAATTTTGCGAAGATACGTCAACCGGCAGGAGAGTTATTTCAAATAGAATGTCGCGGATTTCCTATGGATAATAGGTTGTAACTATAACTATCTACTGGCGACCGCCAGTAGATAATATATATATATATATATATATATATATATATATATATATATATATATATATATATATATATATATATATCTTACCTACTGGCGGTCGCCAGTAGGTAGTTATAGTTAGGACCTTGTTTCTATTCAAAAAGCGTTTTTTCTTTTGCCAACATCTTTGGCGCTGTTTGACGAATCTTCGTGATATTTTTCAAACTAATGGTTCACTCAGGTCAGCTCCTGTCCTGAAAGTCTTGGGGTGGTTCGTCAAGCAGGGGCCGAGAAAAAAGGAGGGTCCCAAAACGCGTTTTCCCCATGTTAATTTCCGTAGGAACTTTAGACTGTGCTACAGCCCGAACTGCTGAACAGAATTACACCAAATTTGGCAGAAAGGTAGCTCTTGGTCCAGAAAGCAACCTTTTTTTAAAATGGTGTAAATCCATTCAGTAGTTGCTGAGAAATTCAAAAAATAAATATTTATATATCTGAGCACCGAGGCGGATTCGGGACTCCTCCCGAGCACGAGCTTCATTCTGATTGGCTGCCAACACTCCAAAGCAGAATGTGTTGGCAGCCATCTTGTGACTCGGTAACTGAGTCACAAGAAAACAGTTAAAAAAACATTAAAAAACAAGAAAAGGGGTCAGGGTACAAACACCCTGACCCCCTAGGCCTGCTCAGGGGGTCCCACAAGGACCCCCAGGGCCCAAAAAAGCATTTTTTTAAAATAGTTTCGCCCGAATTCGCGCTGGGTGCGCGAATCTGGCCAAAATGATTAAAAAAAAACAAAGCGCGGTCTCCCGTGGGGGCCCCCACATCCCCGGGGACCGCCACCTCCCCAGGGCTTTGTTTATTATATGTGGGGGCACGCGGCCCCCCGCAGCCCTGAGGACCGCCACCTCCCTGGGGCTTTTGTTAAAAAATGCGTGGGGGGCTCCTGCCCCCCCACGCTGCCCCGGGGACCACCACCTCCCCGGGGCATTCCAACAAACAGGTTCATCTCCCCCCTGTTGTATACGGTGCAGCCGATACCCATCTCCATTGTGGCGGGCTGTATGCACAGTTGCAAAGCTCCCTCCCCCGGTCCGGGAGACAATCCTCAGGACAGATGCAGACCCGGGTCGCTTTCTATCGGCCTCTTCAAAGCGGCGCTGATTACATACTAAACAGAGATCTGAGGGCTCAGATTCACACCTCATCAAGAGCCTGCTGAGAGGCTAAATAACTTATTAACTGCCTCACATCAGGCTGAATGACAACCTTTGGCCTCCACTTGCTCGGGCAGACGAAAGAATGGCGACCCAATTAGACGACAAGGGCGGCCGCCTTTGTCTTGAATACACCAAATTAAGAAATGATTTGTGTAGGGCTCAGCGCTCCGCCGCTCGTCTCCAGGGACCGACGTGGTCTGGGTCCAGTCAGAGGTGGGGATGAATGCCTAGAGGCACACGTCTCCCGCACGGACCCCCATATTCTCACGCACAGCCTCGCCTCTTTCCGTATCCCTTCATAAACCTCTTTTTATGTTGTAGCAGGGACGCGAGCCAGGCCCAGGGTGACGCAGCAGTCAAGCCCGATGGATAACAGCACTTCTAAATCCGTTTGCTCACAAGGACTGCCTGCTTTGTTGCGATTTGCATTTCGGATTATGGGTGCAAAAACACATTGACGATAGCAATCTAATGCCTTTGATCTGGATTGCCCAGAAAGGAAGTTGTTGCCTTCTCTCCCACTAATTGGGGCAGAACGCTGGCGACAGCGCCCCGGGGGAGCCGGCGAGGTTTGGAAGCGGCATTTACATAAAGCACAGCGAGGGGGCCTTGTAGCCATGAACTATATGGCATCATTGCCACACTTTACAGTCCCGCCATTTTATACCCCAGACCGAGGAGTTGAGTGGGTCTCAGAAACAGAGCACTCTAGTGTATGGGTTCTTGATAAGCAGAAGCATTGAAAGTGCATTTTACGCCTTTGAACAAGTACCAGCTGCTTGAAAGAAAGGTGGATTATTGCATTTATGGATATCTCTGGAGTCAAATTTCTAAGGGAGTAGCAGGCACTCTCTTAAAAGTTAAACACTTGGATTCCAACATTCTTATGAGAGACTCGAACATTTATACCTGACAGTAACTGGCAATCTAGTCGCGAAATTAGCCACACCTGTCAACCCTTGAAACTCAGAGTACGATGAAAATGAAGTAACCACATCAAACACAAACAATGTCCACTTCCGTCTGAGCTGAACAACCCCTAATGTGAGACAGGCAGCAAAGTAATTCAGCTTTATAATGTTAGGAGTGAACCCATGTACACCATCCTGATAATTTAGCAAACAGTAGGTTGCATTCTGGAACTTGAAGTTTTCAATTTAACATTGTAACAAAAGTGCAGCAAGCAAATGCGACTGACTAAAAACTCAGGAGTGACTTAAGGCCTCATGAGGGACATACAGGCAAGCCCCTGGGAGCATTTTAATATGCTAGCTCGCTAATATTGTGATTTGGCTTAGAGTGAGTGATATACCAAAATAACTACTTTTATCTCCGACAGTGGGCAATCATGGAATTACATGAGCACCGCATATAAAAAGAGGATGAATCATGGGCTGGAGAGGGATTCAAGGACCTGCCTTGTCAGGAAAGTGGCCTCAACATGCTTGCATTACGTGATTTTTCAGTGCCTTAGAACAGTCGAGGGTACCAACGCAGATTTTTGAAAGGAGGCAGTTTGGGGTCTGGGACTACGTCCAAAAGAGGAGACAGGGTTGCCAAATGGGAATTGAAAGAATCACCTCACACGATGGGCCGCATTGAGGAGGGGTGCAAAAGAAAATTGCCCAGACCGGTGTCTACTATTCTAGCTGACACGAAGACAGAAAACGCACATAAAGCACTCCTGATTAACCCTGGGCGTAGTTCGCGAAGTAGCGCTTCGCGAAGCTACGCAAAGTGAAGTTCGCACTACGCGAGCTTCGCGTAGCACTACGCGAACTGCGTAGTGCGTGTTCGCAATGATTACACAGTGCCGGATGCTTGTCCGCACTGTGCAATCATTGAAAACGGCATCTTGCACAGTGCGAGCTGTCTTTTACTGCCGCTCGAGTAGATTTTTACTCGAGCGGCAGCTTTCTCAACGCGGACTGGTAGTTTCTCATCGCGAGCGGTCGCGAGCATACGCGACCACTCGCAATGAGAAACCTGACCTCCCCGCGTTGAGAATCTCGCCGGGAGGTTTATTTTGTTGCTGATCGCGAACGAGGAAAAAGTCTCGCCGGGATGTCATTTTGCTTGCTCGCGGTCGCCAACTTGACGTTGAGGACCGCGAGCAAGCAAAAAATGACCGCTGCACTACGCTACGCTACGCGTGTTTGCACTGTGCTACGTGCAATTTGCGTTGTGCGAAGTAGCGCAAACTTCGCAAACTATGCGAGCGTAGCGTAGTTTTCCGCCCAGGCCTACTCCTGATCCCCCCCTCCCATTGCAGATCTGGCAGATCACTTGACCCAGAAAGGCCTCATTAAGAACAGCCCAGGATTTGCACGAAAATATAGACAATAAATCTCCAAGCATTTAAATCTTTGCAGGTCTGTGGTTCGGCCTCTGGCAGCATTTCAGGGCTGAAGCCTTTCATTTCGCAGTTAACTAAATATTTGTAGTTCGTCCATGACATTAGGTATGGCTCAGGACAGGGAAAGATAGAGAGAGACACAGGAAGAGAGAGAACCAGCAGGTGAGTGAGAGCCAAAGACATGGAGAGACGGACAGTGACAGAAAGGGAGAGGAGGAGAGAGAGATAAGGAGAGGAAGACAGTGAAAAACTCTAAAAGAGAAAGCCAGGGAGAGCAATAGAGAGAGAGGCACTGAAGGCAGAGAAAGCAAAGTAAAGAGAGAAGGACAAGGACATACAGAGAAATATGGGAAGGCAAAGTGGAGCAAGAGAGGAGAGACCGAGAAGCTATCTATCTATCTATATATCTGTATCTCTTTACCCCTGTCTGCCTCTATCTGCTTCTCATCATGTCTATATGTCTATTTATCTATCTATATTTATCTATTTATATCTGCATTTATATCTATTAAAATGTGCCTCTTCTTCATCGAGCTATATCTGCCTGTTTCTGCCTCAATCCATCTATATCTATCAGAACCTATCTATATGCCTCTGTCTACCTCTATGTGTCTGCCTCTATTTGGCTTTGTCATATTTAACTCCCTCTCCCCCTATCTCTCTCTCCCTCTCAATATATAATGGTGGGAAGCCACTTCCCTTCAAAATTATATTGATGTACAAAGGGTACCACGCGGGCTACGGATTTATACCGTTCCTGCCTACGAAAATCCTGATCCTGCACTCCTTGAAGAATGGGCTGAGCATACGGCTGGATCTTCCAAAGGCATGCTTGTAATTTTACTAAAGTTTGCATGGAGTGACCGGGCTCGAGCCCTAGATGAAATTAACATCTTGGAGAGCGAATTAGCAACCCACGAAGATAAAAACAGAGTGGAGGAGTTAAAAACTAATATGACCAAACGACTGAAGAGTTATGAACAGAAAATTAAACAGAGAAAGCATGAAAAATTTGAAAGAGATGCTCGTGATTATGAACTGGGGCGGGTACTGACATTTGCGAAAAATTTGATGCACCACGCCGCCAGTTATTAAGCAACAGGAATCAGAGAGTAGTGGAACAACAGGACACCTCTGAGTCTGATGTCACTGATTCAGAGCAATTGAGCGAACCAAGGATAGCACAGTCAACGACCAAAGAGACACCAATTCCTTTTCACGATGAATTTCGTCTCATCAGACAGACCTGGGGCCGAGGACGAGGCAAGCCTCCCGAAGCAAGAAGAAACGTCCAACGAGACGAGGAGGCTGGAACAAGCGCAAGCAGCGCGTCGCCACGTGTCACCAGGAGCAAACGGGGAGTCAAACGCTAGTGAGTGACAATCTGACTATTGTCAATCTGACTCCTAGAACTCTGACAGAAGTTGAAAAGACAGTCTTGCAACTTGGGTTGACCTTTTGTCCATCAAAGGATTTTGAGTATGTCCAAACAAGGATTGATCTCTTTAAGTACACAAGAAAATTGAAACTTTATAAGTTTTTCAAAACTCAAGGGCCAAGGAATGAATCTAATCAAGCTCAAATAGGGGATGTGGGCTTGGACTTGCTAACTGGCCATGATTTGAGCACCCTAGCGATTTTGGAAGATTTACAAGATGAAGGCACTTCCAATGATGGTGATGCCATTAGGGGAGTGTTTCGTGTGCCACAAGAGAGTATGAGGAGTCCTTTTAGACCAGTTTCTAAATTCATTCCCCAATTACCAAATGATGCTGTGGATGTATTTTCTGATCTAGTGATAAAAGACCTCAAGGATTTGAGAATCAAAAGGAATGAAAGACAAGTGAGAAGCAATTTAACGAAACCACAAAGGATAGCATTGCAAACTTTACAGAGAGATAAAACAATAGTATGTAAACCTTCGGACAAGGGTGGGAACATTGTGCTGTTGACAGTTGAATATTACTGTAGGGAAGCCCTAAAACAGCTACAAGATATATCGAATTATGTACCCATTGTCATGAAAGAATACACAAAGAGCGTGTGTGAATATCAAGAACTGATCAATAAATGGAAAGATAGAGGAATGTTAAACGATGAGGAACATAAATTTTTGAATTGCAAACATCCACGCATTCCTACGTTCTATCATCTCCCGAAAATAAATAAGGACACCATGAATCCTCCGGGTCGCCCAATTGTTTCCTCAAAGGGGAGTTTGACCTAAAGCATGTCCATTTTTATTGATCACTTTTTGTTTGACTTTGTGGTGGAGCTGTCCTCTTACACTCAAGATACAAGACACTTTTTGAAGCAAATTGAGGGGATAGCTTGGGAGGATAATTTTGTAATGATCACTTTGGACATTTCGAGTTTGTACACGAGCATTAATCATGCACATGGCCTTGAAGCCATAAAATATTTTTTGAATGGTCGTTCCCTGAAGTATACAGAGCATAACTTGATGTTGTTGGAATTTATTCATTACTGTCTGAATAACAACATATTTCTCTTCCATGAACAATTATACAGACAGACCTGTGGTACAGCCATGGGCACCTGCTTCGCCCCCAGTTACGCGAATCTCTTCGTGGGCTGGTGGGAGAAGCGGGTGGCCTGGTCTGATACCAATGCTCAGTGGACCAACAATTTAATCAGTTGGAACCGCTATATTGATGATCTGTTTATTATCTATAGTGGTACAGAGAGATCAGCCCAGGATTTTATTAATCAATTGAACCTCAATGACCTAAATCTGAAATTCTCAGGGGAGATTAGTAGAACATCTGTTAATTTTCTAGATCTGCATGTTTTTGTATCCAATGGGAAAATCTGTACCAGTTTACATCGCAAGCCCACGGCCGGTAATTCAATCTTGCATGCCGGCAGCTGCCACCTGGAAAAATTAAAAAATAGTATCCCCTATGGGGAACTATTAAGAATAAAAAGAAACTGTTCACGAGATTGTGATTTCCAGGTGATGGCTGCCGAAAGCATGGCAAGATTCCGTGTCAGAGGGTATTCTGAAGAAATCTTAATGAGTGCGAAGCAGAAGGTAGACACTAAATTGAGAGTGAATCTCATTAGTGGAGTATCTAATATGAGGAAGAGAAGACTGGTAAAAAATAACATCGCCTTGAATCAATGCAGAATGATCACTGATTTCTCCAATAATGCCAATGACATCAGGGACATAATGAGGAAGAACTGGCATATTCTCAAAGCTGATCCGATCCTAGAGGAAGAACTATCTAGAGTTCCCCTACTTACTTTTAGGAGAAATAAGTCAGTCAAGGACCTTTTGGTACAGAGTCACTTTGTACGGGACAAGAAACAATCATGTTTCCACTCTGTTAAAGGCTTTTTCCCATGTGGGAAATGTAAGGCCTGCAAATTTAGTTGCAAAGTATCAACTTACTCGGTTCCAGGGCTCAAGACTCCGAAAGTAATAGAGAAATTTATGAACTGCAACACTAGCTACACTGTATATTGCCTTGTATGTCCATGTGGACGTAGGTACGTCGGTAGTACCATTCATCCGACCAAAATACGGATTCTTGAGCATCTCCGAGCCATTGCCTCTAAGGACAAAAATTACCCAGTGGCCAGACATTTTGAAATTTACCATGCTAGTGACAGGGATCTGTTACGGTATTTTTGTCTGGACCACGTTCCGAATGATGCAAGAGGGGGAGATAGAGAAACAAGGCTCCGAAGATTAGAGTCGAGATACATCTTAGATTTACAATCAAAAATGCCCTATGGGCTAAATAGCGGCGAGGAGTTATCAGTACATCTCTAATCTATATCTGAGAAGGGGAACCGTAGATGTTAGCAATTTGAATTACAATTGAAATCTAAATCAGCAGGTACCTTTGTACATATGTATATAGAAAGTTAGATAATGAAATTGGTCACTTTGATTTTCTCTTTTTCTTTTGTTTATGTGTATATTATCATAGGAGTGTGAGGTAGGAATTGAATTTGCACCATTATCGACCTTCAATAAGTGAGGATAAGCTGATTTTTGGCAGAACAACTAAATTATCCTCAAGTAGCAAATTAATTACATAGGGTATCGATGTGTACATAGTTATATGCCCATCTAGGGCACGATTGTAAATCTTGATCATGATCGATTTGATCACCATAATTTAAAATCATAATTTTGAGATGTAATATTGATCAAATGAACTATGTTTGCACAAGGACACAAGCCCATTCAGGGCAGGATGAAATTTTCGAAATTTTCTAAATCTTATTTTTGAAGTTATATTTTCATACCTTACGTTTGAATTTTGATTTCTCAATAATGATAAACATGTATTTGCGTTATGGGACTGCAATAATGAGTTTAACATTGCATGTTCCAAGATGGCCGAAATGGTTTCGCAAAAGGACGATCAGTCCGTTTTTGATGTTGTTACCTCGCAACCATGAATGAGTTATCAAGTGTATTTAATGGCGTGGTCTCCGGCTGCCGCTCTATATTGAGAAAGGCAGTCGCCGAAACGCGTCTTTTTTGTTCGTGTCTCATGTGCCAATAAACTTGGTCACACAGTCCCCCGTGAGTGCTGTACTTTGTACTATGGAGCAGTGATATATATATATATATATATATATATATATATATATATATATATATATATATATATATATATATATATATATATATATTACCTGCTGGCGGTCGCCAGTAGGTAGTTATAGTTAGGACCTTGTTTCTATTCAAAAAGCGTTTTTTCTTTTGCCAATATCTTTGGCGCCCTTTGACGAATCTTTGCGAAATTTTCAAAACTAATGACCAGCTCAGGTCAGCTCCTGTCTTGAAAGTTTCGGGGTGATTTGTCAAACGGGGCCGAGAAAAAAGGGGGGTCCCAAAACGCGTTTTCCCCATGTTAATTTCCATAGGAATTTTGGAAAACGCTACAGCCCGAACTGCTGAACGGAATTACACCAAATTTGGCAAAAAGGTAGCTCTTGGTTCAGAAAGCACTCTTTTTTTAAATGGTGTAAATCCGTTCAGTCGTTCCTGATAAATTCAAAAAATAAAAATATCGATATCTGAGCACCGAGGAGGATTCGCATATCCTCCCGAGCGTGAGCTTCATTTTGATTGGCTGCCATCACTCCAAACCAGGAAGTGTTGGCTGCCATCTTGTGACTCGGTAACTGAGTCACAAGAAAAAAGGTGAAAGAAAGATGAAAAACAAGAAAAAGGGGCAGGGTAGAAACACCCTGACACCCTAGGCCTGCTCAGGGGGTCCCACAAGGACCCACAGGGCCCATAAACATTTTTTTTTTAAAAGAATCGTCCGAATTCGCGATGGGTGCGCGAATCTGACCGAGAACATTTTAAAAAATCGAAGCGCGGGCTACCGTGCTTCGTTATTCTTAAGCCCGGGTGGGCCAGATCCCGGGGGCAATGTATAATTATATAGTGGGGGCCAATGGGGGCCCCCACAGCCACGGGGACCGCTACCTCCCCGGGGCTTAGTTAATTATATGCAGGTGGCACGTGGCCCCCGCAGCCCCGGGGACCGCCACCTCCCGGGGCTTTAATAAAAATGTGTGGTGGGGCTCCAACCCCCACTCTGCCCCGGGGACCGCCACCTCCCCAGGGCTTTACTATATTTGAGGTGGGGGCCTTGCTGACCCCCCCAAGCACCGGGAACCACCAACTCCCCGGGGCTTCCTTCTTTAATGAGGGGGGGCCTCGCAGGCCCCCCCAGGCCTGGGACCATAACCTCCACAGGGCTTTTTAATTAATGGGGGGCCTCGAGGGCCCCCCAAAGCCCCGGGGCTTTAAAGAGTTGGGAGGGGGGCTGCACAGCCCCCCTCCTGGAGCCCTAGATGGCCGTGGGGACCGCCACCCCCCAGGGCCGGCTCCTGCAATGTCCCGGGGTGCCCAACCCAGGGACATTACAGTTTGCTATGGCAGGGCAGGAGCACGTCTCCCGCCCTGCCATAGCAAACACTGCTTTGGTTCATTGAAGCGAGAGCAGGAAACTTGCTCTCGCTTCAACGAAGCAAAGCAGAATTGCTTTTGGGCAAGGGGAACTGCATGTCAGCAGCTCCCCTTGTCCAAAAGCAATGCCGGCACACGCAGGAGGCGGGGAGTTGGCGGGGACCATGGGGGCATTGGGGCTCCCCCCACGGTCCCCAAATTAAGGGTCGGCCCTGGGGGATGGGGTCCCCGGGCCCAGAAGTGGCCTGGGAGGGGGGCCACTCAGTCCCCCTCCCCTTTAATTTATTTTTTATTTAAAAAAAAAAAAACGGAAGGCCGGACTTGGGGGATGGGGTCCCCGGGGCCATAATTGGCCTTAGGAGGGGAGCCACGCAGCCCCCCTCCACAAAAAATTCCAGGCTGGCCTGGCCCCGGGGGATGGGGTCCCCAGGCCAGAAGTGGCCCATGGGAGGGAGTCCACGTGGCAAAACTTTTTAAAAAACAAGGCCAGGCCCCGGGGAATGGGGTCCCCAGGGCCAGAAGTGGCCCAGGGGAGGGGGTCCATGCGGCCCACCTCCTGGCAAAAATAAATTAAAAATAGAGGCCCCAGGGGATGGGGTCCCCAGGGCCAGAAGTGGCCCAGGGGAGGGGGGCCATGCGGCCCCCCTCCCGGCAATTTTTTTTTTTAAACGAGGCCAGGAACCAGGTGATGGGGTCCCTGGGGTCAGAAGTGGCCCTGGGGAGGGGGTACACGCGGCCCGCCTCCCGGCAAGAATAAATTAAAAATAGAGGCCAGGCCCCAGGGGATGGGATCCCCAGGGCCAGAAGTGGTCTGGGGAGGGGGGCCATGCTGCCCCCCTCCCGGCAAATTTTTTTGGGAAACGAGGCCAGGTACAGGGGATGGGGTCCCCAGGTCCAGAAGTGGCCCAGGGGAAGGGGGGCTATGCGGCCCCCCTCCTGGCAAAAATAAATTTTAAAAAACTAGGCCACGCCCCGGGGATGGGGTCCCCGGGGCCAATAGTGGCCCAGGGAAGGGGGGCCACGTGGGCCCCTTCCCGTTTTCTTTTTTTTTTTAAATAAAAAAATACTCAGGCCCTGGGGAGTGGGTTCTCCAGGGCCCAAAAAATGTTAAGAGAAGGGGGGCCACACAGCCCCCCTTCTAACAAAAGAAAACAGAAGCCCGCATCTTGCCGGAGGCCCCGCCCCCTCCCTGCACCACTCTGCAAATGTGCCTCCTGGTGCGTTTTGGGTTGGGGGATGAAGTCCCCTAACATCTTATGGGTCCTTAGGGGCAAACTAGCCCACCAGGCACCTCCAGTAAGCCCCACACATTGGGATTGCTGAGAGGTGGTCAGAGGCCAGGCCCCTTTTTACACCACTCTGCAAACGCTCCTCTTGGCGCATTGCTGGTGGGGCGATGAGGTCCTCTTATGTCCTGAGGACCTCAGGACTAAAGTGGACTTCATCCCCCGAGCAGCAGTGCACCAGGAGTCGCATTTGCAGAGTGGTGTAAAAAGGGGGCGTGGCCTTTGAGCACTCTCAGCAATCCAGCTGTATGGAGCTTACTGGAGGTAACAGGAGGGCTAGTTGGCCCCCAGGGACCCTCAGGAGGCAAGGGGACTTCACCCCAACAAAGAGCGCACCAGGAGGCACGTTTGCAGAGTGGTGGACAAAGGGGGCATAGCATGTGTCCACCTCTCAGCAATCCCACTGTGTGGGGCTTACTGAAGGTAGGCTAGTTGGCCCCTAAGGACCCCCAGCAGCAATGTGGACTTTAATCCCCATGCAAGAGCGCGCCAGGGAGCGCGTTTGCAGAGTGGTGGGGAAAGGAGGCATGGCCTGCTATGAGAACTTAGCAATGCTGCTGTGTAGGACTTACTGGAGGTAATAGGAGGGGTAGTTGGCCCCCAAGGATTTCCTTGGGGGCCAACTACCTCTCCTGTTACCTCAACTAAGTCCCACACAGTGGGATTGCTAAGAGGTCTTCAGAGGCCACGCCCCCCTTTCTCCACCACTCTGCAAACGCGCCTCCTGGCACAGTACTGGTTGGGGATGAAGTCCACTTTACTCCTGAGGGACTTTGGGGGCCAAGAAGCCCTCCTGGTACCTCCTGTAAGTACCTCCTGTACCTTCCTATGCAGCGGAATTCCTGAGTGCTGGTTGGAGGCCCAGCCCCCTTTCTCCACCACTCTGCAAACGTGACTACCAGTTAAAAAAGCATTTGTAATGTAATAGGTCTCGCATTTGCAAGAGTTAGAGCTATTGGCGTTGTAAATCTAAAAGTTTTTTACTAATGTTTTTTGGAGTGGAGTGGATGTACTTTGTGTGTAGTGGAATTATGTGGTATGTTGCGCAGTGAAATTATGTGGATAGAAAGTATGTGGTATTTAGTGTATAGGAATTATGTAGAGTGGGATTATGTGTTATGGAGAGTAATTATGTGGTATAGTAGTCTGTGTTGTGGAGTGGTAACCTCAGGTTTAGTGTTCCTCGTTTCCATAGAAGCTAAATTATGAACTCTATGAGACAAAAAAAAGAAGGAATCACTGAGGAGCACTTCTGGACCTAGTCAGAGGTATGAGCAGGGCCACTAGAATTATGCGAGTGTTTGGCTGCACCGACTTTTGCACAATTATACATTTTCCGCATTAGCCACATAAAACCATCATTTGCTGCCTAATCTGCAGATTTGAACAAAAAAAGCCTTGTATCTAGCTCAAACGGCTCAAAAGTTACCAAAATGCAGTGACAAGTGTTACAGCGTGGTGGAAGGCCCTTTGAAAACCTAGAATGGTCACCTGTTACTTATTGCTGAATGTGGGTGTTAAATTGGTACTAATGGTGTGCAAACTACTCTTGCTTCTTTCTGCGCCTCTCTTGCCACTTGCATTTCTGTTGCTTCTTTTCTGCAACTTTCTTTTTTTTTGCACTTCTTTTGCCTCTTTTCTGCACCTCTCTTGCCTCTTTCTGCACCTCTCTTGCCTCTTTCTGCACCTCTCTTGCCTCTTTCTGCACCTCAGTTGCCTCTTTCTCCACCTCACTTGCTTCTTCCTGTACCCCTCTTGCCTCTTTCTGCACCACTGTTCCCTCTTTCTGCACCTCTCCTGCCTGTTTCTGCACCTCTCTTGCCTCTTTCTACACTTCTCTTGCCTCTTTCTGCACCTCTGTTGTTTCTTTCTTCACTTCTCTTGCCTCTTTGTGCATCCTGTTGCCTCTTTGTGCACCTTTGTTTCTTCTTTCTGCACCTCAGATACCTCTTTCTGTACCCCTCTTGCCTCTTTGTGCACCTCTCCTAACCCTTTCTGCACCTCTCTTGCCTCTTTTTGCACCTCTGTTGGTTCTTTCTGCACCTCTTTTGCTTCGTTCTGCACTTCACTTGCCTCTTTCTGTACCCCTCTTGCCTCTTTCTGCACCTCTGTTGGTTCTTTCTGCACTCCTCTTGCTTCTTTCTGCACCTCTGTTCCAAATTTCTGCATCCCTCTTGCCTTTTTCTGCACCCCTCTTCCCTTTTTCTGCAACCCTTTTCCCTCTTTCTGCACCCCCTTTGCCTGTTTCTGCAATTCTCTTGCCTCTTTCTGCAGTTCTCTGGCCTCCTTCTGCACCTCACTTGCCTCTTTTTGCACCTCTGTTGGTTCTTTTGCATTGTCCTTGCTTCTTTCTGCACCTCTCTTGCAAATTTCTGCACCCCTCTTGCCTTTTTCTGCACCCCTCTTGCCTGTTTCTGTACCTCTCTTGCCTCTGCCTGCACCCCTGTTCCCTCTTTCTGGACCTCTTTTGCCTGTTTCTGCAATACTCTTGCCTCTTTATGCCATTCTCTTGCCTCCTTCTGCACTTCCCATGCTTCTTTCTGCACCCCTGTTGTCTCTTTCTGCACTCGTCTTCCCTCTTTCTGCACCTCTCTTGTCTCTTTCTGAATCTCACTTGCCTCTTTCTGCACTTCTCTTGCCTCCTGCACCTCTGTTGCTTCTTTTTTTGCACTTCCCTTCCTCTTTCTGCACCCATCTTGCCTCTTTCTGCACCTCTGTTGCTTCTTTTGCTTCTTTCTGCACTTCTCTTGCTTCTTTCTGCACTTCTGTTGCTTCTGTCTGCACCCTCTTGCCTTTTTCTTTACCCTTCTTCCCTCTTTCTACACCTGTCTTCCCTCTTTCTGCACCTCTCTTGCCTGTTTCTGCAACTCTCTTGCCTCTTTCTACAGTTCTTTCGTCTCTTTCGGCATCTCTGTTGCTTCTTTCTGCACTTCTCTTGCCTCTTTCTTCACCCCTCTTGCCTCTTTCTGCACCTCTCTTGGTTGTTTCTGTACTGCTCTTGTTTCTTTCTGCACCTGTGATGCAAATATCTGCACCCCTCTTGCCTCTTTGTGCACCCCTCTTCCCTCTTTCTACATCTCTCTTGCCTCTGTCTGCACCCCTCTTGCGTCTTTCTGCACCTCTGTTCCTTCTTTCTGCACTTCTCTTAATTCGTTCTGCACCTCAGTTCCCTCTTTTTGTACCTCTCTTGCCTCTTTGTGCACTTCTCCTAACCCTTTCTGCACCTCTCTTGCCTCTTTTTGCACCTCTGTTGGTTCTTTCTGCACCTCTTTTGCTTCGTTCTGCACTTCAATTGCCTCTTTCTGTACCCCTCTTGCTTTCTGCACCTCTGTTGGTTCTTTCTGCACTGCTCTTGCTTCTTTCTGCACCTCTGTTCCAAATGTCTGCATCCCTCTTCCCTTTTTCTACAACCCTTTTCCCTCTTTCTGCACCCCTTTTGCCTGTTTCTGCAACTCTCTTGCCTCTTTCTGCAGTTCTTTTGCTTCCTTCTGCACCTCACTTGCCTCTTTTTGCACCTCTGTTGCTTCTTTTGCATTGCTCTTTCTTCTTTCTGCACCTCTATTGCAAATTTCTGCACCCCTCTTGCCTCTTTCTGCATCCCTCTTACCTGTTTCTGTACCTCTCTTGCCTCTGTCTGCATCCCTGTTCCCTCTTTCTGGACCTCTTCTGCCTGTTTCTGCAACTCTCTTGCCTCTTTCTGCCGTTCTCTTGCCTCCTTCTGCACCTCTGTTGCTTCATTCTGCACTTCCCATGCTTCTTTCTGCACCCCTGTTGTCTTTTTCTGCACTCATCTTCCCTCTTTCTGCACCTCTCTTGCCTCTTTATGCATCTCACTTGCCTTTTTCTGCACTTCTCTTGCCTCCTGCACCTCTGTTGCTTCTTTTTTGCACTTCTCTTCCTCTTTCTACACCCCTCTTGCCTCGTTCTGCACCTCTGTTGCTTCTTTTGCTTCTTTCTGCACTTCTCTTGCTTCTCTCTGCACTTCTGTTGCTTCTTTCTGCATCCTTCTTGCCTCTTTCTGTACCCTTCTTCCCTCTATCTACACCCCTCTTTCCTATTTCTGCACCTCTCTTGCCTGTTTCTGCAACTCTCTTGCCTCTTTCTGCAGTTCTCTAGTCTCTTTCGGCACCTATGTTGCTTCTTTCTGCACTTCTCTTGCCTATGTCTGCACCCCTCTTGCGCCTCTCTGCACCTCTGTTCCTTCTGTCTGCACTTCTCTTGCTTCTTTATGCACCCCTCTTGCCTCTTTCTGCACCTCTGTTGCTTCTTTCTGCACCTCTGGTGGTTCTTTCTGTACCACTCTTGCCTCTGTGTGAACCCCTGTTGCTTCCTTCTGCACTTCTCTTGCCTCTTTCTGCACCCCTCTTGCCTCTTTCTGCACCTCTGTTGCTTCTTTCTGCACTTCTCGTGCTTCTTTCTGCACTTCTCTTGCTTCTTGCTATACCTCTCTTGCTTCTTTCTGCACCCCTTGTGCCTCTTTCTGCATGCTTCTTCCCTTTTCCTGCATGTCTCTTGGTTCTTTCTGCACGTCTCTTGCCACTTTCTGCATGTCTCTTGCCTCTTTCTGCACCCCTCTTCCCTCTTTCTGCACCTCTGTTTTCTTTCTGCACTTCTCTTGCTTCTTTCTACACCTCTCTTGCTTCTTTCTGTACCCCACTTGCCTCTTTCTGCACCCTGCTTCCCTCTTTGTGCACCTCTCTTCCCTCTTTGTGCACCTCCCTTGCCTCTTTCTGGACCCCTCTAGCCTCTTTCCACATCTCTTTTGCTTGTTTCTGCTCTTCTTTTGCCTCTTTCTGTACCCCTCTTGCCTCCTTCTGCACCTCTGTTGTTTCTTACTGCACTGCTCTTGCTTCTTTCTGCACCTCTCTTGCAAATTTCTGCACCCCTCCTGCCTCTTTCGGAATCCCTCTTCCCTCTTTCTGCACCTCTTCTGCCTATTTCTGCCCCTCTGCTGCCTCTTTCTGAACTTCTCTTGCCTCTTTCTGCACCTCTGTTGCTTCTTTCTGCAATTCTCTTGCTTCTTTGTGCACCTCTCTTGCAAATTTCTGCACCGCCTCGTGCCTCTGTGTGTACCTCTCTTGCCTCTTGCAGCTCCTCTCTTGCCTCTTTCTCCACCCCTCTTGCCTCTTTCTGCACCTCTTCTGCTTTTTTCTGCATTTCTCTCGCCTCTATCGGCACTCCTCTTCCTCTTTCTGCACCTCTGTTGGTTCTTTCTGCCCTGCTCTTGCTTCTATCTGCTACTCTCTTGCACATTTCTGCACCCCTCTTGCCTCTATTTACACCTCCATTGGTTCTTTCTGTACCTCACTTGCCTCTGTGTGCACCCCTGTTCTTTCTTTGTGCACCTCTTTTGCCTGTTTCTGCAACTCTCTTGCCTCTTTCTGTACTTTTCTTGCCTCTTTCTGCACCTCTGTTGCTTCCTTCTGCACTTCTCTTGCCTCTTTCTACACCCCTCTTGCCTCTTTCTGCACCCCTTGTGCCTCTTTCTGCATGCTTCTTCCCTTTTCCTGCACGTCTCTTGGATCTTTCTGCACATCTCTTGCCTCTTTCTGCACCCCTCTTGCCTCTTTCTGTACCTCTTTTGCTTCTTTCTGCACTTCTTTTGCCTCTTTCTGCACCTCTCTTGCCTCTTTCTGCACCTCTGTTGGTTCTTTCTGCACTGCTCTTGCTTCTTTCTGCACCTCTGTTTTCATTTTGCACTTCTCTTGCTTCTGTCTACACCTCTCTTGCTTCTTTATGCACCCCACTTGCCTCTTTCTGCACCCTTCTTCCCTCTTTGTACACCTCTCTTGCCTCTTTGTGCACCTCTCTTGCCTCTTTCTGGACCCCTCTAGCCTCTTTACGCATCTCTTTTGCTTGTTTCTGCCCTTCATTTGCCTCTTTCTGTACCCCTCTTGCCTCCTTCTGCACCTCTGTTGTTTCTTAGTGCACTGCTCTTGCTTCTTTCTGCACCTCTCTTGTAAATTTCTGCACCCCTCTTGCCTCTTTCGGCACCCCTCTTCTCTCTTTCTGCACCTCTTCTGCCTCTTTCTGCATCTCTTCCACCTGTTTCTGCACCTCTGCTGCCTCTTTCTGAACTTCTCTTGCCTCTTTCTGCACCTCTTTTGCTACTTTCTGCACTTCTCTTGCCTCTTTCTGCACCTCTGTTGGTTCTTTCTGTACTTCTCTTGCTTCTTTCTAACCTCTCTTGCTTCTTTCTGCACCCCACTTGCCTCTTTCTGCAACCTTCTTCTCTGTTTGCGCACCTCTCTTGCCTCTTTGTGCACCTCTCTTGCATCTTTCTGCACCCCTTTAGCCTCTTTCCGCATCTCTTTTGCTTGTTTCTGCTCTTCTTTTGCATCTTTATGTACACCTCTTGACTCCTACTGCACCTCTGTTGTTTCCTACTGCACTGCTCTTGCTTCTTTCTGCACCCCTCTTGCCTCTTTCGGCACCCCTCTTCTCTTTTTCTGCACCTCTTCTGCCTCTTTCTGCACCTGATTCTGCCTGTTTCTGCACCTCTGCTGCCTCTTTCTGAACATCTCTTGCCTCTTTCTGCACCTCTTTTGCTTCTTTCTGCACTTCTCTTGCCTCTTTCTGCACTTCTGTTGGTTCTTTCTGTACTTCTCTTGCTTCTTTCTACACCTCTCTTGCTTCTTTCTGCACCCCACTTGCCTCTTTCTGCAACCTTCTTCTCTGTTTGTGCACCTCTCTTGCCTCTTTGTGCACCTCTCTTGCCTCTTTCTGCACCGCTCTAGCCTCTTTCCGCATCTCTTTTGCTTGTTTCTGCTCTTCTTTGGCATCTATATGTACCCCTCTTGACTCCTACTGCACCTCTTTTGTTTCTTCCTGCACTGCTCTTGCTTGTTTCTGCACCTCTCTTGCAAATTTCTGCACCCCTCTTGCCTCTTTCGGCACCCCTCTTCTCTCTTTCTGCACCCCTGTTCCCTCTTTCTGCACCTCTTCTGCCTGTTTCTGCACCTTTGTTGCTTCTTTCTGCACACACAGGGCTACTTTTAAATTGACTTCGGACTCAGCAGTGCACACATGCAAGTGCAGAAAAGGGCTGCTGGCCTCTAAACTGCCATGCCCGATTATATGCTAGGGGCTTAGAGGTAGTTTTCATCTCCCTGCCCTATTATGTACTAGGGCCTTACAGGGGAGGTCATGCCAATCACAGGGGTACCCCAAACCATAGTGTACCCTAGTGTATGTAGGTGTTTTCACTGTATTCTAAGTGTCTTTCAGCATAGCACTGGCTCCGGGCCTGGTTACGCAGAGCCCAGGGTCAGTCAGAGTCAGTTACCACCAGTACCAGTAAGCAAAAAGTTGGGGGGTGCCCAGGGTACAGGATGACTTTGCAACAAGGCCTCTGTCTGCACCTCTATTGGTTCTTTCTCTTTCTGGACTTCTGTTGCCTCTTTTTGCATTTCTCTTGCTTCTTTCTGCGCCTTTCTTCCTCTTTGTGCACCTGTCCTACCTATGTAGGCATAGTTAGAAATTCGCATTTAAAAAACCTTTGAAATCACTGAAAAAACCATAGGTTTCAGGGACGTTATAGTTAGAAATTAGCATTTAAAAAGCCTTAGAAATTCACTGAAAAAACCACAGGTTTCAGGGACGTTATAGTTAGTTGGACATTTCACTCATACAAAACCAGAGAAATTCGGCCGATATAGTTAGTTGAGCTAACTATAACTCACCCCCCCGCAATGCACTGCTGATGACGTCACATATTACATCATTCATGACATGGTCAGTGACATCACTGATGACATCTCAAATGATATCACTGATGACATTATCCACATGATAATCTGATGCACCTCCTCATACCCTAATATAATCTTTGATACACCCACTCTAAAATACAGACTACCATTTTTGAAACCATAGACACACCAATACCAGTTACTACATACCCACTCACTGATTCCTAGGTCTCACGCACACATCCACTCATTCACCCATACAGTCACTCATACATGCAGTCACTCATCAATACAGCCACTATTCTATGCACTCATACACCCATATAGACACTCACACACCACCACTCATCCATAGAGTTACTCACACACCTAGTCAGTCATGCAAGGAATCAATCACACTCCCATTTACTCACCTATACAGTTATACACACACCACCTCACTTATTTATACAGATACTAACACATACTTACTCTCTTATACAATCACTGATACAAGCACACACTCATCCATACAGCACCTCTCTCAATCACTCACTCTCACATATACTCATTTATATACTCCAAAACTCACATATACTGCCTTTTACATATGTAGTTACTGACATATGTACCACTGAGACATCCATTCACTAACCAACTTACCCATACACATACTCACCCACCCATACAGCCCTTCACAGATGCACTCTTGAACCCATATACCCAGTGAATCACCCACTCACATATCTATGCACAGAGGAGTCACACACCCCACCCATCCACACAGACACTCAGGCACCCACACAGATACTCAGACAACCAATCAATAACCCATATAGACACTCATGTAGCTACTCACCAACCCATGCAGCCGCTTATACACCAACTGACAGACTGATACAGACATTCACACAGATTAGTCACTAACCCATGCAATCAGTAAGACACGTTTAATCACTCACTTATACATTCAGTCACGCACCTACTAAATCATCCATTCAGACACTTATACACCCACTCATTCTTCAGTACACCTTGGCGTATATATATATAAATAACATATTTAAACTTTACAGAAACACACAGTCACTGGATGATGTCATCACTGATGTCATTTGAGATGTCATCAGTGATGTCATCAGTGATGTTACTGGCCATGTCATGAATTATTATTATTATTATTATTATTAAATTTATAAGGCGCACAGCTACCCGGAGGTTTCCCGGCGCACAGGACAAATTGCAGACAAATCGGAAGCTTTTTACTGGTTGAAAAGCCAGGTCTTCAGGCCTTTGCGGAACCTTTTATGGCTAATTTCGTGGCGAAGTGGGGAAGGTAGTGAGTTCCACAACATTGGGGCCAGATACGAGAAAGAACGTCCGCCCATACGTGAAAGTTTAAATCTAGGAACTATAAAGTTAGCTTGGGATGCAGAGCGAAGTAGACGGGGCGGAAGATATATCTGGGCTAGGGAGCATAGGTAATGGGGTGCTGTACCTAGCTTAATCTTATGCATATAGCATAAGGCCTTAAATTTAGTCCGTTGCTCGACCCTGAGCCAATGGAGATCACGTAAAGAGCCTGTGATGGAGGATGTTGTCGATACCTGACAAAGTAGCCTGAATGACGTAATATGTGACATCATCAGCAGTGCATTGAGGGGGTGCGAGTTATAGTTAGCTCAACTAACTATAACGGCCGAATTTCTCTGTTTTTGTACGAGTGAAATGTCCAACTAACTATAACGTCCCTGAAACCTGTGGTTTTTTCAGTGAATTTCTGAGGTTTTTTAAATGCTAATTTCTAACTATAACGTCCCTGAAACCTAGGTTTTTTTCAGTGAATATATATATATATATATTATATATAAATATATATATATATATACATATATATATATATATCGAATGGAGTTCGCCAACAACATCCAATCCGCAGGGAAAAGACGAAACCGGACCCTTTACTTGGTTCTGATGTAATTTTTATTTAATATGCCCCGCACCACCGCCACGACACGTTTCGACCTTCCAGAGGTCTTGTTCACATAACGCGCTGCGATGTGCCATACCTTTTTAAAGTGCATAGTGCAAACACTCGTGACCTGTCACATGACAGCTAAACATAGAAGAAACATTAAATATAAGGTCTTTCTTTTAGCATGTTTTTAACTTCATAGAGCCTGCCCTGATTAAGGTTTATATAACGGACATTACAAATGGTAATTAAATAAACATACCAACATACAGATATATAAATATATACATACATAAAATATATAATATATAAATATATATACATATACAACGTGAATACTTAAAACTAAATTCATTTAAAAGCATCACCTGAATTCGCACAACATTATCATACAAAATTATATGAATAACGGGCAAAGATTTAAAAAGGTCTTAAAAACAACAAAAAAATAAATTGATATTAATCATGTACCTTCCATAACCCTCATCTATATTGTGTTATAGGGTGGATTCCGCTATAAACTATATAAAACCATCTGTTTGCACGAATCTTGTGTGGCTAAAAACTGAATAAAGCCCCAAGTGGGCATCGACCATACTTCTATGCAATCATATAAAGTGCTAGTGCTAAACTTAACTTTCCTTACAGTGCCACCTAATAAAGTGCAAAGTGCAAAAATTCAACAAGGTTAAAAACTAGAAGCAGCATATTGATAAAGTGTAAACAGTTAACAGAATTTTCATCATACTCCAAAGGAGAAAGAAAGGGCAACATATCATTACAGGCAAGTATAAAAATCTTCACTCGAGTTCATACCAGAAGGGAGCCTTACTATCCAGTTCTAAAATATATCTTGTCTCTAATAAACGGAGGAATGATTCACGGTTACCTCCCCTTCTCAACGGTAAAACTGCATCCACCACAAAATATTTTAAAAGACCTGAATTCTGGTTGTGAACTTCCTTAAAATGTCTAGCGACGGGGTACAGGGGATCATAGTTGTTGATAGCCCTGATGTGCTGGAGTATCCTCTTGTGGACCTGCAGCTTAGTGCTCCCCACATACCGCAGGCCACAGGGACACTCCAGCACATATACTGCGTATTCCGTTTTGCATGTCAGAAATTTAGTAATCAGTACAGCCTCTGTTCTAAAAGGACAGGTATATGAAGTAGTACTGACTGCATATTTGCATGCCTTACATGATGGACATTTCACAAAACCCTTACGGGAAGATAGCCAATTTTTAGGTGTTATCACTTCTGGGCTGCCTTTTACCAGCATATCACTCATAGATCTTGCCTTTCTAAATGTAATATCCGGGGTTTTAGATGTTAACTCTCCTAATATTAGATCATTACGCACCAATGCCCAATTTTTGTTGAAGATTTTTCGAATTTGCCCATGCTGAGAATTATATGTAAGGATCATACGCATAGTCTGATCTAAAGATGTGTTGTCATCACTCTGAGTAGAAGATTTTACTGCAAGAGTGTCTTCCCTTGCAACATTGTTAGTCTTGGCGATGGCAGTATCTATAGTCCGGGCTGTATAACCCCTAGCCAGGAATCTATCCCTACTCTCTTGTTGGGCTAGGTAACATTCATCCGAGGTGCTGCAAATGCGTTTAATACGCAGCATCTCACCATAGGGTATACTCTGGATAAGGTGTCTGGGGTGATGGCTGGTAGCATGCAACACAGTATTCCCAGCCGTGGGTTTCCTGTGTAATTTGGATTCCACTTTTCCTTCCCCAATAAATACCTCAACATCTAAAAAGTAAACCCTTTCTCTACTCATGGTCGCAGTGAAATGTAAGTTGAGGTTATTCGAATTGATCTGTTCAATAAACTGGAGTGCCAGATCTTCAGGGCCCCTCCAGATTAGGAACAGATCATCTATATACCTATACCAGCAACCTATATGTTGGTTCATAACTTCAGCAAAGGTGTTGGATAGGACCCACTCCTCCCAAAGCCCCATATGCAAACAGGCATAACTTGGGGAGAAGCAAGCCCCCATCGCAACACCTCTGGTTTGCTGGTACACTTGGTTATTAAATAGGAAAAGTTATTTTCCAGACACGTCACTATCATATCTACTAGCATCTTATTGTGCATATACAGGCTCATTGGTCGTTTGTTTAAAAAATGCTCGATGGCCTTAATACCATCCTGATGCCTTATGCTAGTATATAGTGACGTAGCGTCTAATGTTATTAAAATACACTCAGAATCCCATCTAACCTCCTTTAACTTACGCAAAAATCACTCGTGTCTTGCAAATAGGAAGGTAATGCACGTACAAAGCTCTGTAAAAAATAATCGACATATTTGGAAGTTTTTTCCATGAGACTGTTACATGCAGATATGATAGGTCTGCCAGGCGGTTTGTCTCTACACTTATGAATTTTTGGAATGAAATATAAAACCGGCATTGTAGGGTAATCATTTTTTAAAAATTTAAACTCATCCGAGCTTATTAACCCTCTACTCTTCCATGCTAAAAGTTTAGTGTAATAATTATTTTGAGCCTGCCTGACACATTGCATATTGCTTCTCCGATAACAGTCTTTATCATTAAGCTGGGACATAGCTTCCTCCATATACATATCTCTTGTCCACAAGACCACATTACCCCCTTTATCAGATTGTCTCACAATGATGTTATCTTGTGCTTGCAACTTCCTCATCAGTTGGAAATAAGAATTGTTTTTCCGGCTGATGTTTCGTTGGGCGCATAGTGTCGTCTTGTACAGTTTTTTCAAGTCTGTTGTTATTTGCTCATGGAAAATATCCAAATTGTCATGGGGCATAACAGGTTGAAAAGTCGATTTGGGTTTGAACGGTGTATGGATTGAATCACCGATTCTTATCAACTCTCTGGAATTATCACCATTGTATTGATCTCCTTGAAGTTGGTGTAAATCTAATAATAAATCCACATCACCTGCCACCAGCAATGTTGCACTGGTGCTGCTCACTGTAAGTTGTGCCCGAGGATTTTTGTTGGGCTTAGTCTGTAACAGATGATATTTCTTCAATTTCAATTTGCGAATGAACCTAAAAACGTCCATGCGTGTTTCAGCGTAATTGAAATTACTCTCGGGACTATATGAGAGGCCAAGTGCCAGGATTTGTTTCTCAGCCATGTTTATATTGATATTAGACAAGTTAATCACTGCATTGGAATTGGTAATGACGCTGTTTGTTTTTAATTGTGTTTCCACCTCGCATTTGCTGATTTCTTGTTGTAAGGCTAGATAGATAGATAGATAGATAGATAGATAGATAGATAGATAGATAAATAGATAGATAGATAGATAGATAGATAGATAGATAGATAGATAGATAGATAGATAGATAGATAGATAGATAGATATACACACACACAATATAACTAAGAAAATGACAGAAGGGGCAAAATGTATTTCTTCACATAAAAAGGGAAACTACTGCTTTGTTGCATGGGCTACACTTATAACCAAGAAAGAAGATGAACTAATCACATACCTTAGATATGCACCAACTACTATTATGATTCCAGCTATAGGAGGGCAACAACCAGGGAAACTACAGTTTTAAATGTTAAAGAACATAACCACCCCCCATGTTGCTGAAATTGAAGTAAGAGATGTTTTAGAAAACATTAAAGAGTCAAGCATAAGCTCCCATCAACGAAGCACCCAAATTTTAAAAGATGTCCTAATCCATGTCAAAAGGGCACGTAACTGGCCAGTTACCTGCCATCCCATCACTAAAACGCCTAATAGTCAGAACCCAAAAAATCTAACACCCAAATCTACCAGCCCCAAACACTTTTCAGAAGGAGAAATACTACCTGAATACACATTCAAAATATGCCCCAAGCCAATATACCAATTATACACTATCCATGGAGAATACCGAGAAACAAGCATGCCATGCATATATATGGACTACTACCGAATTAATATTCTACAACCTACATAGAACTCCTAACAGAAATATAACAATGGGCAGAAAATGACTTCCCCCAAAAAATAATCATTGACTTCTAACAATCAATGATACAAGCAATTTTAAAAATGTACCCACATACAGCAATACAAGTAGGCCTGGGCGGTGAACTTCGCTGCGTTTGCAGAGTTTGCGGAGTTTTCTGCACTCTGCACTCCGCGGAGCTCGCGGAGTGCAGAAAACTCTGCTTCGCGATGTGCAGCAGAGTTTTTTCCCCGCTCAGGTAGAATTTCTACCCGAGCAGCAGGAATACCAGCACAAACTGCAGTTCGCATTGCACTCCGCCACTCGCGGAACTTCACGGAGTTTGTTTGTAACTTCGCGGAGTTCCGCGTAGCAAAACTCTGCGAACTACGCCCAGGCCTGAATACAAGGATGCTATTATCACTTCAATCAGAGTATATGGAGGCCTCCACAAAAATCTACCCTAAGATTAGAATATGCAACAAACAGTAACTTTGCAAATCAAGTTAAAAAATTAATAGCCCTAGCCTACGTCCCATTAACTGAAGTGGCAAACAACTACAACCTACTTATAGAAAGTCCCTTCTACCAATCAAATGAAATAAAACGAATTCCCTTACTAGTCTATTTCGAAGACACATGGGTAGGGAGACTACACAGATCAGGACATAGAAGGCAACCCAAATTTCACATTCCCTGGTGGAATGTGTACGACCGTACTCTAGCCCAAAAAGCTGAAACCAACAAAGCAGTGGAATGATGGCATAATGTCTTATAAGCCACATTAGGAAGAACACAACCAAGGGGTCGATTCTGATCTCGGTCGGAAGGGCTCCGAATGGGATTCTGCTTTGCCTAAACCGATCCGGAGCCCTTGTTCTGAACGATCAAGTACGATGCCTGGAAACCCTTAGCGCTGACCGAATCTGTTCCACAAGGCATTCGGAGAAATAGAGCCTTCTGGAGCTGATTCGTACAGCTCTATGGACTAGGTTTTCCGAGCGAGCAAGTACGATGAATGATTCAGACAGCCTCTCCGATTTGGTTTGCCCGGAACAAAAAGGCTGCCGGAATTAGTCTTTGGGGGCCTGTAGCTGGCCCCCCTTCACCCTGGGCCATCCGTTTAGGCCTGTGGGGTACCCATGGGTCCCCTCTTCCCAACCATGTACAGTGTGGCAGGCACCAAGGGTTGCCAGCTACAGGGTGCACAATTATCCCCAACCACCCCTTTTGTCAATGCGAGCCTGTGCTCGCATTCGGTACATAGGCGCCCATTGAAGCCAATGGGAGCCCAACCGAATCGTATCCGGATGCATTCAAATGCATCGTACTCATTCGGTAGGACTCTCCAAATCCGAGTCGTCCAGAAAGCATTCTGGAGCCGAGTCATTCGGTATGCTTTCCGAACGAGATTGGAATCGGGCCCCAAGTCTACACAAGCTACTAGAATCTAAAAAAAGAACATGAACAAAGCTACCAAGAACTAAGACTAGACCACTCTGTAACTAAAATAGGTCCTAAACTATGTAAACAAACCAAAACAATGTACAAATACCTACAATACAAAACTAGATTATACCCAAACACTCAAGGACTAGAATACCTAGATACAATTGCAAAATCAAAAAACACCACCTACTACAATAATCCAAATACACCAACCAAAATCTGTTACTTTGTTTTAAATGTAATAAATATTATTATGTCATATTTTTTAAATATTCAAACAATAACATATGACATAATAAAATTATTAAAATAAAAATATAAAACAACAAAATAAATCACAAACACAAACATTTCCCACCCATTTTAAAATAATCAAAAATTACTTACAGTTTAGTTGCCGTAGATAGTCCTCACACAAGTAGATTTACCAAACGAAGTCAATTCAAATCCATATAAAAAATAAACCCCCCACAAAAATGAAAATATACAACTATAAAAAAAGGGATTCACTGACACAGTCCTCTCTATAATCGAAACCTCAAAAACCCAAAAAATAGTCACAAAAAAAGAAATGCTCCAAGAAAACCAAAAAATAAAAGGAAATGTATGTAAAATTAGTAGTTTCCATGAAACTATATAACATTTCCTTTTAAAAAATGCATCCTCACCTCCACCGGAACGGAAACCTGCAAAAAGAAGCACAACACCCTCCCACAAAAACACATACAACCCACCATACATTATATACAACAATCAATAAATCATAACACATAATCAAAAACATTTAACAATCTAATACAATAACCTACACTTCCAAAGCACGACCAAAACACTGAATACTACACTACCCAAACTACATCACACTATAAAACAAAACTATAATTAACACACTGCTTACTCTACCTACACATCTACTAACTGCACCCTACCCTACAATTTGCTTCAAAATAATTTAAAACAAATTTCCCATATAAACCCAACATCCCGCTACTAAAATGTACACCTTTCTAAACAAAATATGTAAAAAATTAACGTTACGAAAGATTTTATAATATTATAACATATTCATTTTAAATTTCTCCCCACCCTTTTCCACTATAAACCCAACATCCCACTACAAAAAATATATTACAATATTTAAAAAAATATTACATTTTAAAATAAAATAAAAACATAAAAATAAGCAAAAACATTAGAAATAACATAAACTATTTTTTTTATCAATAACACTTAAAAAATAACCCCAAAAATCGATATTATATACAACTATATTTTTAACATCAATATGTTAAACATCAATATTTAATACTAAACCAATTTTTGATATTTTTGACATCAATATTACTTACCTCAATATAATGCTGTCACGATATTCTTGACTTGATTTTCATGCTACTCAATATTTCCAGCTCGATATTCTGTCTCTTCGCCATCATTTTTTTTCCTGAAGGTGATTTTTCCTTTCCCCTTTGATACTTCGCTAGATTTTTCCAGGCTGATTTGTTCCCTGCTTCACACTCCTCAAAGACCCGACCAGTCCCTTTAGCTAACAAACACAAATCTAGTCTACACAAAAAATTACTTAATGTTTCTCTTGTTGTTCATCAACAGCATTGTACTACATGTTGACCAATCGCATTTGAGTCGGGATACAGTCGGTACGGAGTTGGAGAAGTTTCTCGTAGTCAGGAGTATGATGTAAGGACTCAGGGCATGATGACTACTTCAACAATTGCAATTAGAAGAGGGAAGTTATCTACTTCACTGAAACTAACCGATTTGGTGATGACTTTAAAGAGGCCTACCCAACTCTGTGGAGTGGTGGTGAGGTGAGAGAGGTGCGTTGATTTTACTTGATTTGGAAAATCCAATGTTTCTTTGTGTGTGGTCTGGCTGGCTCAAATTTGAAACTATGTGGTGGTTGGGTGGGGGACTTGTTGTTGTAGGTAACTGGAGACCGACAAGTAGTCTTGATCATATTATGCAAATGCTGTTATGCTACATATTATTATTATGATGATGAATTGATGATCATGGCAGTTGCGAGTTTGATTAGCCCGATACATGCGGCCAATTGTGTGTGATTGTTGGTGGTTGTAAAATTGCTCTCACCTAACTGATTGCGCATCAGTCATAAAATGAATGATTGGGACTATTCTTCTCTCTTACTCTGCCTTTTAGTCTTCTTGGTGCACTCATTGATTCTACAATATCATTTTTGTTTTTAATCTGCAGGCCATCTCTTCTCCTGCACAAAAAGGGAACAACACCATAACACTAACGCTTGCTTACCTTACCGGACCGCATCATCCAGGCACCCAAGATTGACGGTCAGTCTAAGAAGAATACAGATGCACATCCCAATTTTGCAATACAGTATAATTTTTTTTCTTTTAATAATCATTTTTTAGAACTGTGTGTGCTGTTTTCTTCACTCTGGCATAATTTGTAATGTATTTGCTATTTTTCAAACCTAGATGACAGAATATTTAGATATATAAAAATGTAACTTGGGTCTCTCTGGGGCAGACTGACTGTTTGGCTTGCATTGCATTTAAGTTACCTTACTTGTACTCATCCCTTCATTTCTGGGCTGCTCATTGCCCAGATGAATATTGTGTATTGTTTGTCTTTGTCACACCTGTCCCAAAATCCCCTTTCCCATCCATTCATCAAACCCCTAACTCTCTTCCCCTGGGCTGTGTGATTTATTGAGGATTGACTTAATAAATTACACCATTAATTGATCACACACTTGGTGGGGCGGATGTGGTGAAATCAGCACCAACTCAGTGCAGGATCTTCAGTTTTACTCCTATTACTGAAACAATAGTCCACACTGGCCCCATTTACCCACCCATGCATAAAAGTGATAGATATTTTTAGTTATAGAAGAACATCATTCATTAGTATCATCATTCAGGCATTGTGTGTTGCGCTAACTGCTTAACCAATAACCATGTCCACTCCAGACTTTAAGTCCTCTTAATGAATCACAAATTAAGTGTCACTTTTGTTTACTCAAAATACTAGCTCACCATCGCCCTGAATAATTTAGTATTGTTTCTTGTTTGTTATTCAGCATCAGGTATTCTTTGTTGTGTAGTAGTCTGGTATCAAGTATTTATAAAAGCCGATATATAACAAACTAACTCAGTTTTTATTTTCATTTAGTTGCCTGTGATGAATAATCCTTCTGATTAAAATCCTACAGTTGGAGTTCACCTAGATGGGAGTGGGACCTGACTTCTGATTCTGGCACTGTTTTTTGTGCGCTAGCCTGCTACTATTAACACCACCATGGCACCTTGGTAAACCCTGCAGCCCTCCCTTCTTCTATTCGGTAAGAGAACTATGGTTTGTTGTTCTACTAAGTTGTTGTAGACAAGACAATGGCAACCCCCCCTCCATTAATGGTCAATATAGTTTTCAGACGGCAGACACTAGGAGAGTAGTAGGACAAGGATACCACATAGGCATACCACATACCTAATTGTTGTTACACACTATATGCTAATTTTAAACATAGGTTGCGCTAAAAAGCAGCAGTGAAAAGTAAAACACCCCGAAAAACCTAGATTTGAGGCATAAATAAATAAAGAAACTTAAATATTTATTAACCTAAACAAAAAACCCACCCCACCACCCACCTTCAACAACTGGCCCACCCCTCTCCCCAAACAAATGAAATTTCCCTGTCCCCAAGCATTGTCCAACAAAATTCAAAATGTCAATTGTCCCTGAAAAAGTCCAACTCTAGAAACAAAACCACAATCCCAACTCCCACATACCCACCCTCCATACCCACAACAACAAATTCCCACCCACCAAAATAAAGGTTAAAAAAGGGGCACAGGGAACTAGGCACGGCGGGCCAGGCTCAGGAGCTCATTGAGGTGCCAGTCCATTTGTCTCTGCCGGACTTCAATCTGTGCCAGCCTTGAAAGAATGGTGTAGTAGCATGCAGTATGAGGGGGCAGCAGTGTGTGTTTGTTGGGGGCAGCTGCCTGCAGAATGTGGCGCCAATTTTGTACATGGGAAGCTGAAGGTGCTGGTGCTAGACCGGGCTGGGACCCTGGGCAGCTGCCTCCCCCTCCTGGGCCACCTGCCACCGGTACTCAGCCTGTATTGCCTCCAGCTTCTGCTGCTGCAGCTTGGCTGCTGCATCCTGGCAAGATGGGCCCTGGTGACCAGGAGCAGCTAGAAAGAAAAAAAGACAAATTGTAAAAAAATCTATGTGCCAAAAACTTGTTTAAAATTATGTTGTGGGTGGCACAGCAGCAGTACATTGATGGTCCACTAGGGCCATTCGATTTGATGTGATTAAAGTCACAGCTACCATTACCCGCTCTTATGAAACTAAAGGCAAATGGCAAATGCTCTAACTGTCTGAAAGGAATTAAGGCAGAATTAACACAGCAACACACCAGTTTTAAAAAAACTGCTGTTTTTTTTTCTTTTGAAGGATTTCCTAGTAAAGTGCTTAGATGGTTTGGGGCTTCACAAATTAGACCAATTTACTAATGAATGGATTAGTTTTAGCTACAATATTGATGCTGGTATAACCAGACAACTTGAATTTCTTTTTTTTTTTGCATCTCTAGTCTGACCTTTTTATTTGCATATATTTCATAGGAGATCACTCCACTACAAATTGTCCAAAGTGATCGGACATTTGTCTCTGCGAGGTTTGGGAAGCCTGTTGGATCTTGGGTCAAGGTATTTTGATTTTCTCTTAAATAGCTCATCATACAACCTGTCAGCAGGGATTGCCAAACAAGAATCCTTATGTTGCTATGTACATGTTAATTTTGTTATCACCCCAGGCCTATTTAAACTTTAACTCCCTCAGCTATAACCTACATCATGTTGATAAAATACCCTGCAGGATGTTGAATTGCTATGTCTAAGCATTATTATTTTCCTATGTTGTCTACAAATCGGTGCCCATGTTCTACTTATGTAATGCACATGTGTTGTGTACTTGTTAATTAGCTAAAAAGTAAATAAACAACAGACAATTTGTGTAGAAATTGAAAAATAAAAACAAATTATCTCTCATTATTGAGAAAGGCATTATTCACTATGGAGTACAAGCCTTCTCTCTCTTGCTGTGCTAAATGAATTAATGGCGGTATGCCTCAGCTTGCGCCCTAGTTGTACTCATAGTCTCTGCAGTCTACAGCTGGGGTAGCTGCAATAATCAAGTATCTAATTCCAATGGCCCTGCTCTTCTCCAATGCCTTTCGATTTTACCCTGCCTACAAGGCAGATGAATGATATGAATGATATACTTCACGTATAAAACAAATCGATCATGCAGGCATCCTATCTGCAGCAAGTAGAAGATGGGAAAAAAGATATACTGCAGTAGAGTCAGTGAAAGATTTAAGGACCAGGATATAGCTTTGGTACATTCGTGGATGGTACTATACCATCTACAGAAGTCAAGCAAATTACATTATCTATTGAGCATTGCATTGTTTCTCCAAAATTCTTAATCTTCACCCTTGGCTTTGATATGCACCATTCAAGCTTTACATTCTCTCATCCACTCTTTCCCCATAGAAAACTAGTCATCATTATCCAATCAATCCATAAATCCACACATAGCTCCGAACAAACCTTTCACCAACATCCATTTACCCACCAAGGCATCTTTGCTTTCACCCATTCCATTTACCCATCCTGCTTTGCCTTAACCCACCCAAGTATTCCTTTCAACCACGCACCCACTGAGGCAGCCATCCTTCCAGTTTCATCCATTTATACACTTTCAACCATCCTTCACCCAGCCATGCAGATTGATTCCTATTATCATTGCCCAGCTATATGCATCCTTTCATCCACATATCCTTTCACTCATATATTACATACATTTCACCCAGCCTTCCACCTTCCATCCTGTTTTGCCTTTCCCATCAACCCGTCATTCTTAAAGTTCATTTATTAAACTTTGTCTGCTGAGTTGCAGTTAGAAGCGGGCATAGCTACTCAACTTCCACTGTATCTGGTAAAGTGGAGTGTTCGTCACAAGTCAGTCAATGCCCTCGTAGTGAGTATATTACTATTTTTCTAAAAGTAAGCAATGTGATTTACCATTGCCCGCCCTTGCTGCCACTGGGTCGCCCCCCTCAGTGAGGACCACTGCAGCAGCGTCCCCTCCACTGGTGCCATCCCCGCAGTGGTGGTCTGTGTGGCTAGAAAAAACATTACACATTTATTTTTTTAGATGCCAGTTGCGCCTCCCTCTATTTTATTTTAAAGAAAATACAACCGCAAAACAAAACATCACTACAGTTTGGTTACAGTATCTTAATCTTCTATCAAAAATTCATAACATCACATTGGCCATTTTGTTGGTTGCCAATCATTGAAAAGCCAGGTAATCAAGCCAAACAAAAAACGTTTAGAGTGGAGGGGTAGAGCTATATGGTGGGCTGCATGAGTTATTGAAGCGCAATGAAGTGGTGCAATAATTGGTCAAAGAAGGACATATGGTCTTAGTTGGCAATGCAATGGGGCCTCCCTCCACATCATACATCCAGCCATGCTGCACGGTCATTAACTGCTGGCATACTACGATAATAATACATGCACATCATTGGGGGGTCCACTGTGACCATGGCCACTCTCTTGTTTTGTTGTTTTAGCAAGCAAAAGAAAGCCTTCTCAACAAACATGTGTAGAATACCTTAAATGGGCATGCAATCTTCACAGTAGAGTACCTGACCTAAAATGGGTTTTCTGAACCTTACTGCACCACCAGTCTATAAGGGGAGAGGGAAAGTTTACTGACAAAGCAGAAGAGAAAGGTAGCTACAGACTAGTACAGATAGATTCTGAAGGCAAGTACAGAAACTTGAAATATAGAGAAAGTAAGTAATAAACAGGATAATGTAGGAATAAGAAAGATTTAGGAAACAGATCAAAGAGAAATTGGGAAAAATTAGGAGACAGCCACAGTAAAAAGGAAAAACATGAATTCTAAATGTGGAGCGGTAAAAGAATCAAGATAGGAAAATAATAACAATATTAACAGTAGGACATACTGGGCTCAGCAGAGCCATCTGTACTAGTGAAGGCACATCCAACCACCTCACCTGCCGGCACCTAGGTGGTGGTATTAGGATCCCTCCTGCTCCTGGATGCTGATGTAAGACATAAAAAATTTAAAAAAAGATTAGTGGTATAGTTAATCTCCGCCAAACATTTTTGACAGTGCGAGGCAAACACAGTAACATTTGATTTAACTTTTATAAATCAGATCTCCTCTCCTATTAGTATCGTGGACCTATTTCCTAAACCTATTCCAAATTTCCTAAACTACATTTTAGAACTACTAATAAATTGTAACAAATTATGTTTGCTTCTCATCTCATTCTCAATCTCTCACCCTTTGACGGGTCAAGTCAGTCTGCATTTTTTTCCAATGCATACATGCAGATGCATGCATAGTTGCTAGTTACTTGCTACAAATCACTGGGAAATTGCTCGAGGTTGGGACTATACGAGCTACAAAAAATAAAGGCACAGAGAGTGATAGAACACGCTAGCTCACTAATACCAATAACTACCACTATCTCAGTGACAGGACAGAGGAGCCTCTGCATGACTTCTTAAATAACCAGTCCGAGCGAGCGGCAACGAGTAGGATTAGGCAGCGTCACCGAGCACCTGTCTACTCTAGGATGACCACATAATATTTGTAACATAAACTTAACTTGCCTGAGTGTGAGCAGCATGCTTGCTATTTGGGAATAAAATATTAGCATAGATAGAATACAACAAATAAATAATTATTACTTGCCAAGCCCCGCAACCTCCATGCCCAGCAGGTCGAGCAGATCATGGTTCCTATCCAGGATGTGTGCCCACTAGTGTGTAAGCTGTTGTTGGGTGTGTCGGATCCCAGGGCAGCGGTGCACAGCCCAGCACACCCTCTCCCACTGCTGCTTATGCTCCTAGAGGGCGTACCCGCTACCAGGCCTGCCGCCTGCTGCCAAGTTGGAAGGGAGGTGGCGCTGCATCTTAGAATAATGTGCGAGCTGCACCCCTTCAAGGAGTGGCCTACCGCAAGGTAGGTGGCTGCGGCTGGTGGTGCTAGTTCGGGGGGAGCCTGGCGCTGCTGCTCCCCTGCTCTGCCATGGTGCTGGGTGGGGGCTAGGAAAGAGAAGAAAGTAGAAGAATCAAGGAGGGAAAGGAATGAAGGAAGGCAAAAATTAAGAAAGTAAAGTGAAAAATAAAAAAGTACAAAGGTCAAGCAAAAACACAGTTTTGGGGGAAAAAACATAAAATACAAAAACACAAAGACACAGGGTAAGGTATTGATAAAAAATGAAGGGTTTCAGAGGTGTAGGGATCAATAAGTAGGCCCAGCACCATCAACAGACCAAAAAACAAGATGGGCGCACCCATGCGAACTGCGTGGTGCCATTCGCGTGCAATTTCCAGCACGGGAACACATTTCGTGTTATGTATGACGTAAAACATCACACGAACGGGTGCAGCAAGCAACTCCACATGCTCGCAGATCTCTGCATAGTGCTGGAGAGTTTTTTACCACTATGCAGAGTTCCACATAGCGCGGCTACCCGAACTCCGCCCAGCAGAGTATCTACATTGTTTGTCTCAAAAGATTTGATTGTACAATACAAATGATTGCTAATAAAAATGTCCTCAATTTCTCAACATGTCCAACTGTTAGAGCACATGGCATCGAATCTGTGAATGAAGAGAACTCCACTCCAGCCCAGGATCAAGCCGTCAGTGAGGACAACACTCCTGATAATCTGGATGACAATGAGAAGCCTGGTCCATCTGGTCAACATGGGCAGACGGCTCCAGTGACACTCACTCCACCCAGACCAACACCTCCCATTCCAGCTGTAACACCTCAGCTAACCAAAGACTACACTTCCTGTGTTCCTACAACTGTGACACCGATCATGTGCCCCCCAGTCCTGGGTAATGTTGAGACCACAACGCCACCAGCTCACCCAGGAACCAGTCGGACAGGGCACACTGGGCCGAGGGCACAGGGTAGTGAGGGTATGGGTTGTGGGAGGGATACTGTGGGCCAGCATAGTGAGGCCACTGGGGTCACTCTCACCCAGACCACAATTGACCAAGTCTTGGGAGCCTATCATCATCCCCAAGACATTAAGGGCCAGGTACTCACTGAGCTCCAGGAGATGGAGCAGTTGCAGAGGGAGCTTAATTAACAGATGGAGGCTCACAACTCCAATATGGGATCCCTGACAGGGGTTCTGCAGGACATTTATATCTATGTGTGCAGGACTTAACCAGCACCCTCCACCCCTTCCTGTGGGCCTACAACATCTGGCCCATTTACATCTCCCTTAGCCACAGTAAGGGAGGCCCTGGCATCGTAAGAACTATCTTCAGCCTCCCCAGGCCCTGAAACTGTGGATCCTCCTCCCCCCAGGAAAGGACGTCCACACACATTACCAGGAGGTGAGGAGGGCAAGATCTCTGCCACTACCAGTAAGAAATACTGACCCAAATTTCCTCCAGTGTGTGTCTGCCATTCACTCTGTGGACAATTTCTGGACACATTTGCCTTTCTGTTGCCTGTCGTATTTTGGACATTAGACTTCTAACAATTTTGGCTCTCCAACTAAGCTTTCATTCACCATGGCTGGCTTCTTGAACTTTTTTGATTGCTTTTCAGTTTTCATCCTGTTTAACTTTTTCGCATTTAGTTCAATAAATCTACAACTTATAAACTCATAGACTTGTGTTGTATATCTCAATTCTATCAATGCATTTGTTTTCTCCCATCAGAACTTGACAATGACAAAAATCAAAAGATTTCGTAAACATGGATAATTTTGCAAGTAGGTAATGTTTATCTCAAGGTCCCGACCATGACTCCCAAAAATGTAATACCATTCAATCATCTATCTACTTCTGTGTTTATTCTATTTGAGCAATAATTGTCTATCAACATTTGCACTAACATAACACTCCATACATGTCACTTATACTCAATGCCAGTTTCACATTTCCAGTCCCAGACCTTGCCAACATGGAAGAAGGGGATATATCCAAAACAATCAGATTGAATAGGCAAATTATCATTGACTCATGTCATCGACTGGAAGCAGACCTCCTGGCTCACATAAGGAATCCCACCTCAATAACACAAACAGACAAAAACAAGGCAGTACTACATTTTGTACACACAGGATCATTCCAATCCACCGTTTAAGTATCTGGTAGAATGCTACAACCAAGTTTCAGTGGTGTGCCACAAGAAGTATGTCCTACAATGTTGAGACACATCAACAACTACATACAGTTTACACACAATGAGGATTTTGCCATCATGAAGGGAGAGTAGCATGATTTGGCTCCACTACCATATGTGGTTTGAGCTAATGGTGGCAAGTGTCAACACATGATAGATTACAAGTCCAATGTATTCTTCAAATCTTCCATTTAATAACAGTGCAAATTTATAGTCTAATGTAAAATCAAGATTTAAAAACATTGTAAATAATTGCTATACCTGGCATCCTTGGCGTGGTTTCCCTTATCTTTTTGCCTCTGCAGTTTTTGCTGTGTGCTGGATTTTGTTTTTGCTGGTTTCGATGCTTTGGGCCCTTTGCTACAGCTGATCAGTGCCAAAGGGCAAGAGCTTTCTATGTAAATTGTGTTTATGGATTGGTGTTTCCATGATTGGCTTATTTGCTGGTGGGCCTGCAGCACTGATTGTGCTACCCACACAAGCAGCCTTTCAAAGGGTTCTCAGACCTGCCACTGCAGTGCTTGCATGCAGTTTTAAACTGCCATGTCGACCTGGTAGGTGCACCCACTTGCCAGGCCCTACCCTTCCATTGTCATACATTTAGGACACCCCAAAGGTAGGTCCAAGGTACCCCCATGGGCAGGGTGCAGTGTATGTGAAAGGTAGGACATGTACTGGTGTGTGTGACATGTCCTGATAGTGAAATACAGTGTATCTAGTTTTTCACTATTCAAAAGGCTATCTGTCCCATAGGATAGAATGGGAGATAATTTGTAACATCTTACAAGTATAACTTCCCATTGGGACAAGATAGAGAAATGGAGCTGGGGCTCCCTGAACTCAGAATTTAATCACACATCTTTTAGTAAACCATGCTTAACCATCCGATGTACCTCTGCTGGGCTGTGGATTGTGGATTGACTGTTAGGCTTTGGAGTGACAGGGGCTGGGGATGTGCATTCACTGAAGACAGCCACTGGGGGGGTTGAGGTTTGTCCTGCCTTTCCTGGATGAGTCAGGGCTGGGCTAAATAGACCTGAGCTGCATTTAGAGTAGTCTGAGGAGATTTCCTTGTTACTGAAGAGGCCCTGTCTGCCTTACACAATACTGTCTCCACCCCTAGCCAGGAAGCTGGACCAGAGAGGACAGAAATGGTTTGGACTGAGCCAAGAGACTCTGTGCCACAAGAGAACAAAGGAAAATGTGGTATGAATATTGGGGCCCACACCCTGGGACTTTGGATTACTTTTGGACTCAAGAGGAACCTCTGCCAAAGAGAAAAAGCTGGGAAAGCTGAAGAAGAAGTACTGCCCCTGTGCTGTGTGGAGTTGGCCTGCAGTGGCTGTTTCTGTCAAGGAGAGGACAAAGACTGAACTGTGCTGTATATCCTGCTTGAAGAAGATCTCCACGAGCTTGGTGTAGAGCTTGCTTCCTGTTCTGAAGTCTCTGGGATACAAAGACTTCATTTGCTTTGTCCTCCTGCATATGGAACTGCTGTTTCAGCTGCCACAGAGGGAAATAGTAACACCAACGCCAGTGAGCGACACCTCAACCTGCAACGAAACCTTGGGCACCGCTTGTGAAGTGCACGACGCACCACCCCGACTTGCACCACAGCCCTGCCGACTGCCGCCGCCGCACCATACTGACTCTGACATAGTCACCGAGGCCGCTGCCTGCACCTGAGCTGAGGGTACCGCTTGTGACACTCACAATGCACACCCCCACTCGTACCGCAGCCACGACCTCACTGACACCGGTGCTTCATCATCACAGAGCCGATACCTGACGTGGGTGACCTCACGAATCCACCGACCCCGCATCGTCGTAAGGAACTGACGCTTTGATGCCACCGTGACTTCACCTCCCCAGCCACGGTAAAGAACTAGCGCATCACCTCCCCTGCATCGCAGTGAGGAACCGATGGCTCACCTCCCCTTTGGTCATAAGGAACCGACGCCACCCGGTGTCAACGAAGCATCACCTCTGCAACGCCGTGCACCGTCTTTGTTTTCATCATTTGCCAAGGTACTGTTCTTTGGGGTCCGTGTGACCCCGGGCCCGACGCCGCGCACCTCGCAGTCTGCACCGTACTTTGGGATTTTCATCTGTCACAGCATCATAATAGCCCCAGGTGGAGCTATTTGTTGCTACAAGCTTATTTTTTGTGAATAACCTATTTTTGGTGATATCTTGATATATGTATGGTGGATTTTTGTCGTTTTGGTCTTGTTTGGTTTAGATAAAGATTTCCTATTTTTCAAAACTGGTGTGGTATCCATTTGCAAGTGTTTTCACTGTGTGTGCACAAATGCTTTACAAATTGCCTCTGAGATAAGTCTGTCTACTCGTGCCAAGCTACCAAGGGGGTGAGCAGGGGTTGTCTAAGGAAGTATCTCACTTACCCTGACTAGAAGCAAGGGGCCCGCCTTGGACAAAGGTGTAAACCATTGCCAACTAGAGACCCCCATTTCTAACAATAATACATTTCAAATGTATTCTTTACACATTATTTTTTTTTAATCAACAAAGGTGTAAACAACACCGTACTAATATCGCTTTCCAGCACAGTAACACACTACATATAAATGTTTTGTTATAAAAGAATGAGTGTCCAATCAAAGTTTGATTATTTTGAACTTCTAAAATGGTGGGTGCCAGATCTCACAAATAGGACATTTGGAATCAGATGGGCACAGTGGCAGTTCACAGCATATTGGGCCATCAGCTAATGTTGCTGAAAGTAATGTACGAAGGCCAATGGCTGTGTATGTAAACGATGACAATCGCGTATGTCATGTACATGTACGTGGTGGTTGGAAGAAAAGCTAAATTGCCTCCTAACACTGCTGCCGTCAAGACCTCCTCCACTTATGCTGTTGTTTGTTGCCTTTGGGAGCAACTATGCCAGGTCAAGCAGGTGAGAGGGTCACTGCCTTCTCAACATAGGAGCTGGAATTGCTGCCACAAGAGGTCCTCTCCCTGTATGGCCAGCTCTGTGGCTCTCCAGAGGAACAGGTACATGTCTGAAATGTATATGGGAATCTGTCTGTTTTTCTTTCATTAACACAGGCTACAATGTCCTTTTGAGATCCTGAGTGAAGTGTAGTTAGTGATGTGAACTGTCATATATTTTGTTCCTTACAGAGGACAATGATGCTGGGGATTTCTAAGCACTTTACAATGTTAAATAACAACACCATTAGTATGCATTGTTCGTTGTGTGTTTAAAGGCCTAGATTCCAATTGGTGTGTATGGAGACTGGAGAGATGTATTTATGTATATGTTTGAATTACATGTGCCACATTGAAAACACACATCATGGAAATTAGGAATCACATTATGTACAAACAAAATGAAAAAGATGTTAGCTATGTGTATGGTCCCACAAATCTCTTGGCCTATATCAGGACTCTCCAAACTGTTGTTTGGGGGCTACCAGTAGTTCCCAGTCCCCTTCAGAGTAGCACAGAGCCTCCAGGTCACTTATTAGTTGAGCACATGGTAATTTCTTCATGTAAATGTTAAAGGAAGGCTGCATTCATGTGACATCATGATCATCAGACTGCATATAACAAGGCCTGATAATGAGCAGTGCTCAGTCAGGATAATAGACCAGGCTGGGGCTGAGTCACAGGGTCAAAGAACTGAAGCACTGAGGTGCATATGTCATAAACATATATCCTTGCATGGTCACATTTTGAGGTATGCTCCTGAATGCTTTTAAATGGATGACATTTGAAAGGGAGAGTTGCCTAACTTCTTAAGCTAACACTTACTCCCATTTCACAGTGTGTCATGTCCAAACTGCAGGACTCTTACTCACAGTGGCCACTATTCACTGTGCCACAAGTATGGATGTTTAGCCTTCAGGAGTTCACAGTTTTTTGCACTGATCAGAAGTAGGTCGCATCACAGAGTATGTAGGAGGCCCCTGGGCTAGATATTACAGTCCTGGTTTGGTGATTTTAGACCATGACATGGAATGAGGGTAGGCAACAGGTCACTACAAATGTGTGTATTAAGATATTGCTTTTGATCAGCAGGCGTTGTGACAATACACGTCATGTGCTAACTTATGAGTTATGCTAATGATAGATGTAGAAAAGATTTTGTTACATAAATACAGACAAACAAAAATTCCCAAAAACATTTTTTCTGGACATATGGAAGGCCATTGCCAGGAAGGTGTGGACTTTGGGGGTCTGCAAGTGGCACAGAGTCCATTGCCAGAAGAGGTGGAAGGACCTATGATGCTGGACCCTTAAGTCAGCTGAAGTTCAGCTTGGGCAGTCCACCTAACGTGGGAGGCACGTGCACCACACCCTGACCCCCCCCTAATAGCCCACATTCTTAGAGTGACCTATCCGGAGCTGAATGGGTAGTTGAGGACCCAACAGCAGCAGCAAGGGGGTAAGTTCTTATCAGAGTTTCACATGTTACATGACTAATTGTTTGTTACAGGCAGGATTTTTGACATTAACATTAAGGGTGACCCATGTCCAACTCACAAGAAGAGTTCTTGAAAGTGTAAGTTTGGCACAATGTGTATGGTGATGTGCTTTGTCTATTAATTTGTTGGTAAAGATCACACGTGATTCCTGTTCACAACTAAAAGTCTAATTTGAGGAGACACATGGCTGCCTACATTCATATATACATCATGTTGTCTGATGTCATGAGGGACAGTTATTGTCTCAGGTGTGATGCTCCTTCACTATTGTGGATGATGTAATGGTAGCCCTATTACATGTGACATAGCATACTAGGCACTTAGGATACAGTGGATGCACCAAATGTTGCATTGGTAAGTTGGGATTCTAAGAGTGAGCATGTGATCCAAAATGACTATTGACATCAGCATTAATAGCTACATTTTGGAATCAAAACATATCCAAATTGTGTTTCGCATCAGAAAAAATGGAAGTGTACTGTTGTGGCAATGAGCTAGGTACAATCATAGGGATTGCTCTTGAAATCCAAATGAAGGAGAGCATTTCACAATTGATGCCTCTCTTTCCACACACAGTCTTTGTATATTCTAATCTATGTCAAAATTAAAAATGGCAATGGTCAACTGTGTTTGTCTTCTTAAGATTGAGAAGTCCCGGAAGCATAAAACAATTTCTGCATTTATTTGTGACCATGGCTTGGGATCTAGTTATCATAACAATGTCCATTTTGATATGCCAGGTGTCTATAGGTGAGATAGACTGCACTTCAGAAGAAAACAGGATCTTCTTTAATAACATCAAGGAATGCATCCAAATGTATGAATAACTGAACATTACACACTATAAACACAAATACTCTTGTCAGAGCCACCCTATTCCTACATTATGGGATACTGACACCCACAAGACTCTTGTGAGAGCAGAAACACCCAAACACCTGCCTCCACTTGTATATTTGTATGTCGCTTTCAAGAGTCTTGTGAGCTCAAACATTTAACCTATATCTCATGGACGACACCTGTGAATAGTACGGTGTGTGTAGTGCATACACACAGCCTCTCCGCTGAGACATCTCTTGAGAGAGATTTTCTCCACCCCTTCCTATTTTTTTATTATCCCAGAAGAGCCTAGCGGGATTGTAAAATTATCTTTATACTCTCCTTCATTACAGTACTGTGCTTTATAGTACCCGCTAGTAACCTATGGAGTGAAAATGGCCTCTTCACTGAGACATTTCCACAGGCTGAGCAGTATGCATAGCTGGGTGTTAAAGGGACTGACCTCACATATGAACCTCCCCATTCCATAGCAAGTATGAGAGGTACTGGGGTGTTGGAAGGGATTTGCCCGTCCACTAACACCTGTCCTCAGGATGACACACATACGCAATAGGGTGTAGGGAAAGATTGTTCTCTCGCTAAAACCTCTTTCCTGGACAACATGGATGTGCAGTACAGTGTGGGCAAGGAGTGGCCTCTGCTGGGATCTCTACCGAGAGCAACAGGGATGCACGGTAGGGTGTGGATAGCAAGTGACTTGTCTGCTAAGACATCTCCCTGGGGTGACAGGTGTCTGTAGTAGGCTGTGGGGAAAAAGTGACCGCTCTGCTTATAATTCTTCCCATGCTGAAATGTATGCATAGTAGGCTGTGGGGATCAACTTGTCCTTTCTGTTGATACATCTCTCTTAGTTGATCACTGTGTGTAGTAGAATATGGGGAGAAGCTGGGCCCTCTCCTGTGACTATCAGATGATGGGTGTGCAAATTAGGGTGTGAAAAGGGGCTTACCTCTCTGCTCAAAGGGTGATAAATGTACATGTAGGGTGTGGGGAGGAAATAGCCTCTATGCAGAGAACTGTCTTGAATGACAAGCATAGAGACACTCAATGAAGTTTTGAATGCTCAATAACATTTTGAAAATTTGAGCAAAATCAGAGCAACCGGAGCTCCAGGCCCAAACAGCATTTCGGCCCAAGTCTTCAAGGACGATATCGAACTGTGGTCAGTGACACTCCTCTCATTGTATCACACACGTTTACTGACTTGGCAGGTCCCGGAGAGTTGAAGGGGCTCAATCCTACATCCAAGAACAGAGATAGGCAGGACCCAGCCAATTATCAACTTATCACCCTTCTTGATATTAAAGCCAAGGCATGTGCCTCTGTCCTCTTGAAAGACCTGGGTGCTGGGTGGAAACAAACAAGATAATTTAGTTTTTACCAAATTGGCTACCAGATAACATAGTAGCACTCTATTACTTAATACACCGAGCTACCAGTCAGAAGCTGTACCTCTTTATACGTGTTTTGTTGACTATTCTGCCGCATTTGACATATTGGTTAGGAATAACTTATGGAGGAAACTGCAGGGCTGGGGTGTTCAGACCAACTTGCTCCGGGCAATAAAATCACTATATACCTCAACATGGGTGAGAGTCAAGCTATCACAGATAGCTGTAACAAGAACAATTCCAACGGATAATGGCGTAAAACAAGGGTCAGTTCTCATGCCCCTTGTCATTCAACTTGTATATTGCAGACATGTTTTCAGCACTAAAGCATGCCAATGTGGTCCCACGAAAAAATGAAGACGCCAAGGTCACGGTATTACAATATGCAGATGACATCTTTCTTCAGGATCACTCTAGAATAGGGATCCAGAAAGCATTTAATGCCCTCCACAAATACAAAGAGATAATCAAAATGATGGCAAACAGATCTAAAACAAAGGGAAGAAGTTTCGGGAGGTCGACTAAGAAACTAAACCATGACTGGAATCTGGGCCCATTAAAAATCAAAGGGACTATATGATATAATTATTTGGGAGTGTGGTTGTCTTCAAAAGTAGGAGACAAAATTCATCTGACCCAACTTAAAGTGACGGCCGAACTGATAATCACCAGATTCTGCCAACTTAACAACATATTAGAAATCCCTTCTACAGTCCCTATACGATGGATGCTAGGGGTAATCCTTCTTTCTGCGATCAATTATGGTCATGAAGCCTTCCCGGGGCAACTTACCAAAATAATGGAAAAATTCAAACTCAAAGCAAGAGGGTCTTTAAGATACCACTATATATAAGAGGATGTTTGATCAGACTGGAACTTGGTCTGCAGGACCAAAAGTGGGCTAATATAGGTACTTTTTTAAAATAGTACTAGAGCATCATAAAGGCCGTACCCAACACCCTGAAAGCAGTTCTCCAGCACATATTTGACTTAAAAAACAATCCTTGTACCAACTATCTAAAAAAATTCACTTGACTCTCTCCTAGCTGAACAAACTCCTGCTCTCTCATAATGTTTTTAAACTATTTTGAAAAAACAGATAAGATCACTGTTGAATGTAAGTTACATGGCTAAACTGAAGAGCACACTGGTGCTGCCAGCAGTGCAATATCCTTCTACAACAAACACCCATATGGCCTGAGCCTCCAACCATATTTTAAATGCTCGATTGGGAAAGCTTCCTTTAAGCAAATCATGACTGCAAGATTGATGGACCTCCAGATCAAAGAATTGAACCCGAAATGGCCCTCGCTCTCAAAGATTGTCAACTGCAGTGTTTGCGGATATAAATTTAAATCTTTTAATCATTTGACTGTTTATTTACGCTACTCAGTGAAAAGTTCACTTTTTTTTATCCTTATATATACTGGAAAAGATTTAAATTATTCATGCAATAAAATACAATGTACAATTGACAAGCATAGAGAAGAGGGTATGGAGAGAAACTACCTTGCCAGTTCAGACCCCAACCTCGAGTAACACATGTGCATAGTAGGCTGTGGGTAGAGACTGTTCTCTTTGTAGATACCTCTCTTCATGGTGATGAATGTGCATAGAAGGGTATGGAAATAGGGTATACTCTCTGCTGAGAACTGTGTTTTGGTTCACTGATATAGATCAGGTATGATTAGTAGAGTGTGTACAGGGACACAGCTCTCTACTGAAACTTCACTCCAGAGTGAAAAGCATATATAGTATACCATGAGCAAAAGAACTGCCCTTCCCACTACCACATATCCTCCAGTTGACAGCAGTGCATAGTAGAGTAGGGTATGCACTGGCCTCTGTGCCAAGAACTTTCTCCTGTATGAGAGCTCCCCATACTACGGTGTGGACAAGGACTGATCTCTCTACTGAGAGATCACTCTTGCTTGACAAGTCAGCATTGTAGGGTATTCAAATATTTGGCTTCTCCATTAAGAAGGCTCTCTGGCATAAAATATGTGCATAGTGCAGTTTAGATACATGTACATTCAGCAGCACTTGCGCAGTCCCTGAAGATGGAACTGCCTGTTTAAGTCAACATTCCAATGCTGTAATAAAATGAAAATCTAAAATAACTGCTGAGCAAAAGAAATCACTAGTAACTTTGAATAATTTTGTATTAAAATAACATAATTTAACAACATTTTAAACTACACCTATCTCAACAAACTATATGAACAACTGTAAAATAAACATTATACCCAACTTCAGACATTTAAAATGTCTTCTTCTCAGTCTGATCAGCAGACAGAAGCAGTTTTAGACCCTGATTAAAAAATATATCTGTCAAGTTTGTAACATGCAAACTTTGAAATAAAGAACTCAGCAGAGTGAAAAAGAAAGAGTAAAGCACAACCACTACTTGTATGTAGACACATTTCAGATCTATGCATCAGCAGACATTTCCAGTGCTCAGATGACTTCCTGTTCTGTAATAAATGTAAATGTCCAGTATTTGTAAAGCGCACAGATACCTCCGGAGAGGTGTCCCGGCGCTGGGGGCCGTCGAGAAGATTAAGTGAGCTATTGCCCAGAGTCACATGATGCTGGGCTGATCTGCCGCCGGCGATCGAACCGTGAGCCCCAGGTTCCAGAGTCAGTCGCCCTGGCCGCTGCACCACACCTCTTCCACCTAGTCCACACTTCAGATGCCTCTACATCTTTTCCACCTGCACATACACTACCACCTCAAGTACTATCCAGTCGGGCTGCTACCAATCCATTCTTTTTAAAAAAGGCTGTATTTTTTCTCCTTCTGCAAGCAAATTATATGTTCTTGTGAAACAACTAAACCTTCCAGGATAGACGTCATAGGAATATAAATAGCCCTCTAAGCAATAGTTTTAGTTTCCTGATTTTCCACAAAGTGTTTGTTTGCTGCTTTTTCAAAAGTGAAAATGTTTTGTTATTCTCCTCCATATATTTTGTCATATGGTAGTTTTCTTTTCGACAGTCTCTGTTTTCCATTTTACTCCTACAAAAAAAGAAAACAATAAAATTATAACAGTGATTCACCCACAATAACATATTTATATCTAGTGTACCACTAACTTGCTATTCCTTTCTCCTGAAAAAATCCACAGCCTCGCCCAGAGCACCTTTCCTTTTTTTTAAAGATAAATTAAAGCATGCCATCAAATCTCTGATTGAGCTACCTAGACACATTTGCAAGATCATTTGAACCCAATTAACCAGGAGTTTTATAATTCATACCTGAAATGTTTAAATTAGCTGGCCTGAGCAACACATCAAGATCATCCAGTAACATACAATACACAGCTCAAAGTGACAAGCAGGTGAATTCAGCTACGTTGCACACACTTTAACTATTAGCACCTCTATGCAAGACAAAATCTAGTTCCATAAAGGGTTGTGGAGTAACACATTCCTCTTGACACACCTCTGTTAGGAGTGAGCAGAATATTTTCCTGCAGAAACAGCAATATATCCACTGAAACAACTGATAAGGGTAAAGGATGTGTATACTATTGTTTAGGAGAACACTATGGGGCCGATTCCGATCTGGGTCAGAAAGCTCTCCGACCGATCCGGATTGTTTTCCGACCGAGCCGGACCCCTGCAGTCCGACCGAGCGAGTACGATGCGGCCGTAGGCTGCCGGACTCGGTTCGGTCGGACTCCCATTGAAGTCAATGGGAGCCGGTCGTACGACGTGTACATGGGCTCCCATTGACTCAATGGGTACGTTGCGCACAAGGGGGCCCCTGTAGTGGGTACGCGTTGGTGCCATCCGCACCGTACACGCATGTATAGGGGGGACCCATGGGTCCCCCCTGTGTCCGACTCGTACGGCTACGGGTGAAGGGGGGTCCGGCACGGACCCCCGAAGTCCGCATCCGAGAGCTTTTTCGTGTCGGAGGTTCCGACTCGATCCGGCTGTCCGGATCGTGCATCGTACTGGCTCGGTCGTAAAACGTCTCCATTGCGCGGCACGAATCGAGTGCGAACGAGTCGGACGGAGCGGTTCGGACCCGGAAATTTCGCATTCACTCGCATCATACTTGCTCGCTCGGACGACTGTACGAATCGGTTGGAAACAAAGCCTCCGACTCGGATCCGGTAAAGCCGAATCCGATTCGGAGCCCGACCGACCGAGATCGGAATCGACCCCTATGTCTTGCATTAACACACTCCAGATTCTTTGTTTTGTACTTTGAAAATCACTGCCTTCTTTACTTACAACTGTATACAGGGTGAACACTTCATTTTTTTACGCAACATGAATTCCCTGCTGACATCTTTCTATAATCTAATGTCTACTTCCAAAAAGCTATACTGAGAAACCTACACCTCTACAAACAGCTTTTCACATAGTAAACATGGTGTAAAGAAAGATTATAAATGGAATGATACCTACTCACACTTCTCAACAAAGTAAATAAACTAATATTTTAATTGCCTGAACTTTGAGATGTTTCATAAATGCAGCCGAAGACAATAGTCTCTTTACTTCCAAATAAAATCACCTCTGCTGAGCACAAATCAAAGAGACTTCCTTCTCCTCCAAACTACCAAGCACAATCTCAGCTATTGGTGCTTGTGCAGCCAATTACATCATAACGTTTCTTCTACCATGCACTGACAATGTTAACTATTGGTTGACCTGAATATAACCTGGTCTTTTTTTCCTAGTTCTCCCCGTACCATCTCGCAAGACTCTCACAGGATCGCAAAACACCATGTGGCAGGCTGATTCAGCAATTTTCCACGCAGGTCTTGTGAGCCTCTTGCAGGATCGTACAAGCCTCATGGAGCAAGCTTCACTCCCTGAAGCTTGCAAGGCACTCTTGAAAGACTTTCATGGGATCACAAAATTTCAAACTCATCCACTATCTTTCTCCTTTATAAAACAAAAACTAATAATTCTTTCATGTTATAACTTCCTATGTCTTGGATGACTAGTGTGCATACTGGAGTGTGGGGAGGGACTAGCCTTTCTGCTGAAACCTCTCTCCCAGAAGACAGTTGTATGTAGTAGAGTATGGGGAGAGACTAGTCTTTCCGCACAGACCACCCTCACTATGCATGTGCAAAGTAGGGTGTGGGGAGGGACAGGCCTCTCAGCTCAGACCTCTCTCTCGGATGATGGCTGTGCATAGTAGGGTGTCTGAAGGGACTAGACTCTCCACTGAGACTCCTCTCATGGATGATAGATGTGCATACTAGACTGTGTTGAGGGACTATCCTCTCAACTGAGACCTCTCTCTCGTATGATAGGTGTGTGTAGTACAGTGTGGGAAGGAACTGGCGTCTCTGCTGAGAACTCTGTCTCAGATGATAGATATGCATAGTAGGGTATCTCACCTCTACACTGAGATGTTTCTTTTGGATGGTAGATCTGCATAGTACAGTATGGTGAGAGACTGGCCTCTCCACTCAGATCCCTCTCTTAGATAACAGGTGTGCATTGCACTGGCCTCTTCGCTCAGACCTCTCTCTCGGATGATGGGTGCTCCTATTAGGGTGTGCGGAGGAAATGGCTTCTCCGCTCAGACCCGTCAGTACAGTGGGTGTAGTAGAGTTTGCAGAGAGACTCAGCAGAGAGACTAGCCTCCCTGCTGAGACCTCCCTCTGGGATGACGGGTATGCATATTAGGGAATGGGAAGGGACTGCCTTCTCCACTGAGATGTCTCTCTTGAATGACGGATGTGTGTACTATGATATGGGGACAGACTGCCCTCTTCGCTGAAATTTTTCTCTTGGATGACAGCTATGTATTTTAGGATGTGGAGAGGGACTGCTCTCTCCGCTGAGTCAACCATGTCAGATGAGGGGTGTGCATAGTAGTGTGTGGGGAGGAACTGGCCTCTCTGCTGACACATCTTTCCAAGGTTGCAGGTGTGCATAGTAGGGTGTACAGAGAGAATGAACATTTAGTGACTCCTCTCTCTTGGATGATTTGTGTGTGTAGTATGGTGGAGATGAAAAATTAGCCTCTCTAATGTGACCTCTCTCTTAGATGACAGTTGTGTGTAGCAGAGTATGGAGAGAGACTGACCTCTTCACTGAAATTTCTGTCATGGATAATAGCTGTGCATTGTAGGGTGTGAAGAGAGACGCCTCTCCACTGACATATATCTTTTGGAAGATGGGTATGTGTAGCCACAGAGCTGTGTTGCAGAGAGGTGGTCCGAGGCCATGCCCTTTTTCACACCACTCTGCAAAAGCGGCTTCTGGTGCACTGCTGGTGGGGCAATGAGGTCCTCTTGTGTCCTGAGGACCTCAGGACACAAGTGGACTTCATCCTCCGAGCAGCAGTGCACCAGAAGCCGCGTTTGCAATGTGGTGTAAAAAGGGGCGTGGCCTCAGAACACCTCTCTGCAACGCAGCTCTGTGGCGCTTACTGGAGGTACCTGGTGGGCTAGTTGGCCCCCAGGGACCCTCAGGATTCAAGGGGACTTAATCCTCCAAGCTACAATGCCCCTAGGGGCGCGTTTGCACAGTGGTGAAGGGAGGGGGCAGGGCCTGATATAACAAGTGTGCAAACCGCCCCCTGGCGTGTGGTAAATTGGGGGATTAAGTCCCCCTCCATCCTGAGGGTCCCTGGGGACCAACTAGCCCACCAAGTACCTCCAGTAAGCACCACAGAGCTGTGTTGCAGAGAGGTGGTCCAAGGCCACGCCCCTTTTCACACCACTCTGCAAACACGGCTTCTGGTGCACTGCTGGTGGGGCGATGAGGTCCTCTTGTGTCCTGAGGACCTCAGGACACAAGTGGACTTCATCCTCCGAGCAGCAGTGCGCCAGAAGCCGCGTTTGAAGCGTGGTGTAAAAAGGGGTGTGGCCTCGGAACACCTCTCTGCAACGCAGCTCTGTGGCACTTACTGGAGGTACCTGGTGGGCTAGTTGGCCCCCAGGGACCCTCAGGACTCAAGGGGACTTAATAGGGATGTTATAGTTAGAAATTAGCATTTAAAAAACCTTAAAAATTCACTGAAAAAACCATAGGTTTTAGGGACATTATAGTTAGAAATTAGCATTTAAAAAACCTTAGAAATTAACTGAAAAAACCATAGGTTTCAGGGATGTTATAGTTAGAAATGAGCATTTAAACATCCTTAGAAATTCACTGAAAAAACCACAGGTTTCAGGGACGTTATAATTAGTTGGACATTTCACTCCTACAAAACCAGAGAAATTAGTAGAGCTAACTTTAACTCGCACCACCGCAATGCACTGCTGATGACGTCACATATTACATCACTCATGACATAGTCAGTGAAATCACTGATGACATCACTGATGACATCTCAAATGACATCACTGATGGCATCATCCAGTGAATGTGTGTTTCTTTAAAGTTTAAAAACACCTATGTTTTTTTCAGTGAATTTCTAAGGTTTTTTAAATGCTAATTTCTAACTATAACGTCCCTGAAACCTTTGGTTTTTTCGGTGAATATATATATATATATATATATATATATATATATATATATATATATATATATATATATATATATATATATATATATATATATATATATATGCAAAAGGAAGAAGAGAACTCTGGGTAGTTCCCAAGTTTAGGTGGAAGGCAGCTTCTGTATAGAGCACCCTCAACACCAGCGACACTCTAGATTTGCTCACCTCAAATGTCTGCTTTCTATCAAAGTTTTTAAGCATAGGATTAGCACAGTGCTATCCACACCGAGATAGAAAGGGACAAAGTCTTTTGCATTTCTACAGCAAAGTCTTTAAGCATAGGAATATCACAGTGCTATCTATGCTGAGCTGTTAAATGACAAAAGCCACTTACCACTCTAGGCACAGTATTACAGCTTTGGACTGGCAAAATACCATCCAAGCCAACCTGAAATGAGTAAAAGCCAGAGAGAATTAGTTTTGTCCAGACACAAGGGAGCACCCAGTATAAGTCAAAAGAATACCCTTGCAGGCATAGAGTGACGCATAAATTATGCAAAAAAGAAGAAGAGAACTCTGGGTAGGTCCCAAGTTTAGGTGGAAGGCAGCTTCTGTATAGAGCACCCTCAACACCAGCGACACTCTAGATTTGCTCACCTCAATATATATATCCAGCTCCAGATTCTTCCACAGAAGAGATAGCACTCAGGGGAGAGGGAAATAATTGTGTTTAATGTAACGAGTTACACTTACGGATGCGTTTCGGCTTGTGCCCATGTCAACGTTGACAAAGGCACAAGCCGAAACACGTCCGTATGTGCAACTCATTATATTAAACACTGTTATTTCCTTCTCCCATGAGTGCTGTCTCTTTTTTGGAAGAATCTGGAGCTGGATACAATTTGTCATTCCACCCCCCGTTCGACAAGCACCCGCCCCGGAGTGCAGAGTCTTTCCTGGTGGTTCAGAGTAGAGAAAAAAAAAAAAAATATATATATATATATATATATATATATATATAGATATATAGATAGATATCTAGATATATATTATAACACAAAAAAAGAAAGTTTGCAACTTATTCATAGTTAGGTGTTATTGTATTAGTACTCCAACACATGTAAGCTACCTAAACATTAGAAATACCACAGCTAGAATTAATTTCTATTTAAGCTTCTCATGTAATATCTTTTTTTTTAAATTTTTTTTTTATTATAAACAGTTTTATTGTCAAAGATATCACTGCAATACACAGCCGCACGCCTACAACCCTGGGGCCGGCGGTTTACAAAAATAAGGCACTTCACACAGCTTCATAGCCCACATCCCGGAGATAGGGCAGCGTCACATTTAAGGGTTGCGGCTCTTTGCAATATGTAGTACGTGCCTGCTGTGCACCAGTAGTCAAAGACATTTACGAAATTAATAACAAACAAACAAAAAGATGTCAGCCCAACCTGCCATTGTCAGGACCCTGATGTCGCGCATCCGCTGTCGACCTTGTTACCTTTGTCCGGCTGCCTATCCGCACCCCTTCCCTCCCACCGATCCCTGCCAATGATCACAACCATCCCGCACATGTCTCCTGTCCCATCTAGCAGTCTGGGCGCCACTATCTTCCCCACAGGTGATGTGCGTTCGAGTCCGTGCATCTGCACTGTCCTCTATAGAGCGGGAGTGTTAGCGCCTTCTACGGGTTCTGTCGTTGTCCCCTCAGGTGGGCCCCCTTCTTTACTTTTCAAGTATGTAGTATATAGCCCCCAAAAGTTCTTTGGCCTGCTCCGAGGCGGAAGTAGTTCACTAAAATTCTCCGATTGTGTGCAGCAATAAAGGACATCCCGTGTCCACTGTGACATTGTGGGCAATGGTCCCCTCATCCAGCAAATCGCCACTCTAAGCCTTGCCATCAACAGGCCTAAGTCCACCAGTCTGCGGACCGCTTTCAGTAGTGTTTTAGAATAGCCCAGCAGCGCCAGGGCAGGGTCGGGAGTTATCTCCAACTCAACTATCAAACTGATCTCGCGGAATACCTTTTCCCAATACAGGGATACACCCGGGCAGCCCCACGCTAAATGCATAAAATCCGCCATCGGAGTGCGGCATCTGTCACATGTCGCTTCCTCTCTTAGTCCGTATCTGTGCAGTCTCTCCGGTGTGTAGTACACTCTATTGATATATTTAAAGTGTATTAGTCTGTGTTTACCGTGCAGTGATATTCGTTTGGTGTTATTGCAGCAATAAAACCACATAGCATCGTCTATCGTTCTGTCCAGGTCGCGTTGCCAAGCCAGCCGAGCCCTTGTATACTGATTAGCTCTGTGGGACATTGCTAACTTGTATAAGTTAGAGACGAGTTTGCGGGGAGATTTAGTTTTTATGAGATATGACAGTTCCAGTACCTCAGGGGGCTCGTTCAAGTCATCCCCCAATTGTTGATGTAGCGCCCTGCGTACTCTGTGGAACTGGAAGCGCTGCAGTAGAGTGGGAGATTCAGTAATGCCCGCGGCCTCGTCCCATGTCTTGGCGACGCCGCCCGTGAACAGGTCTCCTGCACTGACTGCCGACCGGACGATAATAACAGGACTGTGTCCCCAGAGATACAACCATCAGGCACTTATCATGGTAGCCTTTAAAATTTAAATACTTGTGCGTCGACAGCAGGAATTTGAAATATCTTAGATCAAGGGCTCTTCATTGCCTCTGTGTTCCTGCGTCTTCTTCACATCACCATTTGCCCTGAAGAAGTTCATTTTATGTATGAACGAAACGCGTTGGCTGGAATTTGCACATTTTGATATTGAAAATAAAGGATTGATAAACCACTATACAAAATGAACATTTGGATTTATTGAAGAAAACTCTTTGGTAGTGCACCGCTCCACTATTTTCACAGGTCTCCTGCATTGTATATGTCCAGCGCTTGGAGCGCTCGTGTAAACCCTCCGTCTCTGCAGGGGGCCAGCCAAACCATCCAATCTATTGGCATTTCCGGGGAGTATAGCAGTGCTCCCGCCTGGTGCTGCAACAGGCTGTGCCCTGCGTGTCGTGTCGAGTTGAGGGAATCCAGCACCCCCGTCCTGCGATCTACCGGCTCAAAAATAACGGCCGGGAGGGGAGAGGAGCAGCAAAAAGCTTTTCGAGTCTAAGGTACGGTATGTTATCCGCACCATGGATCCAGCTGTGTGCATGCGCTCCCTGCGCTACTCTGTAATATAACTCTAGGTCGGGCGCGCCTAGTCCCCCCAGATGGTATGGCAGGGTGAGCACTCTCCATTGTACCCGTGCCTGCTTGCCCGCCCAAGCCAGCCGTGTTAATGATTTATTGAGTCTGACAAAGAAGGAATGTGGCAACACTATCGGAATATTTACAAACAAGAAAAGGAACCTGGGCAGCACCACCATCTTCATTATGGAGACCCTGCCGAGTAAAGACAGTGGCAGACCGATCCAGGTTTCGATATCATCCTCCAGTTTAGCTACAGCTGTACCATAGTTCTCACGGAACACAATGTCCGAATCAGTGTGCAATCTGATACCAAGGTACCTAACCGAGTCATCGGACCATTGCAACGGGAAGTCCATCTCCATTTGTGTGGTGGCTGTGGTTAGTGGGAAGGCTATAGATTTGGTCCATTTGACCCTTAATCCTGATAGCGCTCCAAAGTGTACTACCTCCCTAAGTACCGGGGAGAGGTTATTTTCCGGGTCCCTCACGTAGAGCAAGGTATCGTATCCATACGTCAATACTATGATTTCATAGTTAGGGAATCTGATCCCTCTATGACCGTGGTATTCCCTAAACGCACATGCCAAGGGTTCAGCAATCAGAGCATAGAGCGTTGGCGACAAGGGGCATCCCTGCCGGGTTCCCCTGGAGATAGAGATAGTGTCAGTCACCAGATTCCCCAGCCGGATGCGCGCTGTGGGGGCGTTGTACAATACTCCTATCATTTGCAAAAAAGCAGGGCCAAGTCCCATTCTGGTCAGCACGTGACACATAAAGGGCCACTCTACAGAGTCGAAAGCTTTCTACATATCCAGAAACACCGCGAGAGCTTTCGTGTCTTGCCGGACATGTTGCATTGTACCAAATACCGTTCGCAGGTTATAGGTGAGGTTCCTATCTGGTACAAACCCTGCCTGTTCCGGGACCACGAGGTCCGGGGTCAACAAGGCCAATCGGTTCGCTAAAATTTTTGCGAACAACTTTGTGTCCACGTTCAGCAAAGAAAGCGGTCTGTAAGAACCTCATTCATCAGGGGGTTTACCTGGTTTTGGGACAGCCACTAATATTGCTTCCCTCATCGATTGCGGCATCACACCCATTCCGCATAGGTCATCAAAAAGTACTGAAATGTGGGGGAGCAGTAGATCTATAAAGGCCTTGTAGAAGCCCACCGTAAGGCCATCAGTCCCTGGGGCGCTAGACGCTCTCATTCCTGCCAGTGCCTCCGCTATCTCGTGTTTCGTAACGGGGAGCATGAGGAACTCTCTGTGTGTGTTTGATAAGAAGGGTAACTTTATGTGTTCCAGATAGTCTAGAATTTCCCCATCCATATTTGACATACGTGAGGCATACAGTTCCGAATAGTATCGTTTGAACCTATTCGCGATGTCTTCTTCTTCCGTTAACAGGTCGCCCTCTTCCGATCGAATCTCAGTAATCAGAGTTTTACTATGTTTAGCTTTCAACATATGAGCCAATACAGAGCCCGGCCTATCTCCCTCGCCATATGCACGCGCTGTGGCATATTTACCCAGATGTTGCACTTCACTGTCTGCCGTCTCCTGATATGCCTCTAGCAAGCCCTTCATTGTGTCTGTGACGTCCTCTCCTCCCCCAGCCGCCCGGCGAGCCTCCAAGTCCCCCAGTTGCCGCTCCAGAGTCGACAACCTCTGCCGTATGGAGCGAAGAATCCCCGAGTGTTTAGTCATAGCCACCCCCCTGTTGCACACTTTGAAAGCTTCCCACACCATCTGAAAGCTGTCCACAGAGCCAATATTGGTTACAAAAAACGTTTCTATAGCTTCTGCCATCTCTTCTTTGAAGAGAGGATCCAACAACGAGTAAGGGGGGAAGCGCCACGTGAATGGAGGAATTGTTTTCTTAGGTGTGGACAGGACCAGTAAAAGTGGTGAGTGATCTGACAAAGTGCGCGGCAAAACCTGACATGTGCGAATCTGGGGCATGAGGGCGTCGATGCTAGCCAGTAGTCTATTCGTGTGTGTAGGTTATAGTAGGCGGAATAGTGCGTAAAACCTCCCTCTTGTGGATGCGTCTCCCTCCATACATCGGTAAGGTCCTTGCTAATCATGACACTTTCTACAGTTCTGGCTGCCGTCGCCGGCCTCCTCATCGGTCCCCCTGATCTATCCAGCGCCGGATTCCTAACCAGGTTGAAGTCACCACCCCAGAGGATATGTATCGTCCCGCAACCACTTATCGTGTTAGCCAACGTTGCAAAGAACTCCGGGCAATCATAGTTGGGGCCATAGATGTTAACTATAAGCAGATCTAACCCCCTACCCTGTCATCTGGCGATCACAAACCGGCCCCCCGTGTCTGCATTCAACTGTCGGATCTTGTAGTCCGATCTGGGGTTAACCCAGGTCATTACTCCTCTAGCATGTGTTGTGAAACCTGCTACGTTCAATACACTTAAGGGCTGGAGGAGTTTTAAGGACCTGCGTAAGCTAACTCCCCATCAAATTAATGTCACACAAGAAAAAGCTACGGGTCCGGATTAGAGGGAGGTTAAATAACTGTGTGAATGTACTCTACCATACACAGTGGGGGATTTCCCTTTTCAGGACGGTTCCCCTCACACACCAGAGGTGTCATGCTTCATCATGGGGGTGCCTCCTCACGCAAAAGACCTAGTCTTTGCGTGGGCTACAACCCCCTCTCTACGAGGGAGGAGCTCAGGGATGTTTTTATTGAGTTAGGCAGGGTATACTAAACCCCTATGTGAGCTTGGCGTGCGTGTGAAAAAGAGAGAAAGTGCAGTGCTGTGATGTGAAAATTTAAAACTGGCTACTGGGTTAGCTATATTGTAGCTTTATTCGGCTGCCCAGTGTCAGGATTAAAAACAGTGAGGAGCTGATAACACAAATGCCAACATGAGACAAATGTGTAGATCACTAGACCAACATGTTTCGGCCAAAAAGACCTAAATAGTGTCGCGGCCTTCTTCAGGGTCAGTTGGTTCAGCTACTGCAAAGGTTAAGTGCCAGTACATGAAAAAACATTAAAAACACGTAAATAAATCAAAAATATGATACTGAACCAGTAATATTTGACTGTTGTGTATGGTAGAGTACATTCACACAGTTATTTAACCTCCCTCTAATCCGGACCCGTAGCTTTTTCTTGTGTGACAAACCTGCTACGTTGACATTACCCAGGAGGCCTCTAGCGTGCATCAATGGACTATGCAGAGGGAGATGCGTCTCCTGAAGTAGGGCAACATCTATATTATGCCTAGTTAGGTAGCTCAGCACTTTACGTAATTTGCGATGGTCATTTAGGCCTCTCACGTTCCACGACAGTGCCCGGAGGGAATCCACAGGTCGCGGAGCAGCAGCCCCACTAGTCGTTGCTGTCATGTTTTTCGAGTGTCGCAGTGTGTCCCAACTTATGTGATCGGCATATGTAGTGCGCTTCGTGCATCAACTTGGCTGACATCTCCAACATCAAAAACAACATTATCCCCCCCCCTATCCCACCCTCCCACAGCAGACCACCCACAACTCGGTCACGCAGCATCCCCCGTACCCTCTACCCGCTCCCCCCCCGAACTAGTTAACAGTGGTAGTGTTTGGCACGCGTGGGCAGAGGTCGCTCTGTGTTCAGCAGCCAGCCAAATGAAAGCTTTCTCCTATCCCAACCCCCACACCCCGACTTTTAGTGTCACAACCCCCACAATAACACATTTCCCCAGCATGTATGCGGAAGCACCACACCGCCCTCTAACCTCTCTCCTTCACTAGTGTCTTATATCCGAAAGGGCGGCTCCTGTAGCTATCGCTGTGGCTGAAATAGAGTCCCTGGAGAACCATCTGACGCCATGCTACCAATTCTTAACTGTCAGCCTCAGTGTTTGTCTATGTGTAGTAAGAACTGAAAGGGGGCGCCCCTGCAAACCAGTGTGCACAATCCCAACCCATCTCCCGCCCCCGCCCCTCCCCGACCCTCACCATACTTATAGACGTGGCTCAGTCCTGTTCCCCAAGCGATCCTCCAGCCATTCCGGACTCTTTAGTTGTTTCCTGGACCAGTCTTTGAGTGCCTTCTGCAGGGCCTTTGGATCAACGAAAATGTGGGAACGTCCTTGTTTGTTCACCCTCAGCTTGGCCGGGTTCAGCATGGCGTAGTCCAGCCCCATCTCGCGCAGCTGCTTTTTCATGGGCATAAATTGTCTACGCGCCTCCTGGACTCGTGCGGTGAAATCCGGGTAGAGTGCAATGGTCGATCCCTCATATGCCAGCGTTTGTTTGTCCCTCGCCGTTCGCAAGGCAGCGTCTCTGTCCCGATAATTTAACAGTTTAGCTATGATGGGACGCGGCGGGGCTCCTGGCGGCGGACGGGGCCCTAAGGAGCGGTGCGCTCTCTCCACCACGAACATATTCGAGAACACCTCAGCCCCCAGAAGGGACACCAATAACTTCTCCACAAAGTGTTCCATGTTACCGGTTTGTGTCGTCTCCGGCAGGCCCGTAATTCGCAGATTGCAGCGTCTCGAGCGGGCTTCCAAGTCCTCCGCTTTATCTTGCAATACACGTATGACCCTCCCAAGCTGTTTGTGTTCTGAGTCCAATGTGGTCTGTGCTTCCTCTACCTCCGTGAGCCTTCGTTCAGACATATCTAACCTCTCCGCGTGCTTGTCCAGCCGTTCCCCCATTCTATCCATCCGGTATGAGAGGGCATCAATTTTCGTACCCAGGGAGGTAATGCCATTCTGCAAGCCCTTTTCCATTGACAGCAACAGACTCCTAATGTCCGAATCCTCCTCCATAGGGGTCGTAGGCCTATTAGCCTCCCCAGACGCGGTATCATGCGATTTAGAGCGTTTTTGCTCAAAGGTAAGCTTGGACTGCGTCCTGTCCGTTCTACCCATGTTCTTCTCCAGTTGGGGCCGTTGTCCAGGGGGCTATCGTCAACGTCCCCGTCCGTGGCGCCCCGGTGGAGGCCGGACCCCGCACACCCACCGAAGAGGCTGCCTGTAGCGTTTCAATCCGATAGCAGGAAGAGGGCCCCCCTGCTCCAGCTCATTAAAGATGTCAGCTATGAGGCACTTCGTCCGTCGGCACACGTGGCTCCGCTGCCCTCCGTACTGCCACCACGCCAGCATCCGTGGGTCTCCGAGTACACACCCGCAGACAACTCCCAGCACCTCTCAACGGACGGACCCCTCCGCGCTGCTGATGTCTTGCGCAGTTGATTATTTTGCCGCCAGGCCTAATGGCATCAGATGCAGCAGTGGCGCTCCAATCATTTACCCCCCAACCGCAGTCTGATCAGTAGGGCACAGCCGTCACCGGAACGCAGCACTGCCAGTTGTCTGCTAGCGCCGGATATGCGTCCACAAGCGCAGCGCAACCCAGCACTCCACTGCGTGTTATATCCCTCACTGCGCACAGTTCCGCCACGGGCCTGAGTCGGTCTCGCACGCTATCCACAGCTTGTGGCGCTCTGAACTCCTCACTATATGGCGGCACCGCTGAGCCTCGTAGCTCCACACGAACTCTCAGCGCTAAGCAGTCACCGCCTCCTCACCGGGCTCTCTGGTCGTGTGTTTCTGCTGCCCGGCGCCACGAACGTCCTGCGCCTTCTGTCGCCACTCGCCACAGCCCCAACCGCCTTCCACTCAGCGGGGGGGGCAGCGCTCTGTTACCTGCGCCGGGCTTCTCGATGCATCCGCGCTGTACTTGCCGGTCGCCACGGCTGCCCCAAACGCTCCCCGGCTCTGCTGGCGTCCCAGTAGCTCCTAGCGTGGGTCCGCAAGCGCCGGTCCCCTCAGGCTCGGGGGGGCCAGTCGGAGATCACCGTCCCTCGCGGCACTCACTGCGGCGCAACTCCGCCCCGCACTACTCTAGCACGGGGATCAGCGGCCCTGTACCGCGCCCGACGGGAGCCGATGTATCCTCGGGCCGAACAGGGTGAGAGAGATCTGGGCGGGACTGCTGCGGTGCGGTCACGTTCCGATGTCTAAATTACGGTCAGTAGACCGTTTTCGCTCGGTGGGTTGACGGATAATTGCAGGATATTGTGTCGGCGGTGTGGAGCTCGAGACTCAAGCAGCCATCTTGATCTCGAGCAAGCTCCGCCCCCCCTTTCATGTAATATCTTAATATACAATATATTCTGATGGCATAGAAAACGGGAATTGTCCAACCCAGCCAATGCTAAGATAGGCTAAGAAAGCTGGGGTGAACATCTGTTGGACTCTTCAATGGGACTAATAACAATCCTCATTAAACATACAGAAAAAACTCTCATGGATATTCAGAAGGAATTAAGTGAGCTAGAGGAGTCCCTGGATAAATTAACCTTATCTGAAGAACATCAAAAACTTAAAGACGAAATGATAAAAAATCTGGAAAAACACGAAGAACGTGTTAAACAACGTAAACAATTTAAATTCCAGAGGGATAAGTTAGATTTTGAGGAAGGGCGCATCTTCACTTTCGCGAGAAAGTTTGAGCAACAAAGGAGCAAAGAACAACTGGAAACAACCAGTGGTCAGTTTTCCAGTCATGAATCCCTCACAAGTACCGATGCAAGCGAGAATGAAGGCGCCAGTGTATCACAACAACCCCCCACAATCAACAAAAAAACTCCTTTTTTAACGGAAATGCGTCTGGCCCTGCAACAACAGAACTGGGAAAAGATAAAACCAGTGGGCCATGGAAGAGGAAGGGGAAGAGGACGGGGCAGAGGAGGTTCAGGAAAACAAGGAGAGGCCAAAGAGGGCAAGGAAGGAGGCAATCTAGCAATGGAAACCAGGGGCAAGACGAAACAGAACAAGAAACAATAGACCATAAAAAATAAAGAAACAGAGACGACACTCAAGAACTTAATGTCATCAATCTCTCAGATAGACAACTCACAGATTCGGAAGAACAACTACTGAAGAAAGGTCTCAGTTTTTGCCCCAACACACATTTGGACATCGCACTAACACGCATTGACCTATATAAGTATATCGGTAAAATAAAATTGGAAAAAATCTTTGCGGAAAAAACATCGTTTACAAAAGATAAAATCACAACAACTCTAAATAGTGAATTGTTTGCAGAAGATGAACAAGCCTTGATAACGTTGTTAACTATGGGAGAAGTGGAACCGGAAGATCAAACAGACAGCTTGGAGGAACTGCTGCCTCCATTGGGGGCAGGGACAAGTGGTAAAAAACCAAAATCTTATTTTTACTCTACACTGCCACCGGGAAATAAAATCGATGTGTATCACGAAGCTGTAATACATGACCTATACAAACTCAATCAAAGAAAGGTTAAGGACAATTTATCCGTCCTGGAAAGAATGGCATTAAAAAATCTGCAACAAGACCCCCTAATTGAAATAAAACCTGCGGATAAAGGTGGAAATGTAGTAATTCAAAATAAAGAAGACTACATATGGGAAGCGAACAACCAATTACAGGATGAGACATGCTATGAAGCAGTGGAACATAACCCAATGAAGGAAATAGAGACAACAATAAATAAACATCTAAATGAATGGCTTGCAAAAGGTCTGTTAGACGAGGATGAGAAGAAATATCTGATAGTTGCACACCCAGTAGAAGCTACTATTTATTTTCTGCCAAAAGTGCACAAACGTCTATGTAAACCACCAGGCAGGCCAATCGTATCTGCAAATGGGTCAATAATGGAACCGATGTCAAACTATATTGATCATTTCCTGGCACCAATGGTAAAAGACCTTACTTCTTACTTACGAGACACAACAGATCTACTTCAAAAACTAGAACATCAAATCGGTCTAAAAGCATGCAGTTTCTTTTTGGGGAAAAGGAATATCCAGTTCAAACAACATAACACCATGTTACTTGAAATGATATCTCTGTGTCTACGCAATAACATCTTCACTTTCAATAAAAAACACTACCGACAATTGAAAGGTACAGCCATGGGCTTTTCTTTCTCTCCTAATTTTGCAAATCTTGTGATGGGTTGGTATGAGCAACAAATAGCTTGGAACTGTGAAAATGATAGACATGTACAAAAGATCGTTGCATGGTGGCGTTTCATTGACGATCTATTTGTTAGATGGGATGGATCTGAAGAAGACTTTGCTGAATATTTTCAAATTTTAAATAACAACGAGGCCAAACTGCAATTTACATATGAAATTAGTTCAAATAAAATATCATTTTTGGACATTGAAATATATGTAAGAGATAACACTTTGCAAACCACACTCTTCAGGAAAACAACAGCCACCAACGCAGTTCTTCACGGAAATAGTTTCGACCCTATGAACCAAAAATGGAATATACCCTATGGTGAATTCCTAAGGGTACGTAGGAATTGCTCAGCAGAAAATGAGTTTAAAACCCACAGCAAAGCAATGCAAATCAGGTTTGAAAAAAGAAATTACCCTATCAAAGTGGTCAGGAAAAGCCTCACGAAGGCAAAATTAAAAAACAGAACGGAAATGCTCAAGAAACAAGAGAGATTAAACAAAGAGGACCTCACAAAAATAAGACTAATAACAACCTATTCAACTGAAACAAGTGATTTGACTCGAATACTCAAAAAACACTGGGGAATTTTGAAACTAGACACCACTCTTGCTGAATTTATAGGGGATCATCCTAATGTCACTTATAGGAGAGCCCCGAACTTGGGGGACAAATTGACCCACAGCCACTTCAAACTAAAACAACAGAAGATCTGGACGGAAATTGAAGGTTTGTGGCCTTGCAAAAACTGCAAAGCTTGCAAAATAGCAATCTCAAAAAAGGAGGTGGAAATCAAGAAGGGTGTCAAGTGGAAAATAAAACAACACATCACTTGCAAGAGTAAATACGTTGTGTATATAGTGGAATGCCCATGTAAATTAAAATACATAGGGAGTACCATCTGTGAGATTAAAAAACGCATCCTCGAGCACATAAGAGCTACTGTGAACAAGGACCGCTCGAATGCCATCGCAAAGCACATGGAAAAAATACACGAGAGAAAATGGGAATTGCTGAGATTCTACGCAATAGAACAAATACCGAACCCAGAACGAGGAGGAAATCACGAGAAACATCTACGACAAAGGGAATCAAAAGATATTGTTTCATTCAGGTCTTTGACCCCTCAGGGGCTAAATCAGGATGAAGAATTATTTGTACATCTTTAAATTTGGAAGGGACATTTTGATTTGATTTGACATTATTTCGGAATTTATTTCACCCAATGAACAGTTACCCTGAACATAACATTAATTACGATGCTGCTAAAATTAACATTGGAAATGTTATGTTTTATTCTTGTTGAAAGCAAATACAATCAAGTACATTAACAAAAAGAGTGTAATTTTGATAAATTGTTTATTAGAAAATATGAGAAATAACAAGAATAAGTCTAAATACCCACTGGAGGGAAGATAGACATAAAATTTGAGTGGTCATCACTGATAGCCTTTTACAATAGTGGCTGTATCTCTGACTAAACAGAGGACTACTATAATGTTGGGGTATCCATTAAAATTAAAATTATAATTTGGATTTTCTGTTCATAAAGTGAAAGGAAAAAAGGAGATATATATATAAAAAAGGGCTTTAAGAGTAAACCCACTAGAGGGAAGAATTTGTTCAAATGTCGAAAAGGCAAACAAGAGAAAATTCGTTTGGCTGAACTGCAATACTAAATGATATTGTTTTAACAATCACATCACTGAGCACAATGTGTTGCACATATTTTTGTAAATAGCACCTTTTTAAATATAGCACTTTTATATGGACTTTTACAAAAAATCACATAAAAGACACGAAAAAATAATTTGTGCACTACTATGACCAGAATGCTTTGCAACCACACAAACAGAAAGTTGATGTGGCAGTAGAAATAAATAATGCCTGGTCTTGCCCAGTTGTAACAATCTACCCATGATCAAGGTTCGCGTGAAGAACCGAAACGCGTTGGGCATAGCGATGTTTGCTAATATGCAATAAAAGCAACTTGAAAAGCAGCGGATTCCGAGTGAGTGCGTTTTCAATTGATCCCTGGGCTCAGGGGTCACCTTGTTCAAATCCGCACCGCGCCACGAGAGGAGCGCCGACGTTCAAACTGAGGGCGCCATTGGATTTATATATATATATATATATATATATATATATAGATATATATATATATAGATAGATAGATATCTAGATATATATTATAACCCAAAAAAAGAAAGTTTGCAACTTATTCATAGTTAGGTGTTATTGTAGTAGTACTCCAACACATGTAAGCTACCTAAACATTAGAAATACTACAGCTAGCATTAATTTCTATTTAAGCTTTTCATGTAATATCTTAATATAAAATATATACTGATAGCCTAGAAAACGGGAATTGTCCAACCCAGCCAATGCTAAGATAGGCTAAGAAAGCTAAACATTTTTAAGACAAATAATTGTTTAATTGCATCAAAACTGAACATTCTGTTATCCATGAATCCATGACAATATAACATTTTGCAATTCGTAGAAGTTTGTGAGCCTTACAGTAATTTTCTGGAAAATAAAGCAGAATAATCAGAGCAGTAATTCCATTTGTGTGTTTTCCACAATAAAATTTCATGCATGGTACAGAGTGTATCTGTGTGACAGGAACCCAGATGGCTTCGCCCCATGACTAATACAATAACAAACAAACAATTAGCAAAGCCCCGCTGTGAACTCAAAGAGCAAAAAATCACAAGTCTCAGTTCTATGTTTTGACACAATATCATCACTTCTCAACCATAAAATATGCATCATGGTTAATTGTTTGTGGACCATGACTACGCAGCATAGTAACAGCAAATTATTTTAAAGATCTAAAACGTGTAAGGTTGTAAGGTTACTTGATCATTACTGCTGCATCTTGAGGCCACCGATGGAATGACATTATTACAAAAAAAAAGTGCGACTGTTTCAAACAAAATGTGCCACTGTTTCAATTTATCGCAGTTCAGTAGAACAATATGAAGCAGTATATTTAAAATATAAAATTTTGTGACATTGCTATATTCACATTTAATTTTATGTGTTAAAAATATATCGTTGAACACTTGCATTATTAAATCACTGTGTTTTGTGATGACAGTATTTTTTATGTTGCAAAATGGCAACAGAACAGTGGCAGCTCCTCCGCTATGGCGTAGGAGCATCGCCCCACTGCTTTTAAGCAATGGCAAGTAGAAACATAAAATGATAATAACTTAGAGTTATTATCATTTTATGCTTTGTGTCCTGCTTCTTCACAGGCAGGCGGGTGGACAGGGCTGCTCTGCTCTTGGTTTGCCCACTCCTAGGCGCGCAATGACTGTTTGGTCGGCCCTCTCAGGCCGCCCAAACCAGTCATGTGCACTTTCCCTGTTCTCGATGCAGTCTGCATTACAGCCTACATGGAGACCATGCTCACCGCTCCAGCCCCTGGCTGAGCGCCGTGTAACAGCGCTCAGACCAATCATAATGCTGCATTGCAGCGTTGTGATTGGCTTAGGGAAGGGAAGCTAGCTTCCTGCTTCCTGTTCCTGGAGTTGGACGCAGGAGCAGAGACGCAGGACCCGGTCTCAAGGCAAGTTTCTTTTTTTTATTCAACCCCACTTGCGACCCCCACGCCTGCCTTGCCACCCGCGAGCCATTCCGGCCGCCGCTGCAACAGAACCGTCAACTTACCGCATATTACAGGACCACTTAGAGCCAGTCTTGTTTTATACACCATCAGCATTATGTTTAGACTGGTATGTTACTATTTGCATGTATTGGTAAACTGAGGCTTTAAATCCCATTTTTCAAATGTCATTATGCATGTGGTTAATTCTAAACCCAACTTTAATACATGGGGATATTTGTCAAAGGGTTTGACAATCGCAGACTGTAAGGAATTGCCTCTTTTTGCATAATCACCCCCACGTTTTTTTTTAATGATGCTGTTGGTTTTTTGACCCTGAAGGTGCTCTGAGGCCTGCTAAACAGAAATTAGTGCAAGTGCGCTGACCCTTAAAACTTGTATGTTGGATTGGTTCACCCACAATTGGCATTGGTTAACTTACTTATAAGTCCCTACTATATAGTGTCGGGGTAGCCAGGGTCTGTAGGGTAAAGTGTCTCTTGTGGGCTTCAGCACTTATTATGCTGTGTGCCTCCATGAGCGAGACATAGCAAAATATGACTCTCAGCATGCCATTGTTAGCTGACATAGCAGTTTTCAAGTGATAACTCCATCTTGCTATTTAAAGTAATAGCAAAACCCAAACCTTTCTTTTTCCAGTGTCCGTTTATAGATGCAGGCTACAAGACAGCCTTCTCACCTTCTTAGAGGAGGAGTGAATGACTCTCAGGAAGGAACGCAAAGGGCCAGCCTTTATTAGAGATGTGGCCTCTTCCAGGCAGAAAGGCCAAACAGGGCGTGAGCCCAAAAGGCAAGCTTCAACAGGAGAACCACCTTTGAGGGCACACATGAGAAGAGATGCTCTTTTGTTTTTGCAAACAGGTCGGCATAGGAGACAGAGAGGTGGATGCAGTTGTCAAACCATTTTTCCTGTGGTTGTCTAGCCCCCAGGTAGCCAAACCTCAGGTGTGGGCTAGAGAACCCCATGCACCAAGAGAAGGATTCTGCCATATTGGGGGGGTCAGAATGGTGCATTCTGCATTAGCTAGATGCCACACTTCACAGGAAGTCATCACTAGGCGGGAGAGGATGTAGTATCCCATTGACTAGCAGTTGCCACATCCCATGAGGGCACAAATTGGGCATAAAAGTGGCACCCCTGGCCCTCAGACCTCAGATCATGTCTGTACTGAAGAATGCACTGTAGAAAGACTACACTGCTGCTCATTGCACCCAGCAAACTGAGAGGCTGCACCAAGACTGGATTGTATCTGCTGCCACTTGGCAAAGAGTGGACTGTGCCATGGTGCCCTACTCAAGGAAATGTCATCCCGAGCCTCAGACAGAAGAAGGGAATCAAAGAGTCAATTGGCTGACATCCTGTTAGAGTTAAAAGGGCATAAAAGCTGAAAAAGCCTGCCTTTGTGAGTTGGTAGCCAAGAATGCCTGACTGCCACTGACCACCAAAGTGCAGCCTGGGAGACCGAGTCCCAAACTCAAAAGTGAGCACAGAGTCTGCTGGACCCTGCAGCGTTGTTGGAGTACAGTTTGGTTGCCCTGCAAAGACGTTACCAGCAGTTAAAGTAATCAGAGACCAGAATACCAGTGGCAACTGTTGCTTGGCTGGACTTTAACTGGGTTTCAAGGGATGTCGACCCTTGAGACCAAAGACGACCCACCATGTTCATGGACTAAGGAGTAGCCCAGGAAGACCTCAATCACCAGATCAGCATCCCTGCCTCCTTCAGCATCTTCAGCATCCTGTATCCCTTGAATCAGGACCATTCCATTGAAGGCAATGGCGGTTTGCTCAAAGAGCCTGGAACTGGACTGGGGACTGTTTTGACTGTGAGGAGACTGTCCAACCAAGCCTCTTTGGCCTCTGTGACTTGCTCCCTGCCAGAGTTGGTCATTCAAAATGCGCAGGAGTAGAAGTATACAGCTTGATAAAAGTTTTCCAAAGTTTCAAAAGTTTGATCGGGAGCATGGTCCATTACACTGATTTATTACATTGTGTGAAAAAGCAGTGATTTATTGTTTCTTAAAACATTAATACCTCCAGGAACCCTCAGATGGATTTTTGTCATTGAGATGTCATTCTGAAAATAAAAATACAACCTATTTTTATAAATTGGTGTCGGATTTTTATCGTATCCAGTTTTTTTCTTATTTTACTGTTTTGGTTATTCTTAATGCTTTACATTTGTTCCTTGGATAAAGCCTGACTCCTCAACGCCACAACTACCCAGGGTTGATCAATGGCTTTTCAAACTAATCTGACTGGACCCAGTACAGGCAGTCAGTTTATTACCCAGCGAGGCCTTACAACCACAAAAATACACTTGTCTTTGGCTAGTGCCTGTAGCACTGGAACAGGTGTTTAATCGCGGATATAGCCCACTACAGCAGGCTATAGGGGTATACTAAAACTCTTCCTCAGACAGGCATATTTAACCAAGCGGTGGTCCACATGATTGCTTTGTAAATGTCCTACTCCTTAGACACAAAATGCCCTGCTCTTGGAAATGCATTGATAAGCTACTGATTCCTGATATCTGCTAGCGGATTGGTAGCTCTTTTAACTGTCGTGTAGCAAGAGTGTCAATGGGCTAAAAATAATACAACAAAAATGGGCATCCCTTTCCCTGGTTTGTCTGTCAAAAAAGATATGATTGGGGTGCAGGCTGCCCGTTCCACTTCTAGGTGCTGGTGCCACGTGTTTGTGGATAGAAGATCCAATTAAAAATTATATTACATTTATATTGTGCTATCATTTTTAGTGTACCTCACAATGAATGCATGGATGCTGATCGTGATTAATCATCACTTATATAGGGGATCAATAAGGGAGTGAGAGGAAGAGGATGAGAAATTGTGTATAGTTTCTATAACTTCCATTTTTGGACTTCCACTAAGAGCTCAGGGGCAAATAGGAGGCTCTTGAGGGGCTTAGGGTGGGACACGGCCAGCCCAGTAATGTCATAAGGTGTAAGAGGGGACGCAATGTCCCTTTTCTGCCCTCAAAGTTATGTCAAATAGACATCCATGAACAAAGTAAATACAATATGCTTGTAAAAGCATTGAAATGTATTGTTCTTTAATGAGGTGAGACTTCAACTCTTTTCTAAATGGGAGCAGGATTGAGTCGGTACTTATGGATACAGGAATGTTGGTCCAGCTCCTGGGTGCATAGATAGAAAAATCTTCTGTCTTTTTACACTTCCTAGTCTGTAATCTAAAGGAGCCCTAGCTGTGGGTGTGCAAAGAACCACCAGAGATGGCTAGTTTGGTTAGCATGGATATTCCTTGCAATAGCTTTGTAATGATGCAGCACATTTTGAAGATGATGTGGGCTGGCAGGGGGAGGCAATGTAGTTCCATAAGAATGGGTGTGATGTGATCATATGTCTTTAAGTCCTAAATGAGATGTACAGTAGAATGCAGGATGCCCCTAAAGGGTGCCAGTGTGGAGTCCAGAAGGCCAAGACATAAGACATAAACACAATCCAGGTGCAAAAGTATGGGGGCTTGATTAGCAGATTTGAAGTTGCTTTCTGGAAGTCATATTTTTGTTTCTTTAGAAGAGACAGCTGGTACCAGGCCATCTTTGTTTTTTAGCAATGTGGTCTTTGAGGGTGAGGGTGGTGTCCAGGGTGAATCCAAGTGAGTGGGAAATCAGTGAAAGTTGGAATTCAAAGCTGTCAAAGTTCATGTTTATTGAGCCAGGTTTGTACTACATATTGTTTATTGTTCTTGTCAAATAACAGGAATTCTGTCTTGGTTGGGTTAAGCTTCAGTCAGATGATGTACTCTAATCTTACTGAACTGAGTTGAAAGTTTTGGCTGTAATGGCTGAACTGATTTAAATTTATAAAAATGATATTAGGATGAGGTCTCTCTGTTAGGAATCACTTACATCTAGCCGACTTCCTACCAGAAATACAGAAAATAGACCTTATTGTTTTAAAGGACTCTCACTCACACAGGTCTTCTGCATGCTTCCTCTTTGAGTACTATGCCTGGCACAAATAATATTGATGGGGGCTCAACCCTACTTTTGGAGGAAGCACTTTGATGGTAGTCCTAAAGACCTGAGGGTTAAAATAATCTTCAGATGTATCCCAATCACTTTTACTCACGGGTGGCAAGCAACGCTTTACAAATGCACCATACATTACAATACATTACTTATAGGGTACCTTTGGAAGGTTAAAATAGGGTGGAATGTATGAGGGCACTCTAATGGCTCCAACATCCATAGGCCAACCCACCCAGCAGCATAGGTTGCACTGGGTGTAGGACTCAATGATGAAGCATGCCACACATCTGTGTGTGTGAGAGTCCTGTTAAAAATAAGGAATATTTTTACCATTTCTTTTTTTTTATAAATATTTTTATTTCAGAGAATTCAATGATCACATGGTCAACAACATAAATATTGAATGTAAAACATAAGATATGCCTCTTAAATACAACTATAACATATATGGTACCATATACATTTCATACAGCATATTACATATTACATATCATATATTATTAAAGGTGAATTTATAAAATACCATCTAGGGGAGAATAATGACAAAGTAGCCTCCTTAATATTACAGGATAATATATACCACTAATGAGTATTGCACCTTTTGTATTGCACCTTGCCCCGTAGGCCAACCTATTTCCAAGATAAAAAGATTTATGTTAAATCATGACTTCTTACTCGTTGTTAAGACAGAAACCTCCACAACAATTTATACTTAGAATATGAGCCTGACTTTAAGGCATACCTCTTTTCCATTCCCTCAACCCTGTGCATTTTGTTTAACCACTGTTGGAATGTTGGGGTAGATTCTGTTCTCCGATTCTGCAATATTAAAGATCTAGCAACTAGTGTAATAATAAATAGCCATTTTGCCTATAGAGGACTAGTGCGCATATCTGGAGAGTATCCTTAAGCAGCAGTCTGTGCATCTATAGCTGTCCCTGGTTCCAGACAGTGGAAGCAAAATATCTCATTACTATCCCAGAACTGTTTTATTTTTGGATAATCCTATGAAATAATGTGGATCCAACTCCCTTCCACTTGTGCTAAGTATCGAAAACATGAATCAGGTACCTGAGAGTATATTTTATGTAGAAACACAGGGTCCTATATAATAACCATTTGGCATAGAATAGCATTTTTCTAAAATTAGCCCCCTTTAGTAGTGTCACATTATAATTATTAATCTTATTCCAGGCTGTCAGCAAAAGCTGGATGTTTGCCTTGGTCTGCCACTTATCCCGCGCTTTCTGATAGATTTCCATAGTACTATTCTTTCTAAGGACAGACATCCAGCAACTGACAGACCTACATGTGCTAGACTCTATCAGGTCTTCTGTAAGGTCTGTAAGCCTGACACAAACGCATCCAAATCAAAATATTTTTGGAAATGTCGGATCTGTATATACGAACATTGTAGTGCATCCTCAAACTATTCAATACCAGTCTAACTCTTCCAAACATCTCTATTAATAAAGTTGAGAGCCATACTATAGCCATTATTTTTCCATTTTTGTATAATATGTCTCTCTATCAAGAGACGGTTGCCTACATATATATCAACTAGGTGTATAGTAGCATTAATTAAGGGTATATTATAAAACTTAAATAATAAATAAGGATTTTTTTTTCTGTTTCTGGTAGGAAGTAGGTTAGATGCAAGTAATTCCTAGCAGAAGGGCCCTCCCTATATAATCCCTTATAAAAGGCTTTAGGGAAGCTGGGGTGTCCCTCCACAATCTTTCCCTCTCCTCCTTTGTGATTTCAGTTTTACATTTAGTCAAGTGAGAGATCGGCTATTCTTTATAATTTGTCTTCAAAGTAGCGACTTCATCACAAAAATGTTGCCAGGGAGCAAACAAACTGATGATGACAGAGTGACTAATGACACAAATAAGTGTAAAGATGGAGCCTGAGGGATTAAATGCTTTTCAATTCCTTAAATGTATTAGCTGGCCTTATGGCTTTTTTTTTGTACACTTTCTTACGAACAAAAGCATTTTTCTTTAAATATGCAACTTTTCCTTCAAATTTAATTTAATACTTCTGTAGCCATTCTTAAGGGGCACAATTTAGGCCAATTGACAGCATACATTCCACATTGTTGTCAGTCTCATTCAATATGAGGACATTATTACCATCAAATTTGAAAGATGTTTCTACAAATATTGCAACCCTAATGTGTAATATCCAACTGATCAATGTCAAGGGGAACATTTTAATCAATCTAAATGACTTTATATCATCTACTCCATATAGGGCTCTTCTCATGCTGAAAGATTTCTATCTAGAAACACTAAAATCCACTGCACGCCTTCTTAGTATAATGTCTTTCTCCATATCTTATCCAACTAATGCAAGCAATGTTATTCATCACCTAACTTGTTACATGTATTTTGAGTTTGTACAGTGACTTAGGGACTGATTACGATTTTGTCGGATGGATTATTATATCATAACGGTGACGGATATCCCAGCCACCGAAATATCAGTCCTATAGGATATAATGGGATTTATATTTTGGTGGACGAGATATCCGTCACCGTTGTGACAAAGTAACCTGTCCGCCAAGATCGTAATCAGGCCCTTAACCCGTAGGCGTGTTTTTTTTATGTCTATTTAAAACATTATTTAATCTTGAGACACTTTCTTTATAACCCTAACTAAACAAATATTGCGATACAGTGGTTATTATTCCAAATATGGGTATTCCTCTATATCTGCCTTTTCTTTTAATTTCAGATGGTCTAGTTGCTCTTCAAAATGCTGTAAATCAAACTGCTATGATTGTTTCTGTTTTTTGATTACCTGGAAATAAATGTTTGTACTAACCTACACAGTTGTTAGGTATTGCTATTTATTGTTACTTGTCAATACTCCCAATACTTCATGATAAATACTAATTTAATCCAAGTCTATGCATAAATGCTTTAAGATGGACTGAATTGCACTATGAAACTTCACTGGGTGGAGTCTGCACTGTATAAAACAATTCTTTAAAAACAGTGAAAGAGTGCTGCTATAACGAAACTTTGTGCTATGGGGTGTACAGGCCCATACTTAACTGATAAAATCAGGTCTGCACATCCCATCAAACAAAGAGCCATAGGTAAAGCCAGCAAAGGCTCTAGGCAACCTTTATGACACAGCGGTAGTTCAGGGCTTTGCCAACTGTTAGACCTGTGTGCCTAATGGTGGGCTTCCCCAAAACGTTTTGCCTTCACCCTCTATTTTTTCTGAATTTCTTTTTGCTGAACAGTATACTCTGTGACCTTTCCCACTACTAACCAGTACTAAAGTTCTTGTGCTCACACCTTGAAACATGGTAAGACTGGCTTACACCTGATTGGCAGATTAAATCTCCTTATAAGTCCCTAGTAAAGTAGTATAACTTATACCCAGGGACTTTAAATTGAAAGGCTACTAGTGGGCCTGCAGTACTTATTGTGCCACACACTTAAGTAGCCCTTTAAAACATGTCCCAGGTCTGACATTGCAGCCTGAATGCAGTTCTAAACTGTCAATTTGACTCGGCAAAAAAATTACCTCACCAAACCTTAAACTCCCCTTTTGTTACATATAAGTGAACCCTAAGGTAGGCCGTAAATAGCCCATAGGACAGGGTGCATTTTAATTAAAATGATGGACATATACTTTTAAGTTTTGCATGTCCTGGTAATGAAAAACTCATAAATTCATTTTTCACTAATGCGAGACCTACCTCTCCCATATGATAACATTGGGTTGCTTTATTACATTCAGCAAGTGCTACCTTGTGATTGGGAACAGGTTGAAATTCCATGTTTGGTGTTTAAGAAATTTTAGTTTCAAATACTCTTTAATGGTAACATCGGATTTTAAATTACAATTTTGAAATGCAACTTTTAGATTTTAGCATTTTCCTGCCATAACAATGTTGTGCCTGCAACCTGTTTCTGGGTCACATGACGGGTGTAATGGACAGTTGAACTTCTTTGTTTATTCCTCCCAGACAGTCACACGACAGAGGTTTAGGTGTGCCTGTATGGGCCATTGCTGGCAGGATGGAGAGGGGAGCTGTACACAGCCCCACTTGCAAATCAATAGACTGTGCCCTGCCTTTGCACAAAGGACTTGACACCCCTTTATTGCTCAAGCAGCCAGGCTGCAGCCAGGGCATGGAAGGCAGGAAACTTCAAGAACTTGAAAGGGAATTATCTAGAAACGTCTCTTACTTCAAAGATGGCATCATGTATAAAAATAGGACTCTCAGACTCACTCTTCAGTACACCTTCTGGACCTGTGGAGGGACTCTCCGAGGACTGCATTCTTTTGTGGCCTGCTGTGTGCTTCAGAGGACTGCTTTGCTGCATCTGAAAGGACTGCTTTGCTTCCTGAAGCCCTCCTTGAACCCTCAGAGGCTTGCCCTGCTGCTTGAGCCCTGCTCCACAAGTTGAACCCAGACAGCCAAAATCCAAAACTTGGTTAAAAGCTGCCCTGAGAACCAAGAGGAGACTGGAATCAACCTGCTTTTCCAGCTGCTGCTGCATTATTCTCTGCGGCAGCAGCCCTGTTCAATGGTCCTTCATAGAAGTGCTATACGGCTTCATGGAGCCCTTGTCGCCTATGCCCTCCAGCCTTGTCCCACTGGAGATTTTCAACTTTCAAATAAGAGACTAAGTGCAAATGTGGAAATCTTCACTGCAAATTTGCCAGGGGTTCCCTGATGATGACATTAACTGCAGCCTCGTCAAGCTGAACTGCTTCCTTCTCAGAGCATTTTTCTTGAAATGTCTTCTATGTATGAAGGTAAGTGAGAACCAGGCCCAATCCATTTTTTGTATCCAACTCACACTCCAATCCCGTTCAGCCATATATTTCGACTAGATGTGACTAGATGTCAGAGTTTTGCTGTTTGAATTTGTAGGTGCCTGTTTTTACCTTAAATTAAAAAATTCATAACTCCAGTTCTATTGATTAGATTTATGTCATTTTGGCTTTCAAATAATTTATAAAAATGCACTCTATTTGTCTAAAATGTGTGGGATTTCTCTTGTGTTGTGGTTTCACTTCATTATTGTTTGTGTGCTGGATAAATATTTTACACATTGCCTCTAGGTTAAGCCTGACTGCTTTTGTGCCCAGCTACAAGAGGGTTAAGCATAGGTTAATTTAGTGACTTTAGTGGTTCACCCTGATAGGGATTGTGGCTGTTGCTTAAACAAGGTTAACACTTCGCTTAACTAACAACCCAAATCCTCACACCAATGCTTAAAGCTAGATGTGCATACTTTTCCTTGGAAACATTTTCATTCAATATGTGTTCATGTGTCATGTTATTAGTTCATCTTTGTTGGAAATAACCATCTTTTGTGTGATATTTCCTGAGATTTTGCTTTCTGTAGCTGAGTCAGTTTTTGATGGCCATAGGACTCTACGTTCTTCACCCTGCTAACCAGTGATAAAGTGCTTATGCTCTCCATTTTAAATATGGTAAAATTAACATAAACGTAATCAGCACACTAGATGTACTTGTAAGACTCTAATATATGAATGAATGAATGAGATCATTTATAAAGCGCACAGCTACTCAAACAGGGTGTCCGGGCACTAATGGTCCCCATCTATCCTGCGACCGCCCCTAGCTGCAGAGAAAACCAGGTTTTGAGCAGCTTCTTGAAAACGGCGAGGTCCATCACAGTTGTGAGGGACAGCGGAAGAATATTCCAGGATTGGGCTCCCAAAAACCCAAAAGAATTACCTCCAGATCGGGCGCAGTATATTCTAGGCACAGAGGCAAGGCCCACTGAGGATGACCTCAAAGTTCTCGACGGCGCAATTTGGAAACTCTACTTCTGAGATACTCGCAACACCGCCTTGCAGAGCTTTGAATAATAACACCAGCGTCTTAAACCTAATTCTCTTTTTTACTGGCAGCCAGTGTAGTGCCTTGAGGTGTGGGATATGTGAGTCCTGGGCTTAAGCATAAGTACCATTCTAGCAGCTGAATTTTGGACCACCTGCAGGTGATTGAGAAGGCATTCAGGGAGGCCCAGGTACAGGACATTAGCTTAATCCAGTCTGGAAGTGAACAATGCCTGGACCACGGTTTTTCTGTAGTCCACTTGTAGAAGGGGAAGACATTTCCTCAACATGCGCAAAAGGCCAAAGGAGGTGCCTACAACTGACTGGACTTGTGATCTCATCAAGAGAGGGCCGTCCATCAAAAAGCCCAGGTTTTTTACAGTATTTTGTGCAGAGAGGGGGGGTGACACATCCGCCGGCCACCAGCGTCTCCGCTCTTCTGAGGGCGAGGTGCCAAAAAAAATAATTTCAGATTTCTCTGGTTTACATTTCAGTTGATTTCTCCTTAGCCACGTAAACACCTCTGTGAGGCAAGTTCTAATCTTCTCCCCCTCAAAGTCCGAACCCTTGTCACAGTTGAAGAACACCTGTGTATCGTTGGCATAAGAAATTATTTTTGCCCCACACTCTTCCGCCAGAGGTGTCAAAGGGGGCATATATAAGCTGAAAAGTGTGGGGCTCAGTACAGAGCCCTGAGGAACCCCCACCTTCAGGCTGGGGATGGAGACTGCGAATGGCGGAGTCCAAACTTCCTGGCTTCTGTTGTCAAGGAAGGAAGTAAGCCATTCTAACGCAGAACCACCTATTCCCAGTTCCAACAGCCTCTCCAGGAGCCTGTTATGCGGGACGGTATCAAAGGCCGCCGATAGTTCTAGTAGAATTAGAACAGCTTTACCCTCCTGATAGAGCTTCTCCTTGACATGTTCAGAGACCTCCAGCAGAGCAATTTCAGTACTATAGTTCACTCTGAAGCCAGACTAGCTGATGTGAAGACGGTTATTTTTTTCAACATAGTCAGAGATGACTGAACTCACATATTTCTCCAGAACCTTAGAGAAAGATGGCAGTAGTGATATGGGCCTGTAGTTTGCTAGTACTTTGGGATCAGCAGAGGGCTTCTTGAATAGCAGCAGAATATTCGCATGTTTCCAAATGGACGGCATATGGTCAGCAGCTATAGAGGAATTGGGCACATTATTGACCACAGGATTTAAGACCGCAGCCACCGAAGCCAGCAATTTAGCTGGGCAAGTGTCAACAGGAGAACCTGACTTAAGACCCCTGATGATAGCTAGGGATACTTTCAGTGGCAACCGAGGAAACTGTAGGAGAGCAGGAATATCTCCTGAAGGAAACTCTGCAATAGGGGCTAATCTGTCAGGATCATCCTCGGGAGAGCCCCTGGCGAAGGAGCCCTGCATAGTCATTATTTTCCTGCGAAAGAAGGTCGCTAGATGGTGAGTCCATTCCGTGGAGTGAGGGAGATCTCTAGCCACTGACGACGGGGCAGAGAAGGTTTTAACAATTTTAAAGATCTCCTTGTCTTTATTATTAGAGGACTCAATTTTATCTATCAGATAGCTTTTTTTAGCAATATGGACTTTAGATAGTAGGACTTCAAGGCCACCTTATATTTGAGTTTGTCATCAGGTTTATAGTATTTTCGCCATTTCCTTTCTAGATGTTTACAAGCACTTTTGCTCATTTTCAGAAGATCATTAAACCAGGGGGCTGAAGATCTAACTTTCTTAGTAGTGAGTGTAGTCAGCGGAGCTAACTCATGAGCGCTATGTCGCACCTAAGCATCTAGTTGAAATGCATCCCTCTCTGGATTCCCTGAGAGGAGGGAGATGGACGATTCCAGCGCCTCCCTTAAAGCTAACGGTAGAACTCTGTGAAAATATCTGAACCTGCTTTCCCTTTTATTAGCAGGATTTTGACCGCCTCTCCCCACCCTAAACACCCTAAAATTGATGAGACAATGATCTGACCATACCATAGGAAGAGGCAAATCAACCTCCAGCTCTACATTAGAGAAAATCTGGTCGAGGGTGTGGCCGGCACTATGCGTAGGATGAGAGACACAGGGAAAAAGGTTAGAGTCTGAGAGAGACTCAGTCAGGGAAATTACTTCGGACTCCCAAGGTTTATCCATATGAATGTTGAGATCCCCTAACACCAGGAAGTGACTGTACCTAAGTGCCTGGGGTGCAATCGCCTCATTAATGGATCTCAGAAATACACCAGCAGGGCCAAAGACCAGCGTTTCATGTTTCTGCAGCGATCGCGTGTTCAGCAGCAGTGCCTTAAATTTCTCCTCATGCCTGGCCTTATCGTAGCCCCAAACACTGTTAACTGCCCCCCGTGGGTGACTCTTAGCCCCACCAGGAAAGACCCAATTACATTATAATGCGCACATTTGAAAACTTCCCACTCCCCGTCCCCACTGGCAATGTCGTGCCGTACCTAGTCTGTGAAGCGTGGCTCCATCATACCGTCTTCTCTGCTCAGAGCCCCTAACCGAACAGGCAGCATAGCCGGCACTGGATGCCTCCGGGACACTGACGAGCACAGACAGGCTTGCCTTAGGCACCCCAGCGGCATGCCAGCAGATCGCCCGCGCAGCGCCTCTGCTTTTAAGCATGAGGACTAGAGCATGCATAACCAAAGATGGTGCCTCTCCGCATCCTCAGCGAGAAGAGAGGGGCAGAACTATATGGAAAGAACCCTGAAGTCCCAGTTCCCACCTCCCCAGTGCACAGCAGATTCAGCAGCCATAAAACAGTGAAACAATAATAAAACTTTAAAGCACCATCACATATTCAACATAATTAAGGCTTTACAGGATAAAACGTAAAAACACCAGAATGGCAGCGAGGGGGTGCAGGTTAGAATTAGACAGAGGCCAACTGCATCCACTTGTGATCTCATCAAGAGAGGGCCGTCCATCAAAAAACCAAGGGTTTTTACAGTATTTTGTGCAGAGAGGGGGGGTGACATATCCGCCGGCCACCAGCGCCTCTGCTTTTAAGTATGAGAACTAGAGTGCGCACAACCAAAAATGGCGCCGCTCCACATTCTCACTGAGAAGAGAGGATAAGAACTATACGGAAGGAACCCGGAAGACCCAGTTCCCACCTCCCCAGTGCACAGAAGATTCAGCAGCAGTAAAACAGTGAAACAATAATAAAACTCAAAAGCACCATCACATATTCAATATAATTAAGGCTTTACAGGATAAAAAGTAAAAACACCATAATGGCAGCGAGGGGGTGCAGGTTAAAATTAGACATTTAGCCAGAGCCTGTAAAATTAAATGCTACCAGTGGGTTACAGCACTTAATGTACCACCCCCTAAAGTACTACTCCAAAGCATATCCCCAGGCCTGCCATTGTGTGTGAAGTTTAAACCTGCCATTTTTGACATGACAAAATACACCATTTGTCAGGGTCTACCTTTCCTTTATAGCACTTATAAGTCACCTCTCGATTAGGCCCTAATTGTCTTTGGCACAGAGTGCACTGTGTTTTAAAAAGTAGGATATGTATATTTAATGGTTAACTTGTTCTGGAAGTGAAAAAACCCACAAAGTTGTTTTTGTAGCAAGTCTGGCTCTCCCAAAGGAAAAAAGCAGGGTTACATTATAGCAACTTATAATGCTTAATTTCAGTTTGTGAGTACTTATAAGGTGATTCAAGGACTGATTTAAATGGTAATTTAAAATCAATTTAATGGTAAAATCATATTTTATATTACTATTTTGAAAATGACACTTTTAGAAAGTTTGTCCTTTTTCTCCTTAAGGAAAATGTGCCTTTTAGCCAGTGTCCAGTCCCATACAGTGGATACAAGGCTTGAGTGTGGATGGGTGTTGTCTTCCCTGAGCAGGTTGGCCTTTGAGGATGTGCCCAGCCCCCTCATGTGCTTCAAAGGGTGCCTACCCTGTCACTGACAGATATAGCTCACAACTCAGGGAGCTCTACACCTGCAAGCGCCATTTTGGTTAGCGCTCTAGTTGCTGGTAGACGTCAGTTGCCAGCCTATTTAGGAGGGGCAATGCAAGCGCGTAGTGCGCGAGCGCAGCGGGTGTGTCGATGGCGCGCCGGAGGCGCGCCAGAGGCAAGCCCGTCTGCGCCCGTCCGCGCTCCGGTCACGCTCAGCGCCAGCCATGCTGCCCTTTCTGGTTCAGGTAGGATAACATACTCCAGGGAACAACTGTTTAGTATTGGTGGGAGGACTAATGAGGAGATACACCAAGCAGCCCCGCCTCGGGGTAGAGTGGGGTTGAGAAGCGGCCTGATCAATTGCAGATAGCTGATAAAACATTATCTGGAGATATCAAACACACTAGAGGATATGGATCTGGACGTATTATTTCTCACAGAGACCTGGACCAGTACCAACTCCTTGGTCGAGCTAGGTCTCGCATGCCCAGAGGGATATAAAATCTTTCATAAACCTAGGGCCTCTGGAAGAGGAGGAGGGGTTGGGGTTATATATAAAGAAATTTGGAACTTTGCACCATTTGTGGTTGATGAAGTCGCAGGGATTGAGACATTAGGTTTCTCAATACATGAGACAGGGGGAAGGCTGCTATCCGGAATGGTATGTTATAGACCTCCTGGGCTTGACACACAGTATCAAAGACTGTTGGACATCATTGCTGACCTGACTCTTACGCACTCCAGAATGATGGTTCTGGGGGATTTCAATCTATGGGATAATGGGGCACTAGGGAACCATCTGAGAGACTTGAGTCAAACCTGTGAGAACTTTAATTTACATCAGCTAGTTCAACAACCAACTCACCGAGATGGGCATGTGCTGGATCTGCTGTATGCAGACCAAACAGAGACAGAGGTACTCAGTGTACTGCCCCAGAGCTGGACTGATCATTCGCTAGTCTATTTTAAAATTACAATACCCAAAGCAGTGAACAAAAACATCAATCCAATGACCTTTCGGATGGGCAGAGACTGGGCCAAACTATTAAGAAACAGATCAGTCCCACTATTTCCGAAGCAAACCTCTTTTACCCCTGGTGATTCGGTAGATAGGAACTATCAAACCTACTGTCAATATATCACCGATACTCTGGATTTAAGAGCACCTATAAAAAGGATCAAGAATAGGCGCAAACCTTCAGCTCCCTGGTATAGCGAGGAGCTGAAACAAATGCGAATCACATGCAGACAGGCTGAGAGGAGATGGCGGAAGCTCTACTCTGAGTCAGACAAGATAGTGCTGAGATCAGCACAGGCCCACTATAAGGAGGCCATCGCCAAGTCCAAGGCACTCTATCTAGCTAATTCCATTCTAAACGCTTCAAATAGCTCAAAAACCCTTTTTAATATTGTAAGGGATCTTTCCAGTCCTGCCTGCATGAGTAATAAAGTGACGGTGTCACAGCAACTTTGCGATAAGATTGCCACCCATTTTGAAGATAAGATTGCTAAAATTGTTGGAGGGCTTGACCAAGACAACGTCAGCCGCAGGGACGCTCTACCTCAGCTATTAGCAGGGGAACCCTGGGCAGAAACATCCTTGGAATGTTTTCCATCGCTTACCAAGGAGCTCTTCGATAGCTCTGCCCAAAGTGTATCATCTGGGTCCCCTTTAGACCTCCTCCCACATAAGATCTGGAAGAAATGCGGGCAAGAACTATTTCCCTGGATGCGACAGATTTGCAGTCAGTCTCTAGAAGAAGGGGTGGTTCCAGAGGTCTGGAAGCAGGCAGTGGTAACCCCCCTGCTTAAAAAAACGTCTCTGGATCCTACTGATCCGGCAAACTTTAGAACCATATCATTACTGCCCTACCCCATAAAAATTATGGAGAAAGTAGTCTCTATCCTGCTATCTAGAAGAGAACAACTTGTTAGGGATCAGTTCGGCTTTCGTCCAGGTCATGGGACGGAAACAGCCTTGGCAACCGTATTGGACAATCTGCGAATGCGAGCCGACAAAGGGAATTCTTCAGTATTAGTGCTGCTAGATATGTCGGGCGCTTTTGACACGGTGAGCCATGCAGTGCTGTTGGGAAGGTTGGAGAGAGTGGGGGTAAAAGGCCGAGCCCTGAAATGGTTACAATCATATTTAACAGAGACACAACAGGTGGTAACCATGACACCGTTTGCCTCCTCTAAGTCCCCGGTCCGCTATGGAGTACCACAGGGCTCGGCGATAAGCCCCATTCTCTTCAATATATACCTGCGCCCATTGATCCCTCTAATAAAATCATTTGGAATTGACCTGGTCAACTATGCCGACGACACCCAACTGGTCTTCTCTCTGGAAGGGAACGGTGCAGTGACCATGGACACCTTTCAGGAGTGTATGCGCCAGACCTCTGGCTGGCTTAAAGGAAATTCGCTGCAATTCAACGGGGGAAAAACAGAAGTGGTTTACTGCTCCACTGCCAAAGTGGCACACCATCTGCCGCTGGAGTTTAAACTCACCCCTGGAGATGATCCATTGTCTCCAGTTAAGACCGTTCGTAATCTAGGTGTCCTGATTGATGACAATCTTCTTAATGGTATCACAGGCCAACAAAACAATCAGCGTGTGCTTTGCTTTATTAAAAGCACTCCGGAAGATCCTTCCCTTATTACCGGACGAGACCAGACCCCTTGTAGTAAGGAGTATAATTCTGAGCAGACTGGACTACTGCAATTCCCTATATTTGGGAGCCCCGCAGTATATCCTGCAGGGGTTGCAGAGAGTCCAGTCCATAGCAGCAAAGCTGGCACTAAAAAGGCAACGCAGATCCTCTGCTACTTTAGCCCTGAGAGATCTACACTGGCTACCTGTCAAGGAAAGAGTCAGTTTTAAATCTCTGTGCATTGTGTTCAGAGCGGCACATGGTACGGGCCCCCTCTCCATGCAAGACAGATTTATAAGGTATAAGCCTGTAAGACCTCTTTGGTCCTCCAGTGCTAACCTGGTTACAACTACCAGATTTAAAAAAACAAGAATGGGCGGCAGGGCTTTCGGCACTGTGGCCTCCCGCCTCTGGAATGACCTCCCCCTGAGGATCAGACAAGCAGACACCTTGCTATACTTCAGGAAAAGCCTGAAAACATGTCTATTCCCTAGGAACGACAGCACTGCTACCTTCTGATAACAAGGCCCGTTGGCCGATGAGATCATCTGATAAGTAACAGCGCCAGGATACCCGCAGGGTGACAGTATGCGCTATATAAGAATATAATACAATACAATACAATACAACTATGCCTGCCTTCCTTTGTCTTCCTAGTCAGCTTGGCTTCAAACCAAATGGGAGGGGGATCTATTTCAGAACTGGCATGGAGTGACCACAAGGGAAGGTTTGCCTACTCCCATAACCACACCTCTGAGTGGGCAAAGGGAACCCAGACCAAGAGAAGAAGGGTTTTGCCATCTTGGGTTTAGGTAGAGAGGAGCACAATGGGATATTTTACAGTAAAGCACACAGGAAGGGCTGCAAAAGTGGGTTAGGTCATCCCTTGGGACCTTTACCCCCTTGGTTAAAGAGTAGCCAGGACTTTTGCTAACCTACAGGCTGACACTGGGAATAAATGTGGTAACCCCAGTACCCTCTTCAGAAAACTTCTGGATAAAGTGAAGAATCAGAGGAAGGATTACCATGCTGTCTGAAGAACCCGAAGGAAGACTGGACCTGCTTGCCTTGAACCCATGACCACAGAAATGACTCTAACGGTCAGGTGGCTGACCTCCTGTTTTAGCAACAGGGACACAACAAGCTTTCAGAGGTCTTTTCTCCAGCTGCCCAGCTGCCCAGATGACCAGACTCAACTGGATCTGCTCAGTTCTCTGCTGGTGGCCTCTGCTGGAGTTATTCTTAAGTTTTGTCCCCAGGGTCCTAGACCCTTGACTGGTGTCAAAGTGTACTTCACCTAATGTTTCCTGAAACCTGGGACTTTTTGCCCACATTTTGCTTTGAGAACTGACAGAGGACCGGGTTCAACAAGCCAGGCCGATTCAACAAAGGTACGACGCTGCTGGTCTAGAGATTCAAGTTGCTCCTGATATGTTTATTTCTGCAGCAGCAAATCTGATCCATCATGAACATGCATAGAAGGTGCTGTTTGGCCTTGTGATGCCCTCTTCAGCTACAGCTTGCAGCCTTGCACCACTGAAAGAATCTGAGTTCCATAAAAGTGACTAATTCCATAGGTAGAAATGTTTACCAAGCTAAGGCACGAAAAATATGCAGTTCAGTAAGGGACCTTCTCTGTGTGTGACATTCAAATTTCTCCCACTTGTAGCTTTCCTGCCAAAAAGGAATGGCTTCACTAAGACCTTGACAGTGGCTGTCCGATGACTTGGAGCCCTCATCAGCCACAGTCTGCTGTCTTGCCCCACCGTGGATTGTCAACTTCCATCAAAATTACTAAATGCCTGATTATGAGTTTGGTGCCCACACTGCCAAACTCCACCACCGCCCGCCCGCCGGATTGCAAGTTGCGATTCGGGCAGGCGGTCCTGTGGTGGCGGGCCCACAGTGCTGCCTTTCAAAGGCTCATTGGAGAGCCTTGGAAAGGCAGCACTGTGGAACCATCAAAGCGCTTTACAACACGGCATGGACTATAAAGTCCATGCTGTGCAGGAACTGAGGGCACAGAAAGACCAGGGGGTACACCATATGCCCCCCTGCATGCATACCTGTGCACCCCTGTGCACTGAGGCACCAGGAGGCCTTTAAGGGCCCCCATATGTTCCTCACTTCCATTCTTTTCATGGCAGGCTCACTGCCAAGAAAAGGAGGATAACATATTATGGCCTCAGACTGCTGCAAGACTGCCAGGGATTGCTGATACCTGGCACTAGCCACAGTCATATGGGGGTCTAACCACCCACTCATAATATGGCAGTCGGACCACCGGTGCAGCACACCGCCATCATGGGTTTGGCGGTCCATCTGACTGCCAAACTCATAATCAGGCCCTAGTTCAGAATGTAAAATTGTTCTCAAGAATGTACCTGGTCCTTGTATCTGACCCGCGCTCCATCGTGGTGAGCCTTAAAACGTACCCTTGTCCCAGTCAAGCACAGACAGATGACTGTGGTTGGTGCTTAATGCTTTTTGTGCTATTTTGAACGTTACATTTTAAAAATTGTTTTGGATTTTTTTCTGTGTTGTGTTTTCATTTTAGTACTCTTTGAGGGCTACATAAATAACTACACATTCCCTCTAAGTTAAGCTTGGCTGCTTTGTGCCACGCTGACAGAGGGTTACACACAGGTTTGTTTTGTGTTTTTAGTGGCTTAACTTGACAACAAGTGGGATTATCATTTGAGATGTGTTCTCACCCCCTCAAATAATACTTAAATTGCACACAATCGTCAATGAAATCTACCAGTACAAGAATGGCACATTCTGCTCGAACCTACCCTGCAAAAGCCAGGATATGTGATCACAAATAAACAAAGTGCAACACAAGGGCTGTGCTTACAAGTTCTCTAAAAGCTGTGTCAGAACAACTTTGAAATTTCTCTGCCAGTGTTTTGGCTGTGATTAACTGGATTCAGACTTTGAAATTCAGTCTACCGGCTCTCTACAAGAGCCATACATATCATTATTACTTTTTCTTAATCTCCTACCTTACTGTTGCTTTAGAGTTGAAGGACATATGTTACAAATACTCTCTTTATTATTTGCAATACTCCTTACAACACTGATTTAGCTTTTTTATCTAGAACGGGCGTCTTGTATAAAAGATAATATATATCTCTGTCTTTTACATTGTCTTCCAAGGGCAAACTTGACTTTAGCAGATTCTTGAAGCAGACAGGTGAATGTAATTGTTTAAAATGTGTAAATTGTACTGGGAACATTACCTACAAACTCATTAAGTACCGGATGTCTACTACTAGTATATATTTAAAGCTCTATAGATATTGAGACCAATGAAATGAAACGTAAAAACAGGATTTGCTAAGTAGGCAATGTAATGTTTGTAATCTGCTGTTAATTAGTAAATGTGGCAATATACATAGGAAATCGTTCACACTAGTCTTTAATTTCACCAATTATTAAAGGTTATTTGGGTGATTACGCTTTTTTAAAAGGGTATAGGTGCATGCATATTTAGGCAATTGCATTAAACACTGGCAGTTGCTTAGATTAAGGATCTGATTATGATCTTGGTGGACGGGTTGCTCCATCACAACGGTGATGGATATCCCGTCCGCTGAAATCTAAATCTCATTATATTCTATGGGATTTAGATTTCGACGGACAGGATATCTCTACCGTTGTGAGGGAGTAACCCGTCCACCGAGATTGTCAGCGGGCCCTTAGAGCTACACAAGAAACCCTGTTTGTGATGTGGTTTCTTATTATGTGTGCAACTATAAGGAAAATTGCAATGGGGGTATCACGGAAGGCACATACTCAATTTCTAATAGGCTCATCTTCTATAGACTTATCTTCTATATTGCATAGCTTCAGCAGGTAAGTAAAGCGGTTTTGGAGTAAACAGTCTATTTTGATTATAATTCTTGAGGTAGCTGACTACCGATTGAGTTGACTTGTGGCCAAATTCACAAATGCAAATAAGAAAAGTCAGAAAATGACTTCAATTCTATGATTCTTTGTTAAAGAAAAATTCCAAACTTTTTTAAAATTCATTGAAGAAATACGCCTGTAATTCAGCATGTCATAGATTCCAGCTGTATTTATTTGGACATGCAGAATTTTTATAGGAGTACTTTTCACAAATCTGATGCAAAAATATTGTTACAGTCGTAGTGATTATTTTTCCTTTTTTCTATTTGGAGAAATAACACCTTCTGTGCCCCATGAAGTTTTGCATTGAACTCTCCTCACTTCTATCCACAAAGCATATTTACTTTGGTCATTGAAAGGCATAACATTGCAAACATTTTTAGGTTAGTAAACCACTTGCAAATTGATGGTGAATACCCAAAACAGAAATATTCAAACAACTATGGGCATTATTTAAAGTTTAGCGGCTGGAATACTCAATCAGAAAAATGGTGGATGTCTGGTATGCCGTGTTGCAAGTGCATTGTAGCCTATGGCACTTATAATAGGGCAGCTGGGATATCTGCCACATTTTGACGGATTATCCTGTCCTCCAAACTCTAAATAAAGCCCTATGTAACAGAAATCCTACAGAAAATACTCTTGTAGAAAACACTATCAAGCAAACAAAGCCACAGAATCACTGCCCATGGTATAAAAAGTACTAGGAGAGTCCTAATGGTGAAACAAATACTTTTCCAACATAGCCAGTTCACAAAAATCATATTCAATACTCATCTTTCAGTGATTTTTCCACTTTACACATCCTCAATGCTGCCATTGTAGGCACTACTAACCAAGTAAACATGAACTATTTATTATTTCGAAATGCATTGTTTCAATAAGAAGGCAGGATCCACAGATTAAAAATTAATGTTATCATCAAGGACCTCATTTAAATTTTGGTAGAAATAAAAAATCCTCTAGATTCTGGAGGAAATACTAAATGAGGAAAATAACCCACAAGAGGATTGCCCTCTACAATCCTATCATCAATGGAGAGGAAATTGTAGATTCTTCCCAGAATTACCTTTTCCCCTCAAAATGGGAGGAATTTCTGCTGACGCACAATATTAAAGCAGGCACCAGTTCACTGAAATCATCAGTCCAGCAGAGCCTGCTTTTAAACCTGCATATGAGTAAAAACAACCTTCAATTTCTTATATGCCTAGGAAATATAAAAGGGCTGAATTCACAAACGTTAATATGTGAGTAGTGTAAATAATTTCTGCTCAACAGATCTGTTGGAAAGATCTGCTGAAAAGATCAGTATTCTGTGCCACCTATTTTGCAATGCAAGCAGACAAATTATTGAAAATGTTATGAGATATTGCACAAAACAAGAGTCTAGTTAATATCTCAAAGGTAAATCACGTTGATTATTATTTTCAAAGAAAGCTTGCTAAGGGCCTCAGAATTCTGTACCAAGCGTTTCTTTTTTTAGCCAACCTGTATTACATGTAATGAAGTCAACAGAAACAAACACACTATTTAGAAAAGTTAGATTGAAACAGCGGATGTGTGTAATAATAATAGTAATAATATTAATAACAATAATGATAATAATGATAATAATACTGCGACTTATAAAGCACATGGCTACCTCAAACGAAGTGTCCCAGCCCTGAAGTCCAACTCCAGAGAGTTCAAAGCACTTCCAATGTATCATAAACTCTGCACAAGCTAAATAGCCATGTCTTTAATTGTTTTCAGAAAAGAGATTCCAATGGGGCACAGTTGTGGCACTAGGTAACCAAATGAGGCACGTCCAATACACACTCTGTTGACTGTGGGGATGCTGGTCAGCAGTGCCCTGGAAGATTTGAGATTCCTGGCAGGGCAATAAGGTTTCAGTTCAGGTTCAAATTTATTCATGGTTCAAAACTCCGAGGAGGTCCACACAAAATAATTTAATACAAGTTTACACAAAATGCACCTTTCTATTAAAAGCATTAAAAAAAAAAGAAAAAGTTCATTTAAGGCATACACATATTAACATCACTAACCCAGTATTTACACTAAAATCAATATAAATTTAAGAAGCATTTAAAAAGTTTAAAATTCGACAGCCAAACGATTCACTGGGAGAACAATTGATTACTGTAAGACTTCTGAAGATGATCGTACCGACAATTTCAGAAAGATAGGTCTCAACCATTTGCGGAAGTGCAATATAAGAGCAAGGCAGACAAATAAAACATGATTCAAGTCTTGAATACCATTCTGACAAAAATAGCAAACGTCAGAGTTTCCATACATTTTGAATGTTACACAGTTTAAAGGCAACATATCCAATCGTGACAGTGTGCAAAATCATCTAACCCCGAGGGCGTATTCCATGTTACATACGTTTGGACTTTTTTCATTAAAATGGTGTATTTTATCCTTTGGTAGCCCTTTTTATTACCACAAACCTCATTGTCCAACCAAAAACGTAGGAACTATGAGGCTTGTTTTAAGCAGGCCTTTATTTGGGAGATGGGAAGAGAAAGTACTACAGTTTGGTCAAGCTCAAGTTGGTATGTGATATATTTGAAGTTCCTAGAGAGTAGACTTTTGTCCTTCTTCTGCAGAAGAATATCCTTTCTCACTTAATACCTTAAAGTATCCCCTTCGCTCTTCCCAAGGCAGGGAGCACACCGTACAATCCCGCCAAGCCTTGGACATAGGCACTTTTAATTCCCAATTCCAGCTTTGGTGCTTCCACAGATACTGAAGTATTGCAAGAAGTAAGTCCTTTTAAGATCTGCCCCTCTACTTTATTCGAACGACCCATCTAGGGATGTGTGTAAACTCAGGGGGATTTTAGCCCAATAAATAGTTAAAAGGTGGGAGAAGTATCTTCCACCTGTGTCCCTATGGAATGCATCCAAACCCTTAGTATGGGACTGAGCTTTACACATGGTATTTGAAATGTGATCCCTATCATTCAAGTTGCTGCACATTATTTTCCCCAGAAAGGTAAATGTCTTCACCACTTCCACTTTTTGAAACCCAAATACCAAGGGAAGTTGTCATATTTATATTTTTTGTTAACATGGAAGCAGAGTATTTTGCTTTTAAAGGTGTTAATGCTCAAATAGTGTGCATCAGCATAATGTTGCAATGCCTCCAGTCAACTATTGAGACCCTTTGGGCTAAGATCCTTGTAGCAAGCAAATGCACAGAGATTAAAGAGAAACTCTTTGTTTCAGAGGCAACCGGTGCAGCTTGAAGAATGCAGCCCCCATAGAAGCCCATCTAGGAAGATCCAACAAAAGACAGGCCTCTCCATTCTGCACTGACTGCAGTCTTTTCAGTTGGGATTTAGACACCCCTAGACGCAAGCCATTACACTAGTCCTGCCTGGACATAAGAAGTGCCTGGACTACAATTTTCTTTGCAGACTCTGGCAGGAAACAGAAGATTTTTTTAAGTGTCTTCAAGACCCCAAAACATGACAGAGCAGTAAGTTTGCTGTGAAATTAAGCTTCTGATCAGACCAAATGCCCAGGTTTTTAACCCTGGGCTTGGGAAAATGGCCAAAAGAGTTGAGACACTAATCAGTGGCCTAGATGGACGGTTGTTTGCCCAGTATAAGAACCTCCATTGTCTCTGTGTTCAACCTAAGACAGTTGAGATCTATCCACTGGGCAACGTCCACGAGGCAAGATCTCAAGGCGGTAGTCACATTGACAGAGTTTTGTGACAGAGTGTACTAAGCTGAGTATCATCTGTGGACGTAATGATGATGTTAAAACCATGACGCTCAATGACCTCTGCCAGGGGGCACACGTATAGAGTGAATAATGTTGGATAAGATCTGAGGCACTCCCTGCCACAATGGGAAGATCTGCAAATTGAAGGGTTTTTGAAACACCTGAATTCTACACATCTATAACTTCCCACAGTGCATCGTGACCCAGTACTTTAGAAATTATAACTCTATACAGGAGCAAATGCCTTACAGGTACTTGTTACGGAGCGGCAATATGGGGGAGAGCTAATTATACCTTATTGCAAACTGGGGAAAATACATTTTTAAGGAGGCTTTTAGCAGTCCCCAACTCTACTCCCGCAAATATAGTCCATAAGGAACTGTCCGTCCCCTACATTAGCGACTACATTAGCATGGCAGCTCTTATGCTTTGGTATGGGATCTGGACTAAAGAGGAAACGAAATTTACAAAAGCGATCATAATGGATTGTTTAGCCTTAGATCACTATAAAAAAAATCCCATGGCTTCAGTATATTTACAATCTTTTAACAGAGTGCAAGGTGGAAACTGATTTTAAAGGTCCCATGATCATCCGGAAATACAGTAAAAGAGATTTAACACAGAGACTTATAAAATAAAGAGTCGCACTAAGAGTTAGGGCAGTGTGCTTTAAACAGACGATAAAATCATATTGTGAAGGGCCAGTATCACTGAGCACCCAACCATATTTATTGTTTTCAAGAAATGTACAACATAGGTTTTTTCTAACCAGACTGCGCTTGGGTACTCTCCATCACTTGTTTGCATTCCCAAAGACGGGCAAGTAGAATCGCACCCTCCCAAATTGCCCCTGTGATGGAAAATCACCACAGACGACACTGCACTTTATGCTCTTTTGCCATTTTTACAGAGATATTAGGAAATATGTTTTACGCCCACTGTTCATTGATAGCAAACTGTATTTTTATAAACAGGCTTTTAACTACATCTGTAGTTTGGAAAATGAAATGATTTTTAATGCAGTAATTGCTTTTGTACAAATGGCGATCAGAAGAAGAATAGATTATTCCCATTTGGAGGCCTTAACATATGAAAAATTCGGATCCTGAGATAAAAAATAATTTATTTTTTATTATATTGTTCTCTCTTCCCTCTAGATCCTGTATAACATCTTAACTTACCTAGCAGATTTTGTACCATATTTTAACCTATTTTTTTATCTTTTCCAATTGTCATGCACTTTATGTACTAGAATGTATCGGATTGATTAAGTATTTGGTATTTTTAATGGAATAATGTAAACTTTTTTAGAATGCTTTTATGGTTGCATTTTATAAACCAAATAAAGCTTGACTTGACCCAGTGCTTTATCTCAGCATTACCTCCAATGTGAGTTCCTTGAATAAATAATTCCATTGCAATTTTGTAGTCTCAAGAAGTCATGGCAAGGACTAATAAAAATAACATGAACGGAGCAATTCAAATCTACACATATGTATCTCTTCATGTTGGCTATTTGGATCTGAACTCAACTAAGAGAGTAAGTTGAAGGAGTTGTGCAGCACTGTGACTGGCTGCTGACTCAAAAGAGGTGTGTCTGACATGGCCCTGCATGCAGAGAGAAAGGGCACGAAGCACTATACTTGTGAAACGCAAACTCCTTTTTCAACGTGTTGTAACTGTAGGTTTTGATTGGAGGCTCTAGTGAGCTCTGGTTAGGGTAACCTATTCTATTTAATCTCAGTGCAGTAGTTTGAATAACTCCCTCGAATCTTTAAGAAGGTAGACTTGCTATGTGGCATTCTGACTGAAAGTCAACTAAGAGCAATAAAATGAGCTACAACCATTGTTTTGATGGTGTTACCCATACTGAGTGGGTCAAATATTAGTCTACATTTACTTCAGTTTACTGATTCGGTTGGAAATTGATTTTTGTAAGACTTAATGGATTGTTTGAGTTTCTGAGATATGCATTCCTCTGAGAGGTAGGATTTCCTCTGAGAGGGATGCTTTCACATGAACTCTGTGATGAGTGGGAAAGGAGCAGCAGTCTTAGCTGTAATACCAATCTGACTGTGGGATCCTGTTTACTTCTGCTTTTGAAATGGATGAGAATTCAACAAAGGTTATCTGACCTGTAACGTTTAATATAGGGAGTAGCTTGGACGGTGAAGGTGTGATGGAAATAGCTTTGTCAAGGTGTTATCTGTGAAGACGTGCATGAAGTCAGTGTACATTCTTGCCCTTGCTCAGGTTTGCTTGTATCCCCAATGGCGCATGAGTGAATAAAAATTTCTCTAGATATTTATGATGTTTTTCATTTTCAGATATAGCATTACTGAAGAGTTCACTGATTTTAATTGCACCATTGTTTTGGTATATCGTTTATCTTAATATGTAATGTAACACCCATTGAAAAAGAAGAATAACATTAGGCTCTATTTAGTGAGTAGGAAACACACTTTTCTCACACTATATTATTTTAACAACACAGGTTCTGAATTCATTTGTTTGTATTTCAATGTTTGTAATACTTCTTACCCAAAAAGCTAGGTGGCTGAAAGTTATTACACTTGACCATTGTACATAACAATAAAGGTATGCACACTGCCTAAAAAGTCCATCTTTCAACATATCTGGTGTACAATAGACTTGCAATAATAGGTTATGGTAAGAAAGAAAATATTGTTTAGTCTCAGAATGAAATTGGTAGTTGTAGGAGAAAGATGAAGGGTGAATAATGGAGACAGATAGCAAATCAGGGCCACTAAAGAGTAACTCTATGGATGGAGAGTGCATAGGTTATTCAGTGTGCAAATAAAGGTGTGTATCAGAGCCTAAAAAGAACACCTGGGCCTGTATTAAACATATTGATTGCCCTCTCAAGATAATGCTGGTGCTACACATGTGCCAGCACTATCTGTATTACAGAAATATCTGCAGCACCTTCTGTAATACCATAGTGCCCTTGGGGTGCACAAAGCGGCTGCGCATGCCTTTTGAGTCCCTTCAGCACCTTGCATAATATGATCAGGTGCCACTAGACCAACTCATTTCAATTTTAAAACTTGGAACTTTGCAAACTTTTAACCAGGATTTGGGTCATTAAAATTGTGGGGCTCACTCGTGTTCAATGGAGTCACATGAGGTCACAGTGGCTTCCCCCGACTTGTCCCATATAACCCTTGAAACTGCTCATGCGACCTATGGCAACATGTTCGCATGAACAACCCCAGGAAGAAAAAGCAAACAGGTTTATTTAGAAGGGATGTGAACATTTTGCAATTCTACTTGTTATATACTAGCAGCAGAACTAAAGCTGAGAAAACTTATAAGCTGGACTCTGATGAGAGAAAGAAGAGACCATGTAGTCAGAAGGAGAGAAGGGAGGAAGAACAGGTACTGCAGCGGGAGGCTTCACCACTCATTCAGTAATCTTCAAAAGAGGTTCAACTACCCAGCAGTGTGTTCATTTTTATTTTGTACTGCAGCTCTGCTCATGTGAGGGATGATTGCATACATAAACCTTGAAAAATGTAAAAGCATACTAGAGAGCCCACAGAGTTTTCTGCCTATGCATCATGCAATCATAGAGTACATCTCAGTGTTTCAAAGGCAGAAAATTGAATAGCTGACACCATAACAAAAATATGGCAGTGTAGCAATAAATAAACACTTTATGATAAACGTCAGTTCTTTGTGTAAAGGAGACTTAGATATGTTTGTAACAACTGTAAGATGGCAAAACAAGTACGAGTTTAATTACTACTTTGAATAGACCAATGTTCACATATAATTCAATTGCAATTTACTTTTATTCAATTGAAATTACTACTCTGTTTTTTTAAACAACTGATTTAACAGCATAAATCCATCTCATGTATGTATGCCATACATATTAGATGCATAGGTATAGAAATGAATATAGAATGTATGTTTCAATAATAATATTTCTTGAAAAAGGCAAATAAGCATGCAGTTTCTGTAAGCTAGGAAATGCACACAAGAGGTGCAAAAATAATCACATGTTTTGCAGTGATGTGTCGCCAAAACCCTTTTATCAAAATGTCTGTCTTCACAAAGCTGGTAAGAAATCTGAGTAGTTAAGTGCAGTAGACAGCTGTATGTAATCTGAGGACCACAGGTTCAAATTGTTTGGCACCTAATTAACATTGAACTTCTTTCTACCAGCCTCTGTAAAGTAGGCATCATTGAGGCAATTAAGATTATGATGTGTGCTATAGAAAAGTGTATTAATATATGCAGCAGTTAGAAGGTGTTTTGTGGTCATTACTTGTTTTGAAATTAAATCAAGATAATCAAATGAGAGATTTGGCAGATTTTATTTTCCAAGTAACCTGGGCTGTCCTCGTTTTTTTGTGAACATAAGGTTTGAAAGTGCATTGGTCCAAGGATACGCAATATCCTCCAATGCCTAACCTCTACTAAGCATCTAAAGAGGCAAAACAATGGTGTACACAGCCTTGCTGCAAATTCTTAGATAATGTAAGGAAATTAAACCCAGCATAGGATCTCAAATCAAAAGAGATAGTTGACATCAAAGAAAGTCATGGCAACCTGATCAGCTTTTATTCAAGCTTAGCAGACACCCTGAGTTTGGACCCTCCTGATCAAACAACTGATATTCTTGAAATCGAAAAAGAAGATCCAAACTCAAAAGAATCAAGGAAAGTAACTCTGAATTCAATGGTCACTATCTTAAAAGTAACAGTGTGAGCCTGCAGCTTCCAGTCCTATAAAATGGAGACACAAATAAAAATCTGGCTTAATCAAGCTAACAAAGAAACTGATTAAAAAATGATTCCATCTCATCCTCCTAAGAATATACCAGAGACCATTCATCACTGCTTTTTTGGTGAGATTATTGCTTAATTTGAGAACTCTGCCACACACAATGCAGCGGGAGCTGGATGATAGCTGACTCGGACAAAAGCATACCATAACTAATAATACACAATTAGACAATAGTCCACAAACAGGAAGCATAGAGTACCCCAATACTTAAGGAACTTCAAGGATAATTCGCCGGACCTCCATAGTTACACTCTTCCCTCATTGTCAATGGAATAACAAAAAATATTGAGAGCTTACCATCTCATAGTGCAGTACACTTTGCAAAGTTTATCGCCAAGAGAAATAAAAAAAAATGTAATTCACTCATGAAAGTACATTAACACTGCAACATCATTTGGAACCAGTTGCCTAGAATAATACACAGAAAGTCTCTTAAGTCGCAAATGATCAATTGAATATCAAAGTCCATAAAACCAACCAAAGCACATGTAACCATGAACAACATGGAACAGTAATAAGATTGATAGTTAATACCTGGGGCAGAATTTCAAATGAGACAAGAGATGAGATCAAAAACAACAACATTCTTGCATTCCAAAAAATAGATCATACCAAACTAGGATTAATAGAATCAAATAAAGAGATGGGTAATGGAAACATAAGTACTCTACACAGATACCACATGAATTACAGAATGATATGCAGAGAACAATGAGTTCAATGCACCCTTCTAGTGTTAGACCAGAATGTACAATTCCCAAATCTGCCTACACTAAACCTGCTGACCCCAGATCAACATCAAAGGCATTTGAGCTCAGACCCCTGCAAAGTAGTTATATAAAGTGACTCAAGATAATGAGCATTAATTCAGGTGATATAACTATAAAGAAAAATGACGCTCAAAATTAGATTAGAGAGTAAATAATATTTATAAACTAAGTCATCAAGTGAGATCTAATTACGTCATAATTTTTTCAGATAATTAGAAGAGAAATTGTCACCATAACATATTAAATAGGGGAACAATTCTGAAATCATTGTCAAATGTGTCTACCCCTTAACATTTCCAATCATAGAAAATTCAATTAGTGCAGTTTAAACCACAAGGTAATGTGGGATGAGTCAAGCAACAAATCCACCAAAGTAACATGGGCTTCACATTATTTAAAGTCTCTTATTTGCGAACAGAGAAGAATATTTTATTGGTGGGAATTGCCCTCTCAGAAATGAAATAGCTAATTATTCCTTACCTTTAAGAAGACAGATCCAGATGATAAAAAAAGAAGATTGATGACCCCATGAAAAAAAATATCCTATTAAAAGCTTAGCAAAGTGAAAGCAATGATGGAGAGAATTTGAACATCTCTGTCCTCCTACCTGCTGAATGCAGAAGAACCTGTGCATTAAATTATCTAGAACTGCATGTCATGGACAATCAAATTGAGGGCTGGTCATGTCTATCACTTGCACTTACAATAAAACAACTCTAATGCAGAACTATCCAGGTCTAAATTATTTTTAAACAAATCACTCAAAAATGAAAACTTCAAAAAGTATCAGACATCATCCATTACAATTCTAGTGTGGAACATCGCAGGTGCACACAAAATCATGAAATCAAATTAAATAAGTACTTTCCTACAGTCTTACAATGTGGTTTGTCTCCAAGAGAGTTGGTCAAAGTCTTTTTGGTCCAATTATATCATTGATTTGGAGATTTGGTGCAGTACGACAAAGTTTCTTACAAAAGTTCTATAATATTGTGTGTATATACCACCAGCCAAATTTTGAAATTCAAACAATCCTGCTAAAGCACATCAATTCCCTCATGAGACTAACAAAATGTGATCTGATAGTGACTGGAGATTTGAATGAGGTTACACGTAGCAACATGCTTGGCACTTTTGTGGTCCTTAAACATAACTGAGCTGAGCTCTGATTTCAGAGCCAAGCTTAAAGAAAATGAAGGTTTACATTTAAATTATTTTCTATCTCAATATTAAACCTAAATGATAAATACCAACCAAACATTCCAGCGCACACCACACATTTTGTGGAATCAAAAGAGAATTTATTAGATTATATTTTTGTTACACCTTTGATTTAATACCAAGACATTTCCTTTCAAATCATTTCTTGAAAAGAAAGTGACCATCGCCCCAGGTGGAAATTAAAGCAGCTACAACCCTTTAAAACCATTGTTGAGTCAGATTAAACAACAACCCTAAGAAGACTTTAATAAATGCACCACCAACACCGTACATATGAAAAGTGGAAGACTTTCCAAGAAATCTAACATACAACCAAACAACTAACCTAAAAGACAGTCGGGGGAAGGATGAGAACTTGGGATGACATGTTAACAATTTTTGGGTGTAATTCTGCAGCTGACCAAAGTCCACCAAGAGCAAAATTACAAATTGCTAAACCGATAAACAAATGATATACCTCAGACTTGAAAACATTGAAAAGACAACTAAGCCGACTCATAAGACAAAAATGGAAAATGCTAAATTCAACTACTTTAAGTTAAAAAATAGCAGAACTTGTAGATAAGCACAAATACCTGGAGCCAAAATCGTTCAAAGTTCTATAGCATTATTATATGGTCTACAAATCATGATTCTAAGAGTTTCTGGAGCATGATTGCAAGATTGTATCATTCAGACCTTAACACAATACATGTAGATAAATGATCAGTCTGTATTTCTGATCTGCAAAATTAGAGATTTCAGAGCAATAAGTTGTCACTAAGTTGAAATTGGAAAGATCATCTAGCTCACCTGGCACACATGGTGTTCCCATTGGAGTTTTAAAAGCTGTTACAGAGTACTGGACTCATCCCCACACTGTTCTTCATGAAACCACACTTAAAGCATAAATGATTCCAGAATCATGGAAAGGTTCAATTCTGCACCCCAGTATATGAGAAAGGTAGTCATGAATATCCAAGGAACTATAGAACAAAATAATATCTTTCTGAGATAGAGGAATGGTCTTTTCAGGCACATTTACTACCAATTTACCAAACAGGCTTCAGAAAAGGCTGCAAGGCAACAGGCAATAGCATTAATTTCACCAAACATGCACAACAAGCTATTGCCTTGCGTTACCTTACATCTGGGAGGCGTTACACTGGTGGAACAAGGGCATTCTCATGCTCTTTAGCAGCTTATCACAAAAGCAGTCAGGCTTAACTTAGAGGCAATGTGTAAAGTATTAAACCAGAACACAACCAGCAATAAAGTGAAAACACCACACAAAAAAACTCACATCAATTTAGAACACAATAAGTAAAATATAATATATAGTTTGAGACCAAAATGACTGAAATCCAATCATTAGAACGAGAGATATACAATTTCAAACATTTAGGTAAGTCTAGGTCCTAAAAGCATAAAGCCCCACTTGCGGTTATCTGGTCATGGTAGACTGTGGGAAATTCACAACTTCAGGCCACTAGCAATCGAATGGAGGCCAGATGCAGGAACCAGGTTAGCCCTGCTGAAAAAGTTACAGTCTCAAAGTCCGACACAAAGACTCCAGTTCGCTGTGGAGGAGTCTGCTAGGAGCAGGGAAGCATCGCAGATGGTCATCGCTGAAGTGCAAAGAGCATGCCAGGCATCACAGACAGTAATCGCTGTAGTGAGAAGATCCTGTTAGGCATTGCACACGGGCATTTCTGGAGCTTCACGTTGGCTTCACGTTGGCGGTCACTGCGGTATGTCTATGTTGCAGTGTGAAGTGCAGATCTCAGATTGCCAGTCTTTGCTAGCGGTGGCTATAGAGTGAAGAGTTGGGACCACCTGAGGATCACATTGGAAGTCATCGTGTGTGGTGAGATCTCGGTGAGAAAGAGACCATTCTCAGTTGAGAAGAGCTCAAATTTCAAGATTTCAAGATTTCTCCTTTTCTTCACAGGAGGAGCACAACTGATACAAGCCAAGAGAGCAGGTTCAGTCTTCCTTTTTAGAGAGCAGGGCAGGCCTCAAGCAACAGGGCAGTCTTCTGGCAGCAGAACAGTCTTTTTTCTGTGGTATCCACAGGTCCAGGAGTGTACCAAAGAATGGGCCAGAAGGTTTTATTTTTTCCTGGTGCCAGCTTTGAACTGGAAGAAACATTTGGAGTTTTCTCCCAAAAGGTGGTTCTGGAATGCCCTTCCTCCCTGACAAAAGGCTAGTGTGAAGTCCTTTGTAAGTGTGCTGAGAAAACTCCTTTTAAATGTAAGTGGGGCTGTCCACTGCTCTGCCCCCCCCCCCAACCTGGCAGGATGACCCATTAAAGACTATTAAAAGGAGTTTAAATTATGATTAATTTGAGTGTAAACATGACATTTCTATCAGTTCCAAAACAAAATTGTCACTTGTTAAATGTAATGAGGTAGCCCAATGGTATCTTTGCGAGAAGTAGGCAGCAGTTAGAAACAAATTTATGAGATTTTCATTACCATGGCATGTACAACCTAAAACTACATGTCCAACTTTTTAAATACACTGCACCATCCCCTAAGGGCTGTTTAGGGTCTACCCTGCAGGTGACTTATATGTATTAAAAAGGAAGGTTTAGGCCTTGCAAAAGGTTTATTTTGCCAGGTAGAGACGACAGTTTAAAGCCGGACACAGACTGCAGTGGCAGGTCTGAGATGTTTTTAAAAGGCTACCTTAGTGGGTGGCACAAGGAGTGCTGCAAGCCTACTAGTAGCATTTAATGTGCAGTCCCTGGGTACAAGTGGTACCTTTTTACTAGGAACTTAAAAGTAAATCAAATGTGGCAATTGGGTGTAAACCAATTTTACCATGTTTAAAGGAGAAATCACAAGCACTTTAGCACTGGGTAGCAGAGATAAAGTGCAAAAAGTCCTAAAAGGCACCTGAAACTGGTTCAGAAAAAAGGCGGGGGGAAGGCAAAACATTTGGGGTGACCATGCAGGAAGGGACAAGTCCAACACCCACATTTATTGAAGTCAGTAAACATAGGTTTGCGCCAAAATGGTGCCCCTATCTGAGGCTGGTGTAAGAAGGAGAATAATCTTTATTTCTCCTTTTCACTTCCTCTTTGCATGTGTGATGCATGCTGCAGCTTGCTTACAAAGAGGAATAACATTCTAAGAATAGTTTCTGTGCAGAAAGGTATCAGTTCCTGCACAGAAATGATTCTGACGACAGCGCAGGCAGGCTTGCATCATACTGAAAGGGTGCCTGCATTTGCGCTATTCAGTGTAAAGTGCTCTAGCACTATGAGAAGGCTGAATTGCACCATATCTTGGTACCATATCTTGGTAAATGTGTAGTTGTTCAGCTCCCTCTCTTTCACTCAATGCAGTGCAGCAGCTTTACTTGCTGCTCTGCATTGCATAAACATAAATTGAGCTGTAGCTTTACAACTGTGTAATGCAACTCTAAAAGATATATATATATATATATATATATATATATATATATATATATATATATATATATATATATATATATATATTCCACTACTTGCAACACAGGCAATAAGGAAAATTAAACTGAATTTATTTTTCTTGTCTGCAAAAGGATATAGTGCTATAGTAGTCTGTCTCTGGCACGGCTCCATGCTAGATGGTGTCCCAGGTGGAAGAAAAATTTGAATTACAATAACAGGCCTGTAAATGTAATGAGATTTAGAGGCCCAAGCTCTGAACCTTGAGCAGGAATCAATGGCAGGGGGCCATCATTCCAATGGTGTCCCTCACATCAAGATTACTACCCAGGGTATGGCAAAAGCCCCCAGGGCAAGTGTGACAAGAAACAAAATTGGCTGCAATATTTTCCACTCCCTGGGGAAGCTGATCATGCCTTCGTCAGGAGCCTGAATGTGCAATGCAGGAAAGGCATCGGTGGGAATGGGAGACTCTCATAAACTGCTATGCTTAGTCTAGTTTGCAGTATGGATGCTAGCACTGCAGCTGCCTATTCTGTATTCACTTGCATCTGTGAAGTAAGCTTACAGTACTGTTGCCCTGGCCATTCCTGAACTATGATTCTGCAGAGATATTGCAATTGTAGATGTACCTGGGAATTTGGAGCAGATTGTGGTAAATGACAGCTATGCCTTGGTATGTGATTGGTTTGTTTCTGAAATATCATGAGTTCATACATGACACACCACAGATGCAGCCTAATTAGTATATGTTTTGTAACTAAGATAGCATAACATCTGCCTTCAAAACTGTAAGATATTACCTCACATTTGGACAAATGATGGTGCTTTTTTACCGCGGACACTGGGACTCCACTAACCAGGGCCCAGGTCATGTGCTCTGACCCATAAAAGATGTTGAATTTGGTTATACTCCTAATTGGCCTATTTAACTTACCTTTAAATCCCTAGTATATGGTATCAAATGTAGTCAGTGCATGTAAGTTAAAAGTGACAATGCAAACCATGAATGCAGGTGTGCCACCAGTAGCCTGGCTGTGCAGGTTTAAACTGCAAATTCTACCTGTCAAAATAACCCCTTCTGACAGGCCTAAATCCTACTTTTAAATGTTATTGAGTCACCACCTAAACTAGTCTTGAGTGCCGTAAGGCAGGCTGCATGGTATTTAAGAATAGGGCATGTAAAAGTTAAAACATGTCCTTACAGTGTAACGACCTAAAAGCTATTTTTACTGTAGCAGGTTTAGCTGTTAACATTAAATAAGGTTATTTACACCTAGCAACCAGAAAACAAGTTGCTTCTTGGACTTTTTCAAATGCTTATCACAAATCCAATTCATGTGTACAGCTGGATTTGTTACAAATATGTCACAAAAGCTACTTTTAATAAGCTACCTTCAGGCTACATAAGACCTCTAGAAGCCAATTTGCCTGAGCATTCAATTGTCACCCACGAGCTGAATAGCTTCTTGATTAGGTGTGAATTGGCTCCCAAACTTCTATTGGAGTGAGTTCTGACCCACAAGTGGTGTTCCTGAGGTCCTAGACCCTTGGCCGGTATTGGAGTTTACTCCTCCTGCCCAAACTGCAAAGGCTGGGACTTGGAAACCTTTCGCTAAATTTCTGCCTGGAGAGCCGATGGAGACCGGGGTCACCTTCAAAGCCGCAGCCATTGATGTTGAATCACTGGTCAGCCTCAACTTGCTTGTTTGAATGTAGGGTGCTTCACCGGGATCGACACCGAGCAGCATCCGATCGATTTCAAGCCTTCCTTGGCAAGGACTTTGGCCCACACCCACTCAGAGCTTTCCCAACTTCGTTGATGACCTCACCTGGACCCCGCATTTCAGCAACCCTCTGTCGTCAAGCCAAACTTCAGATCTAGCTTTCAGCTTGCCCCACTGATGACTCATCAACAACAACTTTTTCTCCATAAAAGTTTTTAAGTTCAAAGGTAACTCTTTGACTGGTAACAACCAGTTTTAACGTTGTATTCAACCGGCCCTCCATCGTAGTTGGCCTTAAAATGCCTTGAAACTTACCGGACAAGTTGATGCTATTTTTATTTAAAACTTTAAAAATCCATATCTCTTAATTCCCTTATTAAATTGCTGCCATTCTGATGTCAATCTGTTCATTAGAATATTCTCTATTAATATAAATTGAATTGGCATTTTTATTGTGCTGTGTTCTTGACTTTGTAACTGTTTTGGTACTCCTAAATGCCTTAAACATTTCTTGACAAGCTTGTCTGTCCTGTGCCATAGCTGCCAAGGGCTGAGCTCAGGTATTGGTTACTGAAACCTTTACTAGACCTAACAAGAATAGCACCATTATTACTTGTAGTGGACTACCATTCCCACAAACTAATAATCCACTTTCTCACAGAAACATACTTTACTCTCTTGCACTAAGTCTTTCAACTTGCATGCATTGCTATTTTTTTATAGTTTTTAATATATCATCAGGTTCAGAAATCCATTAGGGTCATACTACTTTCTGTGATTTCATAGTGAAGTCAAAATATATGCCTGTTACCCTTGGCAATTTGATGAATCACGTCCACAATGGTGTAACTTGAAATTGTTTAATGCTGTCTATGTTAGAAGTCCTCAATGTATTCCATAGGAGCTTTGCAAAGCTTCCATTAAGATATATTCATAGTAGCCACCCTTGTTAATTCTAATAAGTGGTATATTTTGTTGTGCTAATGACCAGTATTATGGGATTTTATATTTCATCTACATTGTTAGTCCATGCCTGTGCTAGAAATTATCCCTCCCCAAGACAGCATGATTGATACAGCCGAAGTGATTAAGCACTGAGGTGCAATCAAGGGAAAGGAGCTCAATCCTAAATTTGGCACTTGGACAACTGCAATTTTATTTAGTTTTTTACTGCATGACAGTGGACAACTGTTAGTAGGCTGGTTACTTATTTTTTTAGAGCATTGCTGTAATGAGAAGAAAAATAAATACATGATTCAAGAAATATATAACCTCTGGTGCAAATATGCTATGCACTGAAGAGTAAGTTGATTATTGTTTTTAAAAGCTTAGGTAAAGCTTTTATGAGCTTTGTTTGTGTTATTTACATTGCAGTTTTTCCAGTGCAAGGATAGTCACATTTGTTTTAAAAGGTTAGGGTTAGTATTCATGTAGTGCAGTCTTCACCCCACTAAATGATCCAAGGAATCCACACAGCCTACAATAGACCATGTAAAGGGTCATGATGTTTCGCTAGACAAGCAGAAGGAAACAGCCAGAATTTGTTAAGGCCTTCCTTGAAATTGCCTTCTTACTGAAGGAAGAGAACGGGGTATTCCACTTGATTGGTGCAGAAACAGACAAGGCATGTCCACAGTAGGTTTTAAAATTATGTTTAGGGATTTCGAAGAGAAATTCACCCTTGTATCTTAGCAGCTGGATAAGAATATTCCAGTTGAAATACAGCACTGTGGTAAAAGGCTGGGGTTGTATATTCCTGAAGAACAAGGCAGTGTTATTGGAATGGGACACACTTCTTCAGTCGGTGCCCATGCAGCGTGGTCAAGGCTGGGGAAATTTGGTCTCAGTTTCAGACCCAACACTAATCTGGCAGCATAGTTCTGAATTAGCTGCAGTTTATGGATCAAACAGTCTGCGAGGTCAGAATGCACTCAGTTGCAGTAATCCAGATGGGCGGTATGAACGCATTGAGCATTAACTCCCTAGGAGGAAGGAGACCAGCTATAAAACACTTTCCAGATTATGCAGTTGAACAAGACAAAGAATTTCCAGTTCATCCCGTTTAATTTCAGATGGTTATAGGTCATCCAATTCTCCACTTTGGCCAGACATTCAGTTAATTGAGCCCCAACAACAGTCGCATCCCCGGAGATTCTTAGAATGATCTGTGTGGGGTTTTCATAGAGGAAGAGGCCAAAGCCCCAAGATTGAATCAGGAGAGCGAGCTGAGGCATATATATGTTGCATGGAAGAGGAGATAGAAGTAATCCTTGGCCACCCTGCAGCTCAAATACTTTTTAAAGTGGAGTTAAAAGGACCAATCAGTACTTGCTAGGTTCTTTCATCAAGAATATTGGGGAACCATAACAGAGCCGCACCAATGAAGCCTAGATCTTCAAGTTCATTAAATAGAATTTGATGGCTCACTGTGTAACAGTCCGCAGAGAGGTCTAAAAAAAATCAATGTAGCTGAAAAATAATGTTGTTGCAGCAGCGAAGAGCCAGAGCCATTTCCACTGTCAACTCTGTGCTATGGTCAGGGCAAAAACCCATTTAAGAAGATTGTACCAATGAATTAACTGTTACAATCTCTCGCAGTTGAAGAGAGATGTATTGCTCTGGTATTTTAGACAAGTAAGGGAGTTGGGAAATTAGTTGAGAGTTATCAAGATTGTCAGGGTCCAAAGAAGATATTTTCAACAGGAGTGTAACATAAACAATTTTCAAACCACTGGGAACAAGACCTGATGCTAATGAAGCATTTATGATGGCATTTGGAAGGGAATAGTCGTAAAATTGCAAACTCTTCATAATTTAGAGGATTTATTGCAGCAGCATAGACACAGACAAGATGCTTTTTACATGTATCAAAACCCATTTTGCGATTCGGTAACCTGTAACCGAATCGCAAAATGGGTTTGTGATTCGCTATTAGGAAGGGGCTTGTCCCTTCCTAAAACCGAATCGCATCAGTATGTAGGAATGTTTTGTGATCGAAATGTGGTTGCAAAACATTTGCATTTTACCACCTACTTCAAGTAGGTGGTAACCCTTTCGCAAAAGGGTTTTTAAGAGCAGGCAGTGGTACCACGGACCACTGCCTAGTCTTAGAAAATGAAAAGAAAACTTTTCATTTTTGTTTTTGAAACACATCCCGTTTTTCTTTAAGGAAAACAGGCTGCATTTAAAAATAAAAGATTGCTTTATTTAAAAGCAATAATGGACATGGTGGTCTGCTGACCCCAGCAGGCCACCATCTCTGTGATTTTAGCGATTCCTAGGGGCTCGCAAATTGTGATGTACCTCATTAATAGTAATGAGGTAGAGCGATTTGCGACCCCCTAGGAATCGCTAAATGAAACTCTTTGAGTTTCATATATTGTAAATTGTGATTACCTAATTGCGATTCCCAGAAATTCACAATTAGGTATTCGCAATATACAATTTTTATACATGTTGCCCTTACTTAGTATTCCTTTTCAGGTTTTACCCAAAGGAAAAATTAGGGGAACCAGTATTTATGCAGTGACTTTCAGGGGTTTCCCCTCATTCTCATCACTTTTCTCCAAGAATATTTCACCATGTTTATCATGGCAAATCCTGAGCGTATTAACGCACAACTCATTATTCCGAATGGGGCGTAAACTCCCATTTCTGCCCCAGTAAGGATCTATGTGTCACTTGTAACAAGAAGGTCACCTTTCATTTCTTAAACATCTATTTTATCGCCATATATTAGGTTGAAATATTCTAAAACAGACGTTTGTATCCTAATAATGCCTTTTAATTCTAATTTAAAAAACATTCTGTCTCAAATATGTCTCCGTCTTTCCAACAGCCCCTTTCCCCCCCAAATCGTTTTCAATTAATATTATTTTAGTCACAAAGGTCAGTTGTGATTTATTCCCTATTACCCATTTTTTTATTTTATTTTTCGATTGTAAAGCAACCATATAGTACCCTAACACGAGCTTTTCATTTTCTGAGACTACACTCTTTAGTTCATAAATGTCAACTTTTCATTTCTAATGAAAACACTAATGCAGTTCCTCAAAAGTCGGAGTGTCCCTCAGTTTATAAAAATAGATGTCCAGAAGTACAATGTATCATATTCTAAAGCCCATTATGAGGGCGCAATTCCCAAATTTCTAATTATGGTAAATAAGCAAAACTTGTGCTCGGACTCAGCCTCCTAATGACTCTGTACAGTCTAAAATACGCTTGTACCACTTGCAAATACTGAGGACAGGTAGGTCCTGATGCCCAGGTTCAGCATCGAAGGACATAAGCAGGACCCTCTGAAGCCAGACATCTATTAGATTAGGGTGTAGGAATTGCCAGTGTTAAGAAAGTGCATCTTTCTGACTGGGCCTCTCAGTGTGTTTTGGATGATGTTGTGGTGCTATCGTTTTGGGGTAAAATCAGCTGAACTCAATTGTGTCGTTCAACTTATAGGTAAAGCTACAGTGACTTGGCTTAAGAAAATGAACTGTTGGCAAAAAAGTTAAATGTTACATGGAGGCTCCCCTGTACATTTACACCTCCCACCTTTGTAGCCTGAGCAGTTGCAACTCACAACCTTTGCGCAATACATGTCAAACAAAAGTGTTTTGAGATTTAGAAATATTTACATTGAAACATTAGCTATGTCATGCCTAGTGTGCCTGCTGGTGCACCTCACTCTGTAGGTAATGTATAAAGGTGCGAAACGCTACAGGTTAAGAACAGGATGGTGGAGGAGATCTCTGTGCACATATGTGCATGATTTATTAGTACATGTGAGAAAGAACAGGGAAGGGGTGGGAAAATGGGGAATAAGCACTTCTAAATGTGACGGTTTAGATAAATTTAAGGAGAGGTTTGAGAATGGCATATTAATACAAGACAGATTCGCACAAAAAAGGTAGACTATTGTAAATTACAAAATACACTTCTATAGTTACTACAGCCCTAAAATTATTAAAACATGCTCAGATGTACTTCACCCCAGCCTTGGTGTAAGCAAAGAACTACACATGGCTAATCATGTTCACTAAAATAGTCTGACATACAAAACAAAGGTGGTAGGAAATTAAAAATAACACCCTGTATAAACTAATATTAAATAAATTACATTTGTTTGAGATTTAAAATGATATAACACCACAGAGCCCTATTGTTACATCTAGGTTTTCATACTATGCATCTTCCCTGCTTCTCTGCCTCTGCTGCTCAGCCATTGTGAATGTGTTGGGTAGAAAGTTGGTGTGGATGGTGATGTAATGGAATGTGTGGATTGCTGTGAGTTGGATTGTCAGTTGGATCATGGGCTGGACAGCAGGGAGGCTGCTCCTGGTGGGGCTGATTACATCTGTACTACTGAACTTACTAGAAGACCTTCTTCATCTCTAAGAACAATAAACCTTTCATCATAACAAGCCCAAAAGGGTGTATTAAAGCAGTAAAAAACGAAAGAACTACACCTAACAAGTGAGTCCCCAAACAGCAAATGCAAAGAAATGAGCGATCTGGGTGGACTGCACCCCACTGAGAATCAACAACAAGAAAGAGCAAGAAAGTAAGAAACGGATAGGGATATACCCTTACAGTGCAGTCACACCTCAAACAAGACCAAGCATGACAATAAACGCAAGAGGATTCGACGTGCAAATCTATATACAGAAGGAAGAACATACCCTCTCAGGGAATCCTAAAACATTTCAGACAATTTAAGTAAATATTCCAACGCACAGGAAAACTTACATAGCTGCAGTAAAAACGCCATCATCAAGCATAATATATATAGATGCCAACAAGAAAAATTAAAATGAATCAAAACATTCTGCAATACATGCCAGAAGAAATCAAAGCAATCCACAACACATCCTGGGGGAAATAAGGAACACTGCAAAATATGCAAGGAGAAAAACACAGCACATAGAAGCCAGCAAACACAGAATAAAAATTACATAATGTAAGATATGGAATATCATGGCAATATTGAGCACAAATAACACGGTATTGAAACATTAACTCTCATGAAGAGGACTGATGTTTACGCCTCCGTTGAGCTACTCCTCACCCGAAGTCTCTCTCGAATTCCAGGTACCTTGAGAAATGTCCATGGGAAAAACCAGTAGATACAGGTGCTCCCCTGGAGACACTTGGTTGATAGTACACGCAACAAGAGGAAGTAATTCAAAGATGTGGAGAAAGTGTGTTCAGCATACATATTACCAGAAAAGTCTCATGGACACGTAGATATAAAATTCCCTGGAAAATGGCACAGCGTTCGATTAATGCGTGTTCCGGCACCACACAAAGTATGCATCACAGCTCTTCGGGAAAAGACGTACCCACCACTGGACTCCTCATCGGGGAAAGCAAAGAATGAAAGAAAATGGCCGCACGTAGAAGAAATACGTCCCGGGTGGCTCCAGGCATGTACATGTTGCACAAAGAGCTGCGCTGATGACAGCAAAGAAAAGAACTCCGCGGACATGTCACAACAGCAGTCTCTAATGCACGAGCTGTCTTACTCACGCGGACGTCTTCTTCACGCAGCCGAATAAAATTTGAATGCCGCACATTGGTAATGGTAAGAGTGTGCGCAGAGCACCCTAATTCAAGTGCTGCAGGTTGAAACAAGCTTGAGTGAAGAGTAAACACACCAGTAACATCACGCTCCGAGAAAAATGTGGCTCACAAACTTGGCTCACGTAAAAAATGGGAGGAAACCAACTTCCTTTCTTTACTGTCTCTCCAGTGTGTGCGCAAAAGGCTAGAGCAACTAAAGATTTAAGTCCAAATCCAAGCAAAATGAACAACAAGAATGTTGCAGGCAACAACTCCTCCGCTCTAAAACACATGCCAGATGTAGCACGAAATACCATCACTCTTCAGAGTGAGTGTACAGAGTAGAAACAGCAGCAAATGTATGTTGAAATCCATGTGAGGTGTCAGGCGTATAGTACAAATGTAACTCTGCCAGTTCATCAGATTCTGCTGCTGCATTTACTGTAAAAGGTTTGCCTCATGACTTGTAGTGGATGTAAATAGTAGCAGGAAGCATACGCCCGGTCTATGGGCTGTCCGATGAAGCTCGCATTGGTGGGGCAGCAGGGCGTAAAATCCTTAGGTAGGCTCTTATCTTAAGTTAAAATTTCTTTAGTAGAAGCTTAAAGTAGTTCCTCACGCATAGTTTCTGAAGGAAATTATCTAACTCGTCCCCAGTTTATGTTATGATGAAAGGAGGAGTTCCAGCAGTCGAGGTTAGGTTATAGATGAACAAGTTTATTGTTCTCAGAGATGAAGAAGGTCTTCTAGTAAGTTCAGTAGTACAGATGTAATCAGGCCCACCAGGAGCAGCCTCCCTGCTGCTCAGCCCATGATCCAACTGTTCTGGGAGCGAGAAAGAGGTGCTCCCATTCTTTTGTGGTGAGGGCAAATTTGTGAGTTGCATTTCTATTGGCGTGAATTTGCTGCTGTGGTTTCATTATGCGGCATTTGATTCAAGTTGCTCAGCGCGCGCACTCTTACCATTAGCGACAAGCGGCATTCAAATGGTCCGCGAGGAGTCCATGGTTACTGAGCGCGAACTCCTTCACATGACGGTGCTGCCAGATGATCCTTGCTTCCTTCTGCTGCCAGTCTGGAACTTTAGTATTCCAGCTGCTCAAAGACGCTTTTCCACACTGACACACCTACAGCCATCCGGCGTGCATCATCCCTATGTGCCGCCATCTTCATTGGAGCGATCTGTCCAGCACCAGCCTGGATTCTTCCCTGTGTTATTCCTTTGTTTCTTATGAAATGCTGTCCACAATTTGCATTTGCAATATTTTCTCTTGCAAGTTTCTTCTGTCTAACTGCGATGTTCCTACTTATATTCTCTATTGTTTTTCTTATGTATTTTATTTCCACCTTGCATATTTCAGCATGTTTATGCATAGTCACTATTCTAGTGTTTTGTGTTTTCTTATGAAATGCTGTCTACAATTTGCATTTGCAATATTTTCTCTTGCAAGTTTCTTCTGTATAACTGCGATATTCATACTTGTATTCGCTATTGTTTTGTGTATTTAGTAAAGGGGGAAGGTGTGTTATATCTAGGTTTTCATACTATGCATCTTCCCTGTTTCTCTGCCTCTGCTGCTCAGCCAGTGTGAAGGTTTTGGGTAGAAGGTTGGTGTGGAAGGTGATGTATTGGAATGTGTGGATTGCTGTGAGGTGGGTTGTCAGTTGGATCTTGGGCTGAGCAGCAGGGAGGCTGCTCCTGGTGGGGCTGATTACATCTGTACTATTGAACTTACTAGAAGACCTTCTTCATCTCTGAGAACAATAAACGTATTCATCTATAACATAACCTCGACTGCTGGAACTCCTCCTTTCATCATAACACCTATCTTTTATGGGTTAAAAGCAGATATGATTGGTTTTTGTTAACTAGTGTGAGAAGTTGGCCTGGTATATGCTGTTCACTAATTAAAGTGGACACCTTGCACCAGAACAATTCGACTCTTATGGTAGATAGGTATAAGACAACCTTTATAGAAAGCTATCCTAGTGGTAGCTGTGGAGAGCAGCCTTCAGGCTAAGTCTTGAAGGAATGTAAAGCAGCTTGTTTTACCACACAATCTCTTGAATCACCAAATGAAAAGACACCACACAGGTATATATATCAAATATATATGTATTTATTAATAAACACTCTCTACTAATCTCTTTATGAGATTAGAAGTCAGGAACATATGTACAAGTCAAATGTTATCACAATAAGTTTAGCACAATCGAATATCACAATCTTAGTTTGCTAGACCTAGGTCTAGGGCATCTAGAATCGAGGGACCCCCAAGAACCACCCCAGGTAGTTGTAGGAGACCCACAGGGGACGGACGCGGTGACCTGGCACCGGTGCGAGTCCTGTGCGAGTCTATGCACTCAGACGCGATTGAGATTTCAATGTTAAAAGGTCCCTTGCGTGTTCGAGGCGAACACACCGATCGGTCCTTGTACGAGTCGAAGGAAGCGGTCACAGATAGAGATGCAAGGGAGATGGACGCGCTGTGTCTAACACAGACGCGAACCCTGTACGAGTCAGCGCAATTGTCGCACTTGGAAAGTTAGAGTTTTAGGACACTTCTAGGGAAGCTACAAGCAAGTCACTTACAGGGTAAGTAGTTCTAGGGCCCACACCCACAGGAGAACCGTAGTGCTGAAGTTACCTCACCCAGGGGAGCCGGGTGCATAGGTGTTCTTTGGTGTCGGGTCGCGGCGTCGTTTTCAATGGGAGCCAGTGAAGACTTGCTGCTTGCGGCAACAGGAGAAGTGTCCGGAGGAATCCAAGCCTGGATTCGGAAGATGGAAGACCTGAAAGCAGAGGGGACAGTGTTCAAAGTCACTTGGCAGTGACTCGGAGCACGGAAGATGGATGCCCACCGTCGTCGCAAGGTTCAGGTCGTTCGCGGTTGCCTTGACTCTTCAGCCACGAGGTCCAGGAGGCGTCGACGATGACCAGGAGCTGGATTCGGCGTGTCCCACAATGTCTGCAGCTTACTGCGGTGTCAGCGACTCAATCGGAGCCAACAAGCCTTGGTAACAGCAAGTCTTGGAGAAAGTGTAAAGAGGCAATGGCGCAAACCAGCAAGGTCTGGGGGACTCACCCCGTGAGGGTAAGTCAGGGCAGGCCTGGAGCAACCAGGGATGCCCTTTGGTTTCTTTAGGAAGTCTTCTGGGGACCCACAAGCTGGCTGGCAAGGGATCGCGAAGACGCCTCGGGAGGATTCACTCACAGGGGCCCACGGTCACTCGAGATGTGGTAGGCCTCTGGTCTTAGGAGGGATTCCTGCTGGAGGCTGGGACCACACATGATCCAAAGCACAAGTTCATGGAACGTTGTGAAAGGGTTGCACTCGACAATAGTGTATGGTACCCAGGGGTCGCGGTTCCTCGTTACTCTTGGGGTCCACTGTCCTCAGCTTCGCTGGGGACTCACGATGGCCTTTGGGAAGTCAGGAAATCTAATTCTTGGGCTGCAGGGACTTCGGACTCCGGCGGGAGCGGCGTAGTCTGCGACCGTCGTTTGTAGTTTTTGGTGCCTGCCAAGCAGGGGAGTCACTCCTTGACTCCAAGGGTGATTCCTCAGTCTTCCAAAGGTAGTGGAACGTCGAAGGTCCGGGATTCTTCTTGTAGAGCGTCATCCAGGGAAATCTAGGGTGCTATGCACAGGTTCCCCCTCTTATACTAAAAGAAAGGGAGGGACTAGCTCTATGACCCTACCTATGGGAGGGTCAGGGGAGTGGATGGCTACACCCACTTCCCTTTGTACAGTTTCGCACCAGAGCAGGGGCAGGTAGCCCCTGAGCCGGTTTGAACTGGCATTTGCACAGAGGAGCCTTCTGCTCCCCCAGTGCAGGACTTCAAAGCACTCTAAGAGTGCACCCACCCAGCCCCAATACACTAAACCCTGTCTGGGAGGTGGTCACACCCCCTTGGGACAGGATATCTATTGTTGGGCTTCCTCCACTGCGAGTGTTGGTCATCAGCAGGAGGGCAGCCCAGTGTCTGTGACTGGTGGCATCCATTTTGTGATGCCAGGGCTCTGCAGGATTCTACCGCGTTTCCACAGTAGGTACATGTCTATCCCTCTAGAAGGGTGGAATGCTACCCCGCCGCCAGGACTTTCGGGGGGTAGTATTCCAAGATGTTTGACACCAAACACGACATGTTTCGATGCAGCCATTCCAAAGTTAGCATTTTACCGCGAGGATATAATGCACTTAAAAGTATATGGTTTAACCGCATCCACAAACAGCACCAGAGAATGGACTCTGAGAGCTGCAGAGGGGCCCTGCTCAGGCAGAGGCACCCCCTCACATAGAAGCCAAGCACCCTGCCCTCAGGATTGATAGGGCCTGCCTTAGGGGTGACTGATAGGGTTATATGTGTGTGTAGGGGAGATATAGGGAACCTATATCTCCGTGAGGAGTGCTAGCACCACCTCACCCAGGCTGCAGTAGCAGGCCTGTGGTGTCAGATTTAGCCTGCTTCCCAGGGGTGGCATAATACATGCTGCAGCCCCTGGTAGGCCTGTGAAGTACCTATGCCCTTGGTACCTAAGGTACCATGTACTAGGGACTCATAAGGTACCACAGTATCCAATCACTAGTGCACCTAGAGTGCACTCCAAATCGTTTAGAGAGAACAGAGAGGCTGGGGCCCTGATTAGCAGGGGCTCAGCCAGATTATAGCCAGAAACCAGTGTAAACATCAGAAAAAAAGTGGGGGCAACATAAGAGGCAGATCCTACTCTCCTACAACTAGGTTCTGGTTGAACCATTTTCCCTTACTTTTAGCCTACCCTAATGAGATGAATAGGTGCCATATTTTCATGCCCTGTGGCTGTGACGGTAAGTCTCCACAGGACATGATACATTTCATCATGTGTTGAAGTTTTTATGCTGTACCCAGGAAGATATATATTCTTCCCATCTTAAAAGGGCCAATTTTCCCCAGGTCCGCCCGACTATTGTTTATTCCCAAATGCTTTCAGGAGATATTGTTCCCAACATTCTTAATTTTTCTAAATGTTGTTGTTAGGCTCAGAAATAGTTGTGATCAATATTACTAGTTTTTGGAGCAGTGATTTATAGCGTTTTGTGTAAACTCTCTCCCTGTTATTCATTCTATTTTAATCTTATATTTATGGCGTTTTTATGGGATTTTAATCTATAGTAATCTATAGTATGTGATTTTTTAACTGATGTGTAGATTGTGATGCACATTTATGTTTTTTTTTCAAAAGCTGAATAAAGTTCATATTGATTGATTGATTTAATATAAGGTACTTACTGATTATTTAAAAAACATAATTAAAAACTTTAAAGTCACATTTTCACACTTTGGGCTATAAAAATTATAAAAGTGAATTCAACTTTATTTTTGATGTTATCAAACATCTTATTCAGTTGTGAAGGTAGATTTTTGGTAAATATAATGCAAACCTGATTTTAGAAAAAAATATCAATGGTAAATTTCGATGAAGGAATGTAGGCTTGTGGAGCCCTGCTTAGCTACAGAATTTAGCCTTGCCCCACTGATGGTTTGCGAGCTTCGAAAAATTGATTAAGTCCTAAGGTGATTTTTGAGCCAGGTGAGGCATCAAAGTTATTGCAAAAGCGAAGCCACCTCGACAGCAACAGAATCCATCCTTATTTTGCTCAGACCTTTTAGTGCCCAAACTAATGCCTTTGCAAGATTCCAAACTTGACATGTCTGACTTTGACAAACAAGAATGGTTTACACGGAACTCATTCTGTACAAAATTACCAGATACACAAAGCAAAAAAGTACTTCAGCCCTTGTAGTGTAATGTCATAGCAATTTGGATAGTGGGTCTCCAGTGTAGCGAATGCAAATGTATTCACATCATCAATCGCATAATTTGTAATACTTAGTTAAAGTTTAAAACAAGTTATGTGCAAACCACCACGGGGCATATTTACGTTCCCTGGCGCATCCCTGCATATCAGCAGGGATGCGCCAGGGAAAATGCGTCACGCAAGTTTACCCTTGCGCCACGTCCGATGCGCCGCTTTTACAATGCGGCGCATCATGGCGCAAGGATAAGCAGATGCGTGACGCATCTGCCGGCGGAAGGTTGGCGCAGTGCTGAAGTTGTGTCGCAAGCGCGACGCAACTCCAGCACTGTTCCAACCTTCCCTATCCCTAACATGGTGCGTCAATCCTTACGCCTGCTTGAAGCAGGCGTAAGGATTTGACGCACCAGTGTCGGAAAAGTGACTGCGTGAAATCTTGTAGATTTCACTACGTCACTTTTCCGAGGCGTTCCTGCGACGGAACGCCCACCCCTGTGCCGGTACGCCCACATGAAACCTGACGCAGGTTTCATGTGGCGCAGGGGTTTACTACGTGACGCATCTCCCTAGATGCGTCACGTTGTAAATATAGCGCAACGCGGCGCATGGTTTGCGTCGCCGCTGCGTCACATGCGTGACGCAACGGCGGCGCAAAAGTGGCGCAAGGGGCTTGTAAATATGCCCCCACGTGTGCAACCACCACAACCAAACTCACGTGGGGGTCACTTTGAACATATCTTGTTTTAAATATTGACTACGTAATGCGAATGGCTGCAGTAACTTTTTCTGTGTAAATCCAACAATTGTGTGTGGAATGAGTTTAATGTAAACAATTGTTGTTGTTTGTGCATGTATTCCCAGGTTCGCATCGACATTTGGGTTGCTCTTGTTTATTTGAAGTATATGTCTGGCTTTGAGGCACGCTTTCAAGCTAAAGCAACTCAACTTGCCTTATTGAGAAGATTGACTGACAGAAAAAAAAAGACTGACACCGATGGTAAAATAAAATAATGGACAATAAAAAATGGTTCTAAATTTTGAGAAGTTACGTGTGGAAAAACTCAACAGTGATAACACTTCGCCTCTTACACTGCTTCCGAGCATTCAAAGGAGTTCTTTGCTAACATTAAACCAAACATGTTCGTTTCCAAAGATATACCCAAGATTAAGGTGCACGTCAACAAACTAATAGGAAAGTCCTCCCTTATGTGTCTATTCAGTTCTGACAGAAGGAAACGGGGGCCATTGGAAAAGGAACGTGCTTGCTGTTTACGTGACATAGCCATCGTGGAACAAATTGTGACAAAAATAATTGTCCATGCCTACAATGCATCTCAAACGATTCATATGTAGGTATAAATTACATGCATGACTCGCGTGGAAAAAAGAAGACCCTGAGAAATACAGATATTCGCAGGTGCCTCTTTTCATCTAGTTTAACAATGGTGCTCAAATTTGGAAGTGATGTAACGAACGACTCTTCCCTTATGCACACTAATGATCAAAATATTGCTCTTAGAGAAAGGTTGCATGTACTATAAACAGATTGTTTGAAAAAGGAATTCAGTCTGAGGTTTGACCATGGAAACAATGATAGGCATAACCTACTTATAAAGTCAGTCAAAGGACCCTAGAATCTACCATTTTCATGCTGTAGAGAAAATAAGCTTGCTCCTTGTGTCATTTTTTCCATATTTTCCATTACTTCCGTGTTCTAGGCTGAGGTTTTCTGCTGCTTTATTATTCCCTCTAACAATACAATGCTAAGATCACTTACTACCTACTGCCTGTTGCAGATGCTGCACAATATTCCCGCGCAAACTGAAGTCGCCATGTCTTCAAAAATTAAAGCAAAAAAGCTTGCATTGCACTAATTAGAAACACTAACTTCGCATGTCCGGGTAAAGTAAAAACATTCACTATATCTGTTTAATGGAACAGTTTCGAGCTGCCTCTCATCAGAACTCTTCACAGTCAGGTTTTGAAATTCTTCTCAACACTGAGAAATATGGTAGCAGATTTATAAATAGCCCTATTGGCTGGCCTTCATCCATTGTAACGATCGTCATTGGAAAGACCTGCAAATCCTTGACAACTTGGCATTTTGACTAGCAGCACACTCGTAAAGCGCAGACCATCTCTGAAGGTCAGTGACATTTTATGTGACAGTTTAAACATTTCATGCTTTCTTTAACCTGTCATCTGCTTCCTTAATTCGGGGCTGGCGAATAGGATTGCTGTGAGTTGGATACACACTTCACGTCTACTTTTAAGGGCTTCATAATCTTATAAGTGCAGATACCTGGCCATTAAAATGCATTGTCATTCATAGCCGTGGCATAAGTCAAAGAGAATGCCTGAAAGGTAAAAATACTATACATTAAAATTGAATTCCAGTGGTTAAGAATCAGAAATGAATTCACGACCAAATTAGTTAATAAAAGCAGTGGGGGCTCGCACAGGTATGAGCGGTGTTGCGAGACGGGGTGGGGGTGGTGGAATTCGACAGGCAACGGGATAAGTAATATTAATAAAATAAATAAATAAAACCGTTTACTTTGTGCTCGCCGCATCGCCGACGCGGCGAGTGCAAAGTAAGTGGTTTTATTTACTTATTTAACATTACTTATCCTGTCATCTGTCAACTTCCACACCCCCATGCCCCGCCCCACCCCACCGCCCCAACACTCTTACCTGTGCGAGCCTCCACTGTTTGAATGACCTGTAGTTCAATAAGCTGTCTCATATTACAGATAAATAAAAATATTAGACTTAAAGTCAATTGATATGGGTTGTGATCTAGATAATTGATCAAAAAAGATATGCAACACACGTGTGTCTGAACAAGCTGTCTCTCTCACCAGCACACACTACTTCACGTGTGAGCATCATGGCCAGACTGGCCATTCATTTCACTGGGCATTTCCCCATAGGGATGGAGTCAGTTGTCACTCACTCCTGCTCCCCAGTGTTTACTAGAGCTCACACAGTGGGGCATAAGCAGAAAGGCTGCGAGTGATAAAAAAAGATAGAAGGTAAAGAGAGGCAGAAGTGAAAGAAAGAGAAGATAATGAATGAAAGAGAGAGAGTACCTAGAGAGTGATTAGAGCAGTCGCGGCTCCTGGAGGGAGTGCTGCGGGGCGGTGGGGCGGGCGGGGGAGGGGCAGGGTGGGGGTGAGTAAACTCCGGCATATGGCCGAACGGAGGTAAGTGCATAAATAAATAAATAAAACTAATTACATTGCGCGCGTCGCATCGCAATTTGCCGTTGCCGCGCGCGCAATGTAATTAGAGAGCACTCCGTAGTGACAAAGGAGGTAGACAGAGAGTGGATGTATGGGAAGTGAAGTGAGAGAGGGGAGGAAGGGAGCAAGACTGGTTTGAATATTTTTCTCAGAGTTGCTTTTGGTTCCCACTCCAGTGCTGGTGAGCATGAAAGTGCATACACATACACATGCACATACAAACATACATGTTCTTATCAAGCACATTCAAACACACACAAACAGGGTGATGCTGATCCAGCAGTTCCTTAACTGTGAATTGAAGCCAACGAAATCTGAGTTTCCTTGAACATAATATTGAAACATTTCCACTTTTTACGACTAGTCCTTGGTTAGTTTAGGGACTGAAATCCATTCACACAAACCTGTGATAAAACAGCTGTTCCTAGACTATCCTACTGATAGTGATCTGGTTGCATTACCATCAATTAAACTTGATGGTTCAATTGCTTAATAATCAACTTCTATGTTTAATATACTGCTTTGTTGCACAGTTCATGAAACGCAATGCATGCTACCGTTCAGGTGCATTACATGGCTTCCTTATGTGCACGTTATTTACTTCTTTTATTGATCCCAGTGGTTGTCAGCAGCACTCACTTTTTTGGAAATGTGACGTCAGATGTACTATGGGAGAATTCACAAAAAGTGGCCACAATTTGCACACCAACGTTTTGCGAACCCTATGCTATTTTGGATCCGATCTAAGTACTAAAAGGTGGGTTCACAAAATACCAAATCACAGTGGGCCACAATTTGACCTACCTTATGAATATTAATGAGATAGTGTCAGCAGACCACCATGTCTGTGACTGCTTTTAAATAAAGCAACCTTGTTTTTTTTAAAATGCAGTCTGTTTTCCTCAAAGGAATATAAGATGCATCTTTTTAAAAATCTTTTTTAAAACTACTATTTAAAAGTAGGCAGGCGTCTGATGGACCACTGCCTTCTCCAAAAAATGTTTTTTTGACCATTCACAAAGGGGAAGGGGTCCTTTGGGGACCCCATTCTGTTTACAAATGGGTTACCACTATCTTTCAGTAGCCTGAAAATAGTAATGTTTTACGACTTCATTTAGGCCTCAAAACATTAATACATACCATAAGGAATCACTATTTGGAATGGAGGTCGTAAACACAACCCTTTCAAATAGAGATTCCTAAGGGTTTCCTAAACCCACTTAGCGGTTCGGTAACATGTGACCAAATAGCTAAATGGGTTTAGTACCTTTGAAAACACATTTTCTTGTTGCAAACCCTGCGAATTTACCCAATTGCAGGGTGTTCAACCAGAAAATGAATTCGTACATCTGGCCCTAGGACTTACATTTTTCAAGGTCAGCCTGTGACCCCTGAAGCACAGAGAATGTCAGACAAGGGAGACAGAAGGAGGAACAGAAAATAAACTGATGACAAATTGAAATAGCAAGAATGAAAAAACTTGCAAGATTAAATTGAAGAATCAGGATATATATGGCTCCTAAGAAAAAATTGGGACCCAACACGTATATTTTACAAAAATATTAATCATTGTGAGCAGGTGAAGTTCTATGTGTGAAGTGTTCAGTGGTATTCTTGTAGCTTTGTAACAGTTTGAAGCTATTTTTCATGTACTTGCTGCAGAAGAAATAGGTCACCAGTAGCATCAGTGTAAGTAATTGCAGAACGAAGAGGAATATTACAATCTATAGCATATTATGAAAAGTGTAAACCTCTACTCATATGCATTTGCTCTTCCGTACAATTGAAATGAACAGGTTGTTGCGATTTATGGTACTTCTGTGCAGCTTAAGTTTTACAACTAATCGTTGAGGGGCTGTGCTCGCATATGTCAGTGGCAAACCCAACAGGCCAGAATCTTCTTGATAAAGAAGAAAAATATGTATGCTGCTATACTGCTAAAATTGCAACATTTGAGTTTTTCATTCTGCCAATGGATTTTAGAAATGCAGAAGAAGCGGTCTACTTCTAAGAAGGAAGCTCATTTCCAAAATATTTCATTTCATTTTAGAAAACATAGGGGCATATTAGCAAGAACATGCGATAAATATCGCAAACCTTGCTTAGCGCGCCTTTTTTTATCGCCGGCTATCGCTGGATATTACCGCGGAAATAACATGCTATTAGCAAGGTTTATCTCCATTGCGATAAAATATCCAGCGATAGCGGCGAAACCCAGCTTTAACGCGAGAAATCCAGCGATAAAATCCTATCGCTAATTCTGGGGACTTAACCTTACAATCCACCTCCCATTGACTTTCATTGCTAAGTCATGTTTTTATCAGTTCTAAAAAATAAGCGCTAATCGGGGTTAGCGCGCGTTTTTTTATCGTTTCGCAGGTATTGCTAATAGGCGATAGGTATGTAAGCGACTGTTTTCTGTCGCTTTTAGTTGGGAACGCCTACCTTGCATGTCATTAGCGATAATTATCGCTGACATGCAAGGCGATGTAAAACCCGGCCTCTAACGCCTGAAAGCTGTCGCTAACGCCTGTTAGCGACAGCTTGCTAATAGGGCGTTAAAAATATCGCCGCTTTAGCGGCAAAAAGTGCCGCTAAAGCGGCGATAAAGCCCTTGATAATATGCCCCATAGTCCATTGAATGCAAAACACATCATACGTTTGAGTAGTTACACTAGTGCAATAAAATCTAGGGGCATATTAGCAAGGGCACTATCGCCGCTTTAGCGGCACTTTTTGCCGCTAAAGCGGCGATATTCTTATCGCCCTATCAGCAAACTGTCTCTAATAGCAGTTAGAGACAGTTTTCGGGCATTAGCGCCCGTGTTTTTACCGCTTTGCATGTCAGCGATATTTATCGCTAATGACATGCAAAGTGGGCGTTCCCGACGAACAAACCTGGGAAACACCCGCTAACAGGCCTATCGCCTATTAGCAAGGTGGCCGTGGCCCCAGTTAGCGACGTGAAAAGTCGCGCTAACCGGGGTCATTGCCATTTATTTAACACCTGCAATTAGCAGGTGTTAGCCATATCTAACATGGGGGGTGGATTATGCTGATACGACCACAGGGTCGTATCATCAAGGTTATCGCCGTTTTCCATGAAACATCGCTGGAAAACCAACGATGTTTCATGGAAAACACCGCTATGGCTGGAATAATTATCGCCATAGCGCTAAATGTCGCTAATACAGCGTTAGCATGGCAAATTATTCCGACGATAGCCGGCGATAATGAAGTGCTTTACGATGTTTAGCGCACTTTTTAGATAATATGCCCCCTAATTGTATCAAATGAGAAACTCAAGTTAGTCGTAAAAACGTTCGCCTTTTCAGCCTCAAATAATATCTACATAAAATAGGAATATCTCTAACTTCCTTTAGCGTTATCATACTTAAAGAGAAGACGTAAGGTTTCATGACAAGTCCTTTCAAAGTGTTGAAATTACATTCTAACTACAACTTAGCTGAAGTGAAATTTTGCTAGCAAATCTTGCATCCTTCATAGGAAGTGATTTGGAAAACCTAATATGTAGAATAAGCTAAGAAGTGTGCTGCTAAAGGCTGCAGTAGATGCTGAAGGCATTTCACATAATCTGGTCACTCTAGCGCTATAAAGACAGCTTTCAGGTGCTATGATGTTCCACAAATAAGTGAGCATAACATGGCTGCCTAAAATGGACATTGGCTGCTATGGTGTAGCCCTCTCCTCTTTCCCTTGATGTGTTTATCTTCCTGCGCTTCTGTTAAGCAACTGGTCCATCACTTCTTCCAGTTTCATGGGCTGCCCTGACATACGAAGCATGTAGTTGAATACAGGAGGCATAGTGAATCAGTTGTGCTAATTATGAAAATCCTTCACATAAATATTCAGGACATTGACCACAGTAGCATAAGGAAAGGTGTTTTTAAAAGTGCATAATTAAACTGGCAGTGATTACCCCGGATGAAGAGATCAGTTTTTCTATGACACAATAGTTGTTAATAAAATGATTGCCCCTCTGAATGAAGGACAGGCAGTCTTACAAATAAAGATCTACAGTGAGCTTTTAAGAAGAAGAGTTTTTTTTCGTTGCCCGAATGAAAGACAACAGTAAGGTCATTATGAGCAGTGATTTAAGTGATCCACTGATGAGGGATCATCCATATGAGCAAATATGTTGTTCAAAACAATTGACGTACTCTCAATTAAAGTGAGGTTTCTGTAATGCTGAGTGAGAGAAGCTTAATATTGCACATTGGCTCAAACATCCCAGCTCCGTTTGCAATTGAAACTTAAGATGGCTGACCGGGACAGACCAGATTTGGAAAGCTTCAGCCAGTACAGGTTTATTTCTTTCTGTATCTGCTTACTTGCATCCAAGTTTTTTCATCTAGCGACCAAATTACAAGCTGCTCATTAAATTAAATCCCGTGTGTAAACCCCTGTTTAGGCACGGGTTGGAATTATGAGTAATTAGGTATTTAACGCATACAATATTTATCACATGTGCTAAATAACTCAACTATCGTTATATTTCGGCAGGTGAAACCACCAGAAATGTTACTGGGGAAAACCAGACGGTATTTACCATATCATCCTGAATTTAGTGCATTAAAAAACAAAATCTGCATGTTATTCCCCAACAACTCCCAGTGATCTCATTATTTTTCAAGTGCCGTAAATACCACCTATACTTGTAATCAAGCCCTTAATCTTTTTGAGTTTAGAATAATTTTATTAAAGAATAAAAGTACAAAATATGATAACAGAAATAATACACAAAGGATAAACTGAGTGAAAACAAAAAAGTAAAAATTACAAAAATTCAATCAATACAGTGTAATATGCAAACATGGCGATAATGAGTTAAGTAGACAATCAAACAACAATATAATTTATAAAATACTACGTCTGATGTACATTGCAAAAGAACCCAAGCAATAAAGCATATTAATAAGGTATAACATAATATTAAAGAAAAAAGGAATGTATTTTAACAATATATTTGAAGACGCTAACTAATTAAGATGCAAATTATTTAGAATAACAGCCATATGTGCAATGATTAATGTAAAATTGAAAGATAAAATGACAAACATTTAAAATGTGAAAAGTGCACTCTGCAGACATAGTTATTAATGTAGCCACAGAAATGCTTAAATGCAAGTTTTCTTTTAACTAGAAGTGAACCCGACAATGCTGAAACGCGCAAAATGGAATTTAGAGAACTGACCCTAATGTGACATCCTTTGAAATATTCATCATAATGGCAGAATGTTCCGGTTTAACACATGTATTACATTTTGCTAAGAATCATCTGCGTGTGATAAGCAAACCTCCCATTTACCTCATATTTCACATAATGCTTGAATAAAATAGTTATATATTTTAAAACAGTATAATTTGTTTGTGTCAAAGAAATGCATTACTAAACCGTATTTCTGCAAGTTGATGTTTCTCTTCTGTTGCATAGTTCATTGTTTACGCAATTAAACATTTAACATTAGTAGGTTAAACTGTGCTTGATGCCTATGGGAACGGAGGCTTGGGAATTCAGAAGCTACATACTAAGATGTCTGTAACAAGATTTGTGTTAAAACTTTGCAAGCTGCATGTTATTTCGTGGGAAAGGAAGAGCTGAACTCACTCTCAGACGAATGATATTGCCTTATTGGATCCGAAGAGCAGAAATCTAATACAATGTCTACAACAAACTTTTTGCCTATTATATTAGTGAATGTTCCTTGATAGGTTTAGGACGCTCTTTACCGATCACTTCTCCTAGAAACTCATTCCTTGAGCTCGACTGATGGATGTGGCTACCACTGCTGCTGTTCCTTTCATGCCTTATTATTGATGCTCTATTTTGACAGATGGCCACTGCAACTGTATGTTTATTTGCTCAATTATTGAGACTCAGCTGAGTTTCATGAACTATTCTTAATGGGAAGTTCAACTGTTTTAATTGGACTTTGAGATTTATGCTCTTTATCTCACTCTTTTCCTTTGAATTCAAACTCTTCAAGAGTTCTACTAACTCTAAAATTCTGGTCTGGTTCATTAGAATAGAGTATTTGTCCTTTATGAAATGTACTTAATGCATTTTTTGATGATTTGTTCTAACCATATTCTTATGAGATTTCTGTAAACTTACTTGGATTTATTGACTAATCTAAATAAAAAGAACAAAAAGAATCTCACTAAACTCTTAATGAGAAATAAACCCTTAAAACTAATTTAAACTCTCATTAATGACTGAACATAGAACTTTCATTGTGATTTAACTTATGATGATGAAATAGCTCCTGGTTCAAAATACAGCGGCAAAGATCCATCACCAGAAATGAGTTATCATCGGAACCCAGTGCGGGAACGGGGCCTAACCCTGAAATTGGTGGTAAGAAAAAGGTTGACCCATATTATTTAAATTTTGCCCCAACTCCACACTATCATCCTCTTCTTTCTGCCAGTGGACCTTTAGCTACTACTCTAAGGATTATTTTCAGGTAAAGCATCAAGCATTACAAATATTGCTGTTCTTGTCTGTTGTGGTGTCCTACAAACATTTCAGGATTCATTTTCCTGTCTTGACATCTTTCAGATTTACTGATGCTCTTATCATTCAACTTTAAGGATTTTCCTCTTCTGTGAAGCAATTTGAAATCTTGAATTAGCTTCATCTTGCATAGCTGGAAGAGGTCAAGGTCCCGTTCTGCGGCCTTAGGTGAGTTTGCCTTGCAATTGTTGCATGCTCTTAAGAGGCCCTCCAAAGGTCATAATTGTCTCCACTTTTATGAAATGTATCAGCTGCCACAACACTGGACAAACAAGGGAAGATATTACTACAGTGTGTTAAGCTCTCTCTGAGCCATTCCATAAGGTAAGGATAGTATTTTGGTAAAACTTGCATCATTCATCCTTTGGGTTGTTCTTGCAAGTGGAGGAAAGTCAGCGGCTCTCAATCCAAAGAGAGCACTACTGTTCAGTGTTAGCTTACAGGAGGCTGTGGGATCCAACCACACAAACAATGTTTGCAAGCCTTCAACTGGCATGCATCAGATGTTTCATGGACTCATCTCGAGATCAGTCTTATGAACTAGTCTGCCCGATCACACTTGAGATGGCTTTATTGGAAGTACTGTTGATCAGCACTTTACACAGTGACTAAAAGAAAGCAGAACAGATGTTTATGCAGGGTAACATTAGCCAACTCAAAGAGGAAGAGATCTGTTATCGAGACTGAAATGGGTAAAGGACTGGAATGGCAGGTGGGATAATTGCAAATGCTGTAATCATTTAATATCCTTTCATAACCTCAAGTACTAGCAAGTGAGCTATATTCCCACTTAAATACAACTGTTGGTTCTTCCTCCACACCAGAGCATGAGTCAGTAGCCCCAACCATCCCTTAAGCCGCATTACATCCACACATAATGGAGTTGCTGCTAATTAATTGTGTGCACTTTAGAAAAACTATTTTCACTCACTTTAAGTCATCTTCAATTTATATTGTGCAGTACATTCAAGGCCTTGCAGCATGTATAAGATACTGCAGACTGCGCTGCCAACAGGAATACAGACAACATTACTATGAAGTAATGTGCTATCATTAACATTATTATTACTACACAATTGTGTTCCACGTAGTTCATTCTTTTATGAACCTCAGCAATTTCATTTTTTTCAAAGTTGAAGACAATGATATAAAAGAAAAGTAATTCAGACTAAAATATACTTTTTAATTTCTTTACACACATCATGACAAGCTCCCTCATCTTCCTTCAGAATGAAACATTAAAAAATGTAGAACAAATAATACGCAACATTACTGATGGTTTCTTTCTGACATGAACCTATGATGCTTGCTGAATGGAATGGATGTTGTTGGACATGTCATCCTTGGTGTGGTCTTCCCTCTAACATTTTTCCTTCACCCTTCCTGTTTTCTGAATTTCATTTTTGTTGGTGTTAGGATACTGTGCACTTTGCCACTGTTAACCAGTGATATAGTGCTTGTGTTCTTTCCCTAAAACATGGTACAATTGGTTCACACCTGGCTGGCACATTAAATTTACTTATAAGTCCTTAGTATATGGTAGAACATGTACTCTAGGCCCCTAAATTGCATGCTACTAGTGGGTCTGCAGCACTCATTGTGCCATCCACTGAAGTAGCCTTTTAAAAACATGGTATAGTCCTACCACTGCAGCCTGCAGTGAGGTTTTAAATTGACAATTTGACCACCCATTTCGACCTGTCAAAATAATCCTTTGCCAGACCTAAACCTTCCTTTCTAATATGCTTATGCTATACCTAAGGTAGGGCCTAAACAACCCATAGGGCAGGGTGCAGTGTATTCAAAAAGCTGTGCTTGTGATTTTACGTTTTACATCTTCTGGCAGTGAAAAGCTCCTAAATTTGTTTTTCACTACTGCAAGGCCGATTCTCCCATTGGATAAAGTTTGGTTACTTTTTACCTTTAATAAGGGCTAACTTTTGATTGGAAACAAATCGGAATGCACAGATCAGACTCAAATTAAATATAATTTAAAATCATCTTTAATGGTGAAGTCACAATTCTGAAAATGGCGTTTTAGAAAGTTGGCATTTTCTTGTCCTAACCATTTGGTGCGTGCTGCCTGTGTCCTGTGTCACATTACCGTGAATAGCTTTGCAGTTGGCCTTTGTGTATTCCTTTCAGACAGACAAAGAAGAACTACATGTTGGCAAGATGTGTAACTTTTTCAGTGGAACTAGTCTGGTCCCTGTATCTGATCCGTGCTCCATTGCAGTTGACCTGCTGTTGTAATCTACTTAGTATGATGCATTCTCCCCATTGTTGTTCTCTGCCTTGCAGCTCTGCCAAGGAGGCTGCACCTGGTGGTGCATTACATGGAACTTACCATCCTCCTGCAACCTGAAACTGAAGCTGTAACTTGAAGAATAAATCTATAACCTATTTCTACATGACCTGTTTACGTGGCATTCTTCGTTTTAACAATGGTGACGAGCGGAGAAGACCCAAGTGTGAAGGGAAGTCTAACGCAGGACCAGAAAAGATTTGAAATATCACAGAAAGAACAAATAAGATTACAGAGGAAAGGATGTTGAAACCTGTGAAGAGGATTGGCGCCTGGTAGCCCCACCAGTGTCTATTTCAGCGGACAGCCTACCGTCCAGGACATCTTAACAGGTTGGAACAGAAGAAGAAAACTGCCTATTTATGTAAGTGAGTAACTTTTGTGCGAAATGGAAAACTGCCTCAATGGATGTTCTAAGATCTCCTTGTGGATTGTGAAAGGTGGAAAAATCTGCTCCGTTCGCGGAGTTTGCAGATTTTTGGCAACTCCGCGTTCCGCGTAGAACGTGGAGATACCGAAAACTCTGAGCTCCGCAACGGAGCGGAGGTTTTTTTTTGTTTGCGCGTTAAAAATGCGTTTTTGCGGGTGCGATTTACCAGGATGCCTGTGTTCGCCGACAAGATATCCTATCCATTCGCGTGCGCCATGAGATTTGGTAGCCAGCCGCACTGTCCTGCAAGAGTGTGCGATCGCGAACACGTCATTCGGACGCGCCATTGGACTTCCGGCGGAAGTTCCGTGAAGATCGCGATGCCGAACATGCAGAATTTGCAAGCTGGAGAAGAATATCTCTCGAGCAGCATAAAACCTTCTCGAAATGATGATTTGGATGAAAAAAACTCCTCAGATTGACATTTGGCTATACTTTTTTGTGCAAGGAGTCCTTTTTCTTTTTTTACTTTTTATTTTAAGAGGAAGGAAGTGCCCCAGAGTCTCCAACTTCCTGTTCCTGTCCAGCAGGCTCCTCCCAGTGCTTTGTCCATGTCCTGTTCACTTTTCATTTGGATTTGGAGCTGGAAGGATCACTCTTTGTGTCTGCTGCATCATATATCATATTGGATTTGAGGACTTTTGGATTTTAGATTTTACAAGTAAGTTGGAAAATTGGTGTTGTTTGTTTGATTGGGGCATTGCACCTACATTTTTTTGTACCTTTCATCGTTTTTTTAAAAATTTATTGTTGTGGGTGGCCTGTAGTTTTTAGTAGGGGCCTAGTTGTTTTTCTTTGTATGTAATTTCTTCTACTAGTTTTCTTTTATAAAGGAAACATGTTGCAAAGTTCACTACATTTTCTCCAACTTTTGCAATTAATTTGCAACATTTATTTAATTCACTAGCCCAGTAATCTGCCAATAGGTATTTCAGGCAGTAGGCCCAGAGCTACTCAACTGTGCATGAAACAACTGTTTCTGTGGTGTCTGCTGAATTTAACATCATTTAGGGCTTGGATGGCATTGGATTGAATTGCAAAATGTGTTTTTTTGGGGGTATTTCACTTTTTTCGTGTGTGTTAAATAAATGCCTTTGTTGGATGTGTGTGGTGGTGTGGTTGTTGTGTAACTTGCAAACCTTTTTTAGCCCTGTGGATTTTTGTTTTTGCATTGTTGCATTAAAGCTGTGTTGTTTAGCATGCTCATTGTTTTACAGGCCTCCTGCTTGTTGTTGAGTGAGTGACCATGTGGCTGGTGGCCATTTTGTGGTGGCAGTTAGTGTGCTGCTTTTGCCATAGGCCTGCATGTCTTTCCTTTGTTCCTCTTGGCTTACTGCTCCTTGTTGTTGTGGCCTGGCCATGTGGCTGGTGGCCATTTTGTGAAGCCAGCCAGTGTGCTTTTGCCATAGGCCTGTCTTGTCTGTTTTCCCTTTCTTGTTGTTGTGGTGGGCTGGCCATGTGGCTGGCTGCCATTTTGTGAAGTCAGCAAGTGTGCTTTTGCCATAGGCCTGCATTGTCTGTCTTCCCTTTCTTGTTGTTGTGGTGGCCTGGCCATGTGGCTGGCGGCCATTTTGTGAAGCCAGACAGTGTGCTTTTGCCATAGGCCTGCATTGTCTGTCTTCCCTTTCTTGTTGTTGTGGTGGCCTGGCCATGTGGCTGGTGGCCATTTTGTGAAGCCAGCCAGTGTGATTTTGCCATAGGCCTGCATTGTCTGTCTTCCCTTTCTTGTTGTGGTGGGCTGGCCATGTGGCTGGCGGCCATTTTGTGCAGCCAGCCAGTGTGCTTTTGCCATAGGCCTGCATTGTCTGTCTTCCCTTTCTTGTTGCTGTGGTGGCCTGGCCATGTGGGAGGCGGTCATTTTGTGAACCCAGCCAGTGTGCTTTTGCCATAGGCCTGCATTGTCTGTCTTCCCTTTCTTGTTGTTGTGGTGGCCTGGCCATGTGGCTGGCAGCCATTTTGTGAAGCCAGCCAGTGTGATTTTGCCATAGGCCTGCAAGCTTTCTTTGTGGTGGCCATGCCTTGCCCTTGTTGTTGTATTGCATGCAATTTTTTTCTTTTTACCCAGCAAAAAAATGCAGGACAGTTCACTACATTTTCTAATACATTTGCAATATTAGTGATTTGAATTGATTCACTTCACTATGTGGCCTAGTCTGCCAATAGGCCTTTTTTAGCCAGTAGGCCCAGAACTACTCATGGGTGCATGTAACAACTGTTTCTGTGGTGTCTGTGGAATTTAAACATCATTTAGGGCATGGTTGGCATTGGATTGAATTGCAAAATGTGTTTTTAATGGGGTATTTCACTTTTTTCGTGTGTGTTAAATAAATGCCTTTGTTGGATGTGTGTGGTGGTGTGGTTGTTGTGTAACTTGCAAACCTTTTTTTAGCCCTGTGGATTTTCGTTTTTGCATTGTTGCATTAAAGCTGTGTTGTTTAGCATGCCTCCTTTGTCTGGCCATATAGGCCTGCTTGAGTTCATTGTTTTACAGGCCTCCTGCTTGTTGTTGTGTGAGTGACCATGTGGCTGGTGGCCATTTTGTGGTGGTAGTTAGTGTGCTGCTTTTGCCATAGGCCTGAATGTCTTTCCTTTGTTCCTCTTGGCTTACTGCTTCCATCCCCATTGCCAGCTGCAGCTTCCTGAATGATGCTGCATCCCACATGATGCACAATCACATTCACAATGCCAAACAGGTTCCAGTACATTTGTATTTTTGTTTTTGTTCTTCTTCTTTCCTATCCTTCCTGAGTGTACACAGTACACCATGAAAGCCCTTGTTGTCAAAGTCTCACAAATGGCTATACTGTTGTTATTGTTTTTTTAATAACTGAGTAATACAATTTAATAATATTAATAATAATAACACTAACAAGTGTGACCACCGACTAAGTTATATATTATATTTGTTTGTTTGTACTAGTAGTAAATTAAACCACAACAATAAATGCCATGTTTCACTGATATTCTTCTTGCTTCTTTGCATTTAGGTGCACAAAAGAGGAGGAGGCGTCATCACCCATTGTACTGCCAGACAGAAGTCCTGCTGCGCACGACGTCATGTGACGTGTGACCACAGACATCTCTCCAACTTGTGCCACTGCGTGCTGCTGACATCTGAAGAAGATGGCCCCAAAGAAAGGTACCAGGACCTCCAGTACAAGAAAGTTGCCATTGAGAAGAAGGAAGTGCCACTTACCACTTCTGGTGTGCCGATCAAGATCTTTTTTGGGAAACCAAAAACTGCACCTGTAGCAGCGGTGTCTGGGGATCAAGCTGGGAGCAGCACTCCCGCATCAGTGGACCCACCCCATCAACCTAGGCCCAAGCCCATGTCTGTCGCAGAGGAAGCCAGACTCATCACGACAACGCCAACGAGCAGCGATGTTGAAATTGACTTATTGTTATCACAAGGTTGTACCCAATCAACGCAGGAAACTCAGATAAGTGGACAACAACAGCCGCAACCACCGCCCACAATATTAGTTGTTCCTCCCGAAGTAGGGCAGTTCAGGAATTCGAGCTTCCTGCAGAGGAAGAAGAGCAAGCCACTCTTTCAGAAGATCCATTGTCTTCCAGATCCCCAGCAAGGAAAAGAAGGGTTAGTCCATCGAGTTCTTCTGCAAGCCCCCCTTCTTATGATCTAGATGCCACTTGGAACCCACCACCTCAGTCTGAGAGTGAGAGACGCCACGAGACAAGGCTAGGGAAAAGGAAGGTTCCAGAAAGCCTTACAGTTATGGAGGTAGATGTAGAAGAGGAGGATGATGACGAGCCAGTCATCATGGACATCAGTCCCGCCCCAGTGGAGAGTGAGACCGACATTACCCCATCCCAAATTGCTGTGAGGGATGTGGAACGGATACCACCAACACAGGTAACACCAACACCACCTCCACCAGCTTCCATATTTGCATTGACAAAGGCCCGGCAGCAACCTACATCCAGCACAACCACCTCAGTAGAAGTAGGTAGTGGTAGTGCACAGAGTCAAATTCCACGCCCACCCTCCAGTTCATCCGGCACTGCAAGTGACAACTCCAGCAGCTCCAGAAAGTTCTCCTCCCCAGTTTGGGACTTCTTTTCGGTTAGCAGTATGGAGGAGAACTTTGCTATATGCTCCATTTGTAAACAAGGTGTTAGTCGGGGTAAGCTTGGTACAAACTATGGTACCGGATGCCAACCCATCTGAAAACACACCACTTGATCCAGTGGGAGGAACACCTTAAAGGCCAAAAAAGCAAAACTGCACCCATTGCTGTTGGTTGTGATGAAGAAGTAGAAGATACGATCGCGGTGGAAGGTGAACAAGAGGGAGATATTTTCTCTGGAACACAAAGTAGCCCTGTCCCCAGCAGTGCAGTGGTACTGCCCACATCCTCATCAGCCTCAGCAACATCTCAGTGGCACAAGAGTAAGAGTCAGGCTGAGAGTGAGACACCAAGGCAACAGAATACTGCAACGAAAAAAAGTGCGGCGTTGAGCCGAACATCTGGCGCCAAAAAGTCACCTGCATCAGTGGCACCAGAAAGGAAAAAAATACAGCCTACCATTCTCAGCATGTTTAGGTCGGAGGGGCAGTACGAACGCAACAACCCAAAGGCACGTTTGTACTATGTGAAGCTGGCTAAAATGTTAGCGCTGGACCTTCTCCCTTTTCCTTTTGTGGAAGGGGTGGGTTTTCTTGAATTTGTGACAGCCATCTGCCCAAAATGGAAGGTTCCCAGCCGGTCCTATTTTGCCAGAGTTGCTGTTCCAGCACTACATCACGACGTGCTGAAATTGCTTGGACAAGCTTTGCGGCAGAGTGCTGTTCACAGTATCCACCAGACAACAGACATGTGGACCAGTTGCCAAGCCACTGATTACATGTGCATCACTGCACATTGGATCTCTTTTGTGGGGGTTAGAGAAAAGGTATCTGCAGGTGTTGACACTGCTGAGATTTTTAATGCCACTCGGAAACATGCAACTGTAGCCATGTTCGCCATGGAGAAATCTCATACTGCTGCAAACATTTTGGAAGAGTTTAACAGAAAGGTCTTTGAATGGCTGCACCCAAGAGGGCTTAACATTGGTTTTGTTGCCCCAGACAATGGCAGTAATATAGTTAAGGCCATGGGCAATGGTGGCTATTTCAGGGTCCTGTGTTTGGCGCACTGCATTAACATCATTGTTCAAGACTTTCTGAAAAAAGATTACCGAGTCAGCAACTTACTGACCACCTGCAGAAGAATCTGCACACATTTCAGCCATTCTTTTAAAGCCCGGAAGCAGCTGAGGATCATTCAACATAAGTATAGAGTGCCAGTTAAAGCACTCATCCAGGAGGTGCCAACACGTTGGAACTCAACATATTACATGCTTGATCGTCTGTTTGAGCAGTACAGACCAATCACTGAATATGTCATGCAAAGACTAGGGGATGCTAGTATGAAAGGCATGACCGTTGAGATGGACCAATGGGGCCTAGTTAAATGCCTGACAGAGATGCTACTTCCTTTCGAGCTCTTCACACGTGAAGTCAGCAAGGAGGACTGTACTATGGGCCAAGCTATCCCATTGTTGCACATGCTACAGGAACAGCTGAAGGGGGTGTCTGCAATGTACGCATGTGTGGAGGGAAAAAAAGAAGCATATGAGCTGGTGAAGAGCTCATCCCTTCGCTTAGTTGAAAATACAAGGGTGCAAACTGAGATTGTGTCATCCAACCATTACATTTCTGCCACAATTCTGGATCCACGGTATAAAGCTGTACTGAACACTAACAGATTAATTCCTTTTTCACAAGTGGATGTTGCCAAGTACAAAACTTGGAAAGCTGCGGTAGCCAGTCGCTTTGAAAAAGACCGGCTGGAAATTAGCGGCACGCTACTCCTGCCCACAACAAGTACTGCAGGGCAGCCGGCGTCAAGTTCAACTTCAGAGCCTGAGGGCAGTGCGGTTGGCTCACAGCAGTCAAAAAAACCAACATCAACAACAGCAAGAACAGGATCATCAGCCCCAGTAAAATCGGCACAGGAATGGTTTCTACAGCAAGGGCCTGTTAGGTACCGTGCTGATGCAAATGCAAAGGCAAATTTGACCAATTTGGTTTCCGCCCAGGACATGGCACTGAGACCGCCTTGGCAACCGTAATGGATAATCTACGAATGCGTGCTGACAATGGGAATTCCTCTGTCCTAGTGTTATTGGACATGTCAGCCGCATTCGATACGGTGAGCCACACAGTGCTAGTGGAAAGATTGAAAAGTATAGGGGTTAAAGGACGGGGCTTGCAGTGGTTACAATCTTATCTGTCAGGAAGACAACAGGCTGTGTCTATGACACCGTTCACCTCTGGCAAGTCCCTAGTATACCACGGGGTGCCGCAGGACTCGGCGATCAGCCCTGTTCTTTTCAATATCTATTTACGCCCTCTATTCCCCATTATTAAATCTTATGGAATTGACCTGGTCAACTACGCAGATGATACCCAACTGGTGTTTTCCCTGGAGGGGAAACAAGCGGTATCTATGGATACCTTCCAGGAGTGTATGCGCCAGACTGCTGGTTGGCTCAGGAAACATTCCTTACAGTTTAATGGGGGGAAAACAGAGGTGGTGTATTGTCCTGCTACCAGAATGTCCCGACATCTACCGGTGGAGTTCAAGCTTACCCCCGAGGATGAACCCTTGACTCCTGTTAAAATGGTGCGTAATTTGGGGGTCATGATGGATGATAACCTCCAAATGGAATCACAGGCCAAAAAAACTGCTAGTGTCTGTCTCTCCTTGCTAAGCATGTTACGGAAGGTTCTTCTGCTACTACCAAAAGATACTCGATCTCTTGTAGTGAGGAGCATAATTTTGAGCAGATTGGACTACTGCAACTCCCTGTATTTGGGAGCACCGCAATATATTCTGCAGGGGTTGCAGAGAGTCCAGTCCATGGCAGCTAAGCTGGTGCTAAATAGACAGCGTAGGTCTTCCACGGCATTGGCCTTGAGAGACCTGCATTGGCTGCCTATTAAGGAAAGAATTTGCTTTAAATCCCTCTGTATTGTACACAGAGCAGTACATGACCTGGGTCCAGTTCCCCTGCAGGAGATGTTTACCTGGTATAATCCCAGGAGGCAGCTTCGCTCTTCGAGTGCAAATCTGATAACAACCACCAGATTTAAGAGATCCAGGATGGGGGGCAGAGCTTTTGGTGTGGCCGCTGCGCGCCTATGGAACGAGCTGCCTCAGAACCTTAGACAGGCCAGTTCTCGACCTGTTTTAGGAAGAGTCTGAAAACTTGGCTATTTCCAAGGGGTGAACACTAGATCCCCCCACTGACAATTGGTTCTGCTGTTACAGTGGCTATTTTCAATCTAAGCGCCAGGATACCCGTAGGGTGGCAGTTTTGCGCTATATAAGTTTTTAATTCAATTCAATTCAATTCAAAAGAGGCTGGGCAAAGTGGAGCACCCCTGAGCATTGAGCGGATGGCCCAGGCCTATCTGGATGACCCAACAGAGGTCTACATTCATCAAAACCCATTGCTGTATTGGTATGGGAAAAGTCGCCATTGGCCAGTGTTCAGCAGGCTGATGATAAACTATCTGGCTTGCCCTCTCGCAAGTGTTTCTTCTGAGCGTGTTTTCAGTGCTGCTGGTGCCATTGTAACAGTGAAAAGGACCAGTCTCTCACCCCAAAACGTGGAGAGGTTAACCATGATCAAAATGAATCAGCACTTTATACCACCGGATTACACCATACCTGAAACACAGCAGCAAGAGGAGGACAGTGAGTTAGGTGACGGAAGTAGTGTGGTAGATGACCTACTTCTGGGTGAACCACCAGAGTTTGAGGACGACCTGTACTCCCCTGACAACTAGGCTTTCAACTTGTTACTTTCTTTCTTCCTTATTTACTTTTATTTTTTTGTGTGTGTCTCTGTCTTTCTGGTTCGAATCACAACAAATCCATCACCACCGTCTTGTCTTTTTATTGCTTTATTGGAGTTGCAACTGTGTGCATTTATTAAAGAAGTCCACTCCTCTGAGTCCTGCTCTATCCATCCTGACTCGCCCTAAATCCATTTCCCTCAAGCCAGACATTGGATGGAGAATAGTACAAGAAATGTGTGCCTGCCTCGTTGAGTCCCTCCAAAAGAACATGACTATAGCTATCCTCCTTTCCGAGCCGAGAGGGACTGCAACAAGATGAGAACAGGTAATGATGGCATGCTTTGGACACTGACTCCGGGTGATTGGTGTTTGTGTTGTTGTTGTTGTGCATGAAGTGTACTAGTATTTAATCTGCACACTAAAAGTGACTCAAGTCAATGTTTCCCTTCTTGTTGTTTAATAACAAAATTGTACTTCTACTGCAGGGCGATCCATTGTATTTTTGAATATGGAATCTAGACTCACTCGGTACATTACAGACTGAGTTGGACACCATGATGATGATGACCACATACTATACTCAGTCAGTAGGATCGTAGAAGATTGATAGAATAACTAGGGGCGTTTCATGAAGTGGCATAAAAGGTAAACAAGTCAACAACAACCACAGCAGACCTACATGTCTGTGTAGTGGTGGAGTCAAGTGTAGTGGTATGACTGACAGCGGTGCATTGATTTAGTTACTTAATTTGGAAAATGCTATGTTGCTGTATATGTGTGCTCTGTCTGGCTCAGTCAAAATCTAAGCTAAGTGGAGGTTGGGTGGGTGCCGTGGGCCTGCTCTGTCCTGTTGTTGTTGTAGCCTGGTTAATGCTGGAAACAGAGTAGACATGATTTAGCCATGCCGCCTCTGAAAGTGTTCTTGTTGCACTCATCCGTAATTTATGCATTTTTTTTCTCCTTAATTTTTCAATATCCCTTTTGTTTTTCCATCTACACTTACAGGCCGGCCTTTACCCTGTGCTATACTGGGAAAAACAACTCACACTTACTTTACCAATCCGCATCTGCCAGGCAGGCAGTTGCACCCAAGATTGACGGACGGAGCGTCCATGGAAGGGAGGACCAAGAGGAATACCAAGATGCAACTTCCCAATTTGACCAGGATAATAATAACATACAGTAACTTAGTATCATTCATCATCTTTTAATTAATTTGATTCAGTTTTCTCTTCAATCATTATGACTGTGTGTTGTTGTTTATTATGTTTGCTCTTAGTCTTTGCTTATATCCCTACAGCTTTTTTTAAATTTTCTTTGCTAGCTTTAAAAGGAAGCCCGGTACAACAGAACATAAATAAAATGTATGTAATTTGGGTCTCTCTGAGGGCAGACAGGCAAGGCAATTGCATAATAATAATAATTAATAATATACTGCTGCCCTGTACTGTCTACTAGTCTACTTAGTACTACTTATCATGAACCACATCATGCATGCATTTCCTTTTTCTCCCTTAACAGATTTATGAATATGATGGTCGTCTGCCAAGATTGTGTGTTGTCCATGTGTAGTGTTTGTCTTTGTCAAACCTTTCCCTTCAAATACCCCTTCCCAACCATTCATCAAACCCTAATCCTCTTCCCCCGGGCTGTGTGATTTATTGAGGTGTGACTAAATTAAATTTACACCAATAATTGATCACACACTTGCTGGGGCGGATGTGGTGAAAGCAAGTAAGCAACACTAATTCAAGGCAGGGCGAGGATCTTCTTCTGCTCTAAGTATATATATATATATATATATATATATATATATATATATATATATTATCTACTGGCGGTCGCCAGTAGATAGTTATAGTTAGGACCTATTTTCCATAGGAAATCCGCGACATTCTATTTGAAATAACTCTTGCGTCGGTTGACGAATCTTCGCAAAATTTTCAAACTTTATGGCCCGCTCCGGTCCGCTCCTACCCTGAAAGTCTCAGGGTGATTCGTCAAGCGGGGGCCGAGAAAAAGGGGGTCCCAAAACGTGTTTTCCCCATTCATTTTCCCATAGGAAACTTTAGACACGGCTACAGCCCGAACTGCTGAACGGAATTACACCAAATTTGGCAAAGAGGTAGTTCTTGGTTCAGAAAGAACCCTTTTGTTAAATGGTGTAAATCCGTTCAGTAGTTGCGGAGAAATTAAAAAAATAAGAGTCAAAAAATCAATTTCCCATAGGAAACTTTATGCAAGGCTACAGCCTGAACTGCTGAACGGAATTACACCAAATTTGGCAAAGAGGTAGTTCTTGGTTCAAAAAGAACCCTTTTGTTAAATGGTGTAAATCCGTTCAGTAGTTGCTGAGAAAATCAAAAGTAAAAACACATATATATCTGGGCGGAGCCTAACCACACATGTCATCGTGAGATCTGATTGGCTGTCAGCACTTCATCCTGGAATTGCTGGCAGCCATCTTGGGACCAATATAAATGATAGTACCCAATTGAAATGCTGTAGTGAATCGAAGATTTTGAGGGTTACCAAAAGGAGAACTATAAAGGGTGATAACAGACTTTAGTTACATTAGAATTCATTTGTTGATGGTACCATACTAATTTCAGGAATTGTGGTGTGTTCTAAGGTGATTTTACCCTGTGAAAAACCTTCTGCTGGGATATCATGAATCATGTTTGAGAGAAAACTATTTTCACATGCTTGTCCCATACAGTTTTGGAAGGTGCCCCAGAAGCTAAAATGAGAGCATATTTTCTGTAAATTCACATTATCTTTCTCAGTCATGTGAGAATGAAGTCTGACATTCTCAGTAAAACATGTACATCCAACAAGGGCAGAGACTGTCAGTTGATTCCTTTGTGTTCTACTGCAGCTTCCCAGAGTGTTCTAAAGAACAACTAGAGTGCTAACAGCCTTACTTATGACAAAAGTATGGCACACCTGAAGCCATCTTGATTGGAATAAACTGGTAACACTTAAAACATTTAATTTAAAAAGGAACAAAATGATGGGGTTCATCTTGTCATAGAAATTATGGTTAGTGCTCTGGAAAGAAAAATTAGGACATGTTTCAAGTGTGATCTCAAATATCTTCCTATTATATTTCAACAGGAGCAGCCTGTCAGTTGATGCCTTTGTGTTCTACTGCAGCTTCCCATAGTGTTCTAAAGAACAACTAGAGCGCTAACAGACTTACTTATGACAATAGTATGGCACACCTGAAGCCATCTTGATTGGAATAAACTGGTAACACTTACAACATTTAATTTAAAAAGGAACAAAATGAGGGGGTTCATTTTGCCATAGAAATTATGGTTAGTACTGTAGAAAGAAAAATTAGGACATGTTTTAAGTGAGATCTCAAATATCTTTCTGTTATATTTCAACAGGAGCAGCCTGTCAGTTGATGCCTTTGTGTTCTACTGCAGCTTCCCAGAGTGTTCTAAAGAACAACTAGAGTGCTAACAGCCTTACTTATGACAAAAGTATGGCACACCTGAAGCCATCTTGATTGGAATAAACTGGTAACACTTAAAACATTTAATTTAAAAAGGAACAAAATGAGGGGGTTCATTTTGCCATAGAAATTATGGTTAGTGCTGCAAAAAGAAAATTTAGTGCATGTTTTAAGTGAGATCTTAAATCCTCTTCTATTTCATTAGAAAATTCTGACATGCAGACTGAAACAATCACTTTCAATACCAGCAGTAGACTTCCAGTTAACTCCTTGGTGAGCAGTAGCTTTACTACAGTGATCTAATGAACAACTAGAGTAATAACATTCTGAATTTATGGCAAATGTGTGACACATCTGAATGCCTTCTTGATGGAATCAAAGTAAAAAACTGAAAGCATTTCCTACTGAGGAGACTGCAGTAAATGAGGAAATTAGGAAACCTCATAACAAAGAAGTCTTCCAAGATGGCCACCAGTGAAAAAAGAGCCCAAATGTAGCACAAATATTACCCAGATGTAGCCCACATATAGCCCAATGACAAAAGTGTGCAAAACACTTTTTATTTTTAGATTTTTTGCAGTTTTATGTAGTGCAGACTGGTCAGGTATTGGAGCATTGCATCTTAAAACATGACCCCCTACACTACAAAAACACCACTGCACTACCCTAAACCCTAAAACACTACCCCAGCATGACCCCCTACACTACAAAAGCACCACTGCACTATCCTAAACCCTAAAACACTACCCCCAGCATGACCCCCTACACTACACAAACACCACTGCACTACCCTAAACCCTAAAACACTACCCCAACACCACTGCACTAACCTAAATCCTAAAACACTACCCCCAGCACGACCCCCTACACTACCCAAACACCACTGCACTACCCTAAAACATGACCCCTACACTACACAAACACCACTGCACTACCCTAAACCCTAAAACACTACCCCCAGCACGACCCCTATACTACACAAGCACCACTGCACTACCCTAAACCCTAAAACACTACCCCCAGCATGACCCCCTACACTACACAAACACCACTGCACTACCTTAAACCCTAAAACACTACCCCCAGCACGACCCCCTACACTGCCCGAACACTACTGCACTGCCCTAAACCCTGAAACACCACCCCCAGCACGACCCCCTATACTGCACGAACACCACTGCACTGCCCTAAACCCGAAACACTACCCCCAGCAAGACCCCCTACACTGCCCGAACACCACTGCCCTAAACCCTGAAACACCACCCCCAGCAAGACCCTCTACACTGCCCGAACACCACTGCACTGCCCTAAACCCTGAAACACCACCCCAGCATGACCCCCTACACTGCCCGAACACCACTGCACTGCCCTAAACCCTGAAACACCAGCCCCAGCACAACCCCGTACACTGCCCGAACACCACTGCACTGCCCTAAACCCTGAAACACCAGCCCCAGCACGACCGCCTACACTGCCCGAAAACCACTGCACTGCCCTAAACCCTGAAACACCAGCCCCAGCACGACCCCCTACACTGCCCGAACACCACTTCACTACCCTAAACCCTCAAACACCAGCCCCAGCACGACCCCCTACACTGCCCGAACACCACTGCACTGCCTTAAACCCTGAAACACCAGCCCCAGCAAGACCCCCTACACTGCCCGAACACCACTGCACTGCCCTAAACCCTGAAACACCACCCCCAGCAAGACCCCCTACACTGCCCGAACACCACTGCACTGAAGCCTGAAACACCACCCCCAGCAAGACCACCTACACTGGCCAAACACCACTGCACTGCCCTAAACCCTGAAACACCACCCCCTGCACGACCCCCTACACTGCCCAAACATCACTGCACTGCCCTAAACCCTGAAACACCACCCCCTGCACGACCCCCTACACTGCCCGAACACCACTGCCCTGCCCTAAACCCTGTAACACCACCCCTCAGCACGACACCCTACACTGCCCGAACACCACTGCACTGCCCTAAACCCTGAAACACCACCCCCAGCACGACCCCCTACACTGCCCGAACACCACTGCACTGTCCTAAACCCTGAAACACCACCCCTGCACGACCTCCTACACTGCCGGAACACCACTGCACTGCCCTAAACCCTGAAACACCACCCCCAGCACGACCCCTACACTGCCCGAACACCACTGCACTGCCCTAAACCCTGAAACATCAACCCCAGCAAGACCCCCTACACTGCCTGAACACCACTGCCCTAAACCCTGAAACACCACCCCTACACTGCACGAACACCACTGCACTGCCCTAAACCCTGAAACACCACCTCCTACACTGCCTAAACACCATTGCTCTGCCCTAAATCCTGAAACACTAGCCCCAGCATGACCCCTACACTGCCCAAACACCACTGCACTGCCCTAAACCCTGATACACCACCCCCAGCACAACCCCTACACTGCCCGAACACCACTGCACTGCCCTAAACCCTGAAACACCAGCCCCAGCAAGACCCCCTACACTGCCCGAACACCACTGCACTGCCCTAGACTCTGAAACACCAGCCCCAGCAAGACCCCTACACTGCCCGAACACCACTGCACTGCCCTAAACCCTGAAACACCAGCCCCAGCATGCCCCCTACACTGCCTGAACACCACTGCACTGCCCTAAACCCTGAAACACCAGCCCCAGCACGACCACCTACACTGCTCGAACACCACTGCACTGCCCTAAACCCTGAAACACCAGCCCCAGCACGACCCCCTACACTGCCCGAACACCACTGCACTGCCCTAAACCCTGAAACACCAGCCCCAGCACGACCCCCTACACTGCCCGAACACCACTGTACTGCCCTAAACCCTGAAACACCAGCCCCAGCACGACCCCCTACACTGCCCGAACACCACTGCACTGCCCTAAACCCTGAAACACCACCCCCTGCATGACCCCTACACTGCCCGAACACCACTGCACTGCCCTAAACCCTGAAACACCACCCCTGCAGCACCCCCTACACTGCCCGAACACCACTGCACTGCCCTAAACCCTGAAACACCACCCCCTGCACCGCCCCCTACACTGCCCGAACACCACTGCACTGCCCTAAACCCTGAAACACCACCCCCAGCACGACCCCCTTTACTGCTCGAACACCACTGCACTGCCCCAAACCCTGAAACACCACCCCCAGCACGACCCCTACACTGCCCGAACACCACTGCCCTAAACCCTGAAACACCACCCCCTGCACGACCCCTACACTGCCTGAACACCACTGCACTGCCCTAAACCCTGAAACACCACCCCCTACACTGCCCGAACACCACTGCACTGCCCTAAACCCTGAAACACCACCCCCAGCACGACCCCCTACACTGCCCGAACACCACTGCACTGCCCTAAACCCTAAAACACCACCCCCAGCATTACCTCCTACACTGCCCAAACACCACTGCACTGCCCTAAACCCTAGAACACTACCCCAGCACGACCCCCTACACTACCCGAACACCACTGCACTACCCTAAACCCTAAAATACTACCCCCAGCACAACCCCTACACTACCCGAACACGACTGCACTGCCCTAAACCCTCAAACACTCCCCCAGCATGACCCCTACACTACCCGAACACCACTGCACTGCCCTAAACCCTAAAACACTCCCCCAGCCACGACCCCTACACTACCCGAACACCCCTGCACTGCCCTAAACCCTAAAACACTCCCCCAGCACGACCCCTACACTACCCAAACACCAATGCACTACCCTAATCCCTAAAACACTACCCCCGCCTGACTCCCTACACTACCCTAAACCCTAAAACACTACCCCTGCACGACTCCCTACACTACCCAAAGACCACTGCACAACCCTAAACCCTAAAACACGACCTCCTACACTACACAAACACCACTGCACTACCCTAAACCCTAAAACACTACCCCCTAACACTACACAAACACCACTGCACTACCCTAAACCCTAAAACACTATACCCAGCAGTACCCCTACACTACCCAAACACCACTGCACTAACCTAAACCCTAAAACACTACCCCCAGCAGTACCCCCTACACTACCCAAACACCACTGCACTACCCTAAATCACTACCCCAGCACGACCCCCTACACTACCCAAACACCACTGCACTACCCTAAACCCTAAAACACTACCCCCAGCACGACCCCCTACACTACCCAAACACCACTGCACTACCCTAAACCCTAAAACACTCCCCCAGCACGACTCCCTACACTACCCAAACACCACTGCACTACCCTAAACCCTAAATCTACCCCCAGCATGACCCCTACACTACACAAACACCACTGCACTACCCTAAACCCTAAAACACTACCCCAGCAGGACCCTCTTCACTACCTAAACACAACTGCACAATTTGTTACAGGCGTTGCAACGCAGGCCTGTGGTGCTTACTGGAAGTACCTAGTGGGCTAGTTGGGCCCCAGGGACCCTCAGGATTCAAGGTGACCTAATCCCCCAACCTAAAACGCACCACGGGCGCGTTTGCACAGTGGTGAAGGGAGGGGCGGGGCCTCAGGTGACATGTGCGCAAACACACCCTGTGGTGCGTTTTAAGTTGGGGAATTAATTCCCTTTGAATCCTGAGGGACCCTGGAGGCCAACTAGCCCACCAGGTACCTTCAGTAAGCACAACAGAGTTGCGTTGCAGAGAGGTGAAAAAAGGTGCATGGCCTCGGAACGCCTCTCTGCAACTCAGCTCTGTGGTCCTAACTGTAGGTACCTGGGGGGCTAGTTGGGCCCCAGGGACCCTCAGAATTCAAGGGGACTTAATCCCGCAACTTAAAACGCGCCACGGGGTTCGTTTGCACACATGTCACCTCAGGCCCCCCTCCCTTCACCACTGTGCAAACGCGCCCTGTAGCGCGTTTTAAGAGGTAGTTTTAATCCCCCTGCCCTATTATGTACTAGGGACTTGCAGAGGAGGTCATGCTAATCACAGGGGTACCCCAACGCATAGTGTTCCCTAGTGTATGTAGGTGGTTTCACTGTATTCTAAGTGTCTTTTAGCATAGCACTGGCTCTGGTTAGTCAGAGTCAGTTACCACCAGTACCCGTCTGAAAAAGTTGTGGGCACAGGATGATTTTGCAACAAGGCCTCTTTCTGCTCCTCTGTTGGTTCTTTCTGCACATCTTTTGCTTCTTTCTGTGCGTTTTTCTTCTTTCTTCACATGTCCTACCTCTGTAGGCATAGTTAGAAACTAGCATTTAAAAACCTTTGAAATTCACTTAAAAAATCATAGGTTTCAGGCACGTTATAGTTAGAAATTAGCATTTAAAAAACCTTTGAAATTCACTGAAAAAACCATAGGTTTCAGACACATTATAGTTAGAAATTAGCATTTAAAAAACCTTTGAAATTCACTGAAAAAACCATAGGTTTTATGGACAGTTATAGTTAGTTGGACATTTCACTCGTACAAAACCATAGAAATTCCCCCGTTATAGTTAGTTCAGCTAACTATAACTCACGCCTCGCAATGCACTGCTGATGACATCACATATTACATCACTCATGACATGATCAGTGACATCACTGATGACATCACTGATGACATCTCAAATGACATCACTGATGACATCATCCATGTGATAATTTCATGCATCTTCTCACACCCTAATATAACTTTTGATACACCCACTCTAAATTACAGACTGCCATTCTCAAAACCATAGACACTCCAACACCAAAAACTACATACCCACTCACTGATTCTTAGGTCTACACACACATCCACTCACTCACCCGTACAGTCACTCATACTTAGTCACTCAGTACAGGACTATCATATGCACTCATACACCTATATAAACACTCACACACCGCCACTCATCCATAGAGGTACTCACACACCTAGTCAGTCATGCAAAAACTTAATCACACACCCATTTACTCACCTATACAGTTATACACACACCAGCTCACTTACTCATACAAATACTAGCACATTCTTACGCTCTTATACAATCACTGATACAAGTACACACTCATCCATACAGCCACTCTCACAATCACACACTCTCACTTATAGCCATTTATATACTCCAACACACATATATACTGCCTTTCACATATGTAGTTACTCACACATGTACCACTGAGATATACATTCAATCACTAACACACCCATACACACACTCACCCACCCATACAGTCCATCACAGATGCACTCTTGAAACCATGCACCCAGTGAATCACCAACTCACACATCTATGCACAGAGTCACACACACCCCACCCACACAAACACTCAGGCACCCATACAGATACTCAGACAAACAATCAATAACCCATGTAGACACTCATGTAGCTATTCAGAAAGCCATGCAGCCGCTTACAAACCAACAGACAGACGGATACAGACATTCACACAGTTTAGTCACTAACCCATGCATTCAGTAAGATACATTTAATCACTCACTTGTAGAGTCAGTCACTCACGTACTAAATCATCCATTCAGACACTTATACACCCACTCATTCTTCAATACGCCTTTCCCTATATATATTAAACATATTTAAACTTTACAGAAACACACAGTCACTGGATGATGTCATCAGTGATGTCATTTGAGATGTCATCAGTGATGTCACTGACCATGTCATGAGTGATGTAATATGTGACGTCATCAGCAGTGCATTGCGGGGCGTGAGTTATAGTTAGCTGAACTAACTATAACGGGGGAATTTCTATGGTTTTGTACGAGTGAAATGTCCAACTAACTATAACTGTCCCTAAAACCTATGGTTTTTTCAGTGTTTAGGTAGTGAAGAGGGTCGTGCTGGGGGTAGTGTTTTAGGGTTTAGGGTAGTGCAGTGGTGTTTGTGTAGTGTAGGGGGTCATGCTGGGGGTAGATTTAGGGTTTAGGGTAGTGCAGTGGTGTTTGGGTAGTGTAGGGAGTCGTGCTGGGGGAGTGTTTTAGGGTTTAGGGTAGTGCAGTGGTGTTTGGGTAGTGTAGGGGGTCGTGCTGGGGGTAGTGTTTTAGGGTTTAGGGTAGTGCAGTGGTGTTTGGGTAGTGTAGGGGGTCGTGCTGGGGGTAGTGATTTAGGGTAGTGCAGTGGTGTTTGGGTAGTGTAGGGGGTACTGCTGGGGGTAGTGTTTTAGGGTTTAGGTTAGTGCAGTGGTGTTTGGGTAGTGTAGGGGTACTGCTGGGGGTAGTGTTTTAGGGTTTAGGGTAGTGCAGTGGTGTTTGTGTAGTGTAGGGGGTAGTGTTTTAGGGTTTAGGGTAGTGCAGTGGTGTTTGTGTAGTGTAGGAGGTCGTGTTTTAGGGTTTAGGGTAGTGCAGTGGTCTTTGGGTTGTGTAGGGTGTCGTGCGGGGTAGTGTTTTAGGGTTTAGGGTAGTGTAGGGGGTCAGGCGGGGGGTAGTGTTTTAGGGATTAGGGTAGTGCATTGGTGTTTGGGTAGTGTAGGGGGTCATGCTGGGGCTGGTGTTTCAGGGTTTAGGGCAGTGCAGTGGTGTTCGGGCAGTGTAGGGGGTCATGCTGGGGCTGGTGTTTCAGGGTTTAGGGCAGTGCAGTGGTGTTCGGGCAGTGTAGGGGGTCTTGCTGGGGGTGGTGTTTCAGGGTTTAGGGCAGTGGTGTTCAGGCAGTGTAGGGGGTCTTGCTGGGGGTAGTGTTTCAGGGTTTAGGGCAGTGCAGTGGTGTTTGTGCAGTATAGGGGGTCGTGCTGGGGGTGGTGTTTCAGGGTTTAGGGCAGTGCAGTAGTGTTCGGGCAGTATAGGGGATCGTGCAGGGGGTGGTGTTTCAGGGTTTAGGGCAGTGCAGTGGTATTCGGGCAGTGTAGGTGGTCGTGCTGGGGCTGGTGTTTCAGGGTTTAGGGCAGTGCTGTGGTGTTCCGGCAGTGTAGGGGTCATGCTGGGGCTGGTGTTTCAGGGTTTAGGGCAGTGCAGTGGTGTTCGGGCAGTGTAGGGGGTCTTGCTGGGGCTGGTGTTTCAGAGTCTAGGGCAGTGCAGTGGTGTTCGGGCAGTGTAGGGGGTCTTGCTGGGGCTGGTGTTTCAGGGTTTAGGGCAGTGCAGTGGTGTTCGGGCAGTGTAGGGGGTTGTGCTGGGGGTGGTGTATCAGGGTTTAGGGCAGTGCAGTGGTGTTTGGGCAGTGTAGGGGGTCATGCTGGGGCTAGTGTTTCAGGATTTAGGGCAGAGCAATGGTGTTTAGGCAGTGTAGGAGGTGGTGTTTCAGGGTTTAGGGCAGTGCAGTGGTGTTCGTGCAGTGTAGGGGGTGGTGTTTCAGGGTTTAGGGCAGTGGTGTTCAGGCAGTGTAGGGGGTCTTGCTGGGGTTGATGTTTCAGGGTTTAGGGCAGTGCAGTGGTGTTCGGGCAGTGTAGGGGTCGTGCTGGGGGTGGTGTTTCAGGGTTTAGGGCAGTGCAGTGGTGTTCCGGCAGTGTAGGAGGTCGTGCAGGGGTGGTGTTTCAGGGTTTAGGGCAGTGCAGTGGTGTTCGGGCAGTGTAGGGGGTCGTGCTGGGGGTAGTGTTTCAGGGTTTAGGGCAGTGCAGTGGTGTTCGGGCAGTGTAGGGTGTCGTGCTGAGGGGTGGTGTTTCAGGGTTTAGGGCAGTGCAGTGGTGTACGGGCAGTGTAGGGGGTCGTGCAGGGGGTGGTGTTTCAGGGTTTAGGGCAGTGCAGTGGTGTTTGGGCAGTGTAGGGGGTCGTGCAGGGTGTGGTGTTTCAGGGTTTAGGGCAGTGCAGTGGTGTTCGGCCAGTGTAGGTGGTCTTGCTGGGGGTGGTGTTTCAGGCTTTAGTGCAGTGGTGTTCGGGCAGTGTAGGGGTCTTGCTGGGGGTGGTGTTTCAGGGTTTAGGGCAGTGCAGTGGTGTTCGGGCAGTGTAGGGGGTCTTGCTGGGGCTGGTGTTTCAGGGTTTAGGGCAGTGCAGTGGTGTTCGGGCAGTGTAGGGGGCAGTGCAGGGGTGGTGTTTCAAGGTTTAGGGCAGTGCAGTGGTGTTCGGGCAGTGTAGGGGGTGCTGCAGGGGGTGGTGTTTCAGGGTTTAGGGCAGTGCAGTGGTGTTCGGGCAGTGTAGGGGGTCATGCAGGGGGTGGTGTTTCAGGGTTTAGGGCAGTGCAGTGGTGTTCGGGCAGTGTAGGTGGTCTTGCTGGGGGTGGTGTTTCAGGCTTTAGTGCAGTGGTGGTGTTTCAGGGTTTAGGGCAGTGCAGTGGTGTTCGGGCAGTGTAGGGGGTCGTGCTGGGGCTGGTGTTTCAGGGTTTAGGGCAGTGCAGTGGTGTTCGGGCAGTGTAGGGGGTCGTGCTGGGGCTGGTGTTTCAGGGTTTAGGGCAGTGCAGTGGTGTTCGGGCAGTGTAGGGGGTCGTGCTGGGGCTGGTGTTTCAGGGTTTAGGGCAGTGCAGTGGTGTTCGGGCAGTGTAGGTGGTCGTGCTGGGGCTGGTGTTTCAGGGTTTAGGGCAGTGCAGTGGTGTTCGGGCAGTGTAGGGGGTTGTGCTGGGGGTGGTGTATCAGGGGTTAGGGCAGTGCAGTGGTGTTTGGGCAGTGTAGGGGGTCATGCTGGGGCTAGTGTTTCAGGATTTAGGGCAGAGCAATGGTGTTCAGGCAGTGTAGGAGGTGGTGTTTCAGGGTTTAGGGCAGTGAGTGGTGTTCGTGCAGTGTAGCGGGTGGTGTTTCAGGGTTTAGGGCAGTGGTGTTCAGGCAGTGTAGGGGGTCTTGCTGGGGTTGATGTTTCAGGGTTTAGGGCAGTGCAGTGGTGTTCGGGCAGTGTAGGGGGTCGTGCTGGGGGTGGTGTTTCAGGGTTTAGGGCAGTGCAGTGGTGTTCCGGCAGTGTAGGAGGTCGTGCAGGGGGTGGTGTTTCACGGTTTAGGGCAGTGCAGTGGTGTTCGGGCAGTGTAGGGGGTCGTGCTGGGGGTGGTGTTTCAGGGTTTAGGGCAGTGCAATGGTGTTCGGGCAGTGTAGGGTGTCGTGCTGAGGGGTGGTGTTTCAGGGTTTAGGGCAGTGCAGTGGTGTTCGGGCAGTGTAGGGGGTCGTGCAGGGGGTGGTGTTTCAGGGTTTAGGGCAGTGCAGTGGTGTTTGGGCAGTGTAGGGGGTCGTGCAGGGGGTGGTGTTTCAGGGTTTAGGGCAGTGCAGTGGTGTTCGGCCAGTGTAGGTGGTCTTGCTGGGGGTGGTGTTTCAGGATTCAGTGCAGTGGTGTTCAGGCAGTGTAGGGGTCTTGCTGGGGGTGGTGTTTCAGGGTTTAGGGCAGTGCAGTGGTGTTCGGGCAGTGTAGGGGGTCTTGCTGGGGCTGGTGTTTCAGGGTTTAGGGCAGTGCAGTGGTGTTCGGGCAGTGTAGGGGGTCGTGCTGGGGCTGGTGTTTCAGGGTTTAGGGCAGTGCAGTGGTTTTCGGGCAGTGTAGGCGGTCGTGCTGGGGCTGGTGTTTCAGGGTTTAGGGCAGTGCAGTGGTGTTCGGGCAGTGTACGGGGTTGTGCTGGGGCTGGTGTTTCAGGGTTTAGGGCAGTGCAGTGGTGTTCGGGCAGTGTAGGGGTCATGCTGGGGGTGGTGTTTCAGGGTTTAGGGCAGTGCAGTGGTGTTCGGGCAGTGTAGGGGTCTTGCTGGGGGTGGTGTTTCAGGGTTTAGGGCAGTGGTGTTCAGGCAGTGTAGGGGGTCTTGCTGGGGGTAGTGTTTCAGGGTTTAGGGCAGTGCAGTGGTGTTTGTGCAGTATAGGGGGTCGTGCTGGGGGTGGTGTTTCAGGGTTTAGGGCAGTGCAGTAGTGTTCGGGCAGTATAGGGGATCGTGCAGGGGGTGGTGTTTCAGGGTTTAGGGCAGTGCAGTGGTATTCGGGCAGTGTAGGGCGTCGTGCTGGGGGTGGTGTTTCAGGGTTTAGGGCAGTGCAGTGGTGTTCGGGCAGTGTAGGGGGTCGTGCAGGGGGTGGTGTTTCAGGGTTTAGGGCAGTGCAGTGGTGTTCGGGCAGTGTAGGGGGTCTTGCTGGGGCTGGTGTTTCAGGGTTTAGGGCAGTGGTGTTCGGGCAGTGTAGGGGGTCTTGCTGGGGTGATGTTTCAGGGTTTAGGGCAGTGCAGTGGTGTTCGGGCAGTGTAGGGGTCATGTTGGGGGTGGTGTTTCAGGGTTTAGGGCAGTGCAGTGGTGTTCGGGCAGTGTAGGGGGTCGTGAAGGGGGTGGTGTTTCAGGGTTTAGGGCAGTGCAGTGGTGTTCGGGCAGTGTAGAGGGTCGTGCTATGGTATGTGTTTCAGGGTTTAGGGCAGTGCAGTGGTGTTCGGGCAGTGTAGGGGGTCGTGCAGGGGCTGGTGTTTCAGGGTTTAGGGCAGTGCAGTGGTGTTCGGGCAGTGTAGGGGGTCGTGCTGGGGGTAGTGTTTTAGGGTTTAGGGTAGTGCAGTGGTGCTTGTGTAGTGTAGGGGGTCGTGCTGGGTGTAGTGTTTTAGGGTTTAGGGTAGTGCAGTGGTGTTTGTGTAGTGTAGGGGGTCATGTTTTAGGGTAGTGCAGTGGTGTTTGGGTAGTGTAGGGGGTCGTGCTGGGGTAGTGTTTTAGGGTTTAGGGTAGTGCAGTGGTGTTTGTGTAGTGTAGGGGGTCGTGCTGGGGGTAGTGTTTTAGGGTTTAGGGTAGTGCAGTGGTGCTTGTGTAGTATAGGGGGTCGTGCTGGGGGTAGTGTTTTAGGGTTTAGGGTAGTGCAGTGGTGTTTGTGTAGTGTAGGGGGTCATGTTTTAGGGTAGTTCAGTGGTGTTTGGGTAGTGTAGGGGGTCGTGCTGGGGGTAGTGTTTTAGGATTTAGGTTAGTGCAGTGGTGTTGGGGTAGTGTTTTAGGGTTTAGGGTAGTGCAGTGGTGTTTGTGTAGTGTAGGGGGTCATGCTGGGGGTAGTGTTTTAGGGTTTAGGATAGTGCAGTGGTGCTTGTGTAGTGTAGGGGGTCGTGCTGGGGTAGTGTTTTAGGGTTTAGGGTAGTGCAGTGGTGTTTTTGTAGTGTAGGGGGTCATGTTTTAAGATGCAACGCTCCAATACCTGACCAGTCTGCACTACATAAAACTGCAAAAAAACTAAAAATAAAAAGTGTTTTGCACACTTTTGTCATTGGGCTATGTGTGGGCTACATCTGGGTAATATTTGTGCTACATTTGGGCTCTTTTTTCACTGGTGGCCATCTTGGAAGACTTCTTTGTTATGAGGTTTCCTAATTTCCTCATTTACTGCAGTCTCCTCAGTAGGAAATGCTTTCAGTTTTTTACTTTGATTCCATCAAGAAGGCATTCAGATGTGTCACACATTTGCCATAAATTCAGAATGTTATTACTCTAGTTGTTCATTAGATCACTGTAGTAAAGCTACTGCTCACCAAGGAGTTAACTGGAAGTCTACTGCTGGTATTGAAAGTGATTGTTTCAGTCTGCATGTCAGAATTTTCTAATGAAATAGAAGAGGATTTGAGATCTCACTTAAAACATGCACTAAATTTTCTTTTGCAGCACTAACCATAATTTCTATGGCAAAATGAACCCCCTCATTTTGTTCCTTTTTAAATTAAATGTTTTAAGTGTTACCAGTTTATTCCAATCAAGATGGCTTCAGGTGTGCCATACTTTTGTCATAAGTAAGACTGTTAGCGCTCTAGTTGTTCTTTAGAACACTCTGGGAAGCTGCAGTAGAACACAAAGGCATCAACTGACAGGCTGCTCCTGTTGAAATATAACAGGAAGATATTTGAGATCACACTTGAAACATGTCCTAATTTTTCTTTCCAGAGCACTAACCATAATTTCTATGACAAGATGAACCCCATCATTTTGTTCCTTTTTAAATTAAATGTTTTAAGTGTTACCAGTTTATTCCAATCAAGATGGCTTCAGGTGTGCCATACTTTTGTCATAAGTAAGGCTGTTAGCACTCTAGTTGTTCTTTAGAACACTCTGGGAAGCTGCAGTAGAACACAAAGGAATCAACTGACAGTCTCTGCCCTTGTTGGATGTACATGTTTTACTGAGAATGTCAGACTTCATTCTCACATGACTGAGAAAGATAATGTGAATTTACAGAAAATATGCTCTCATTTTAGCTTCTGGGGCACCTTCCAAAACTGTATGGGACAAGCATGTGAAAATAGTTTTCTCTCATACATGATTCATGATATCCCAGCAGAAGGTTTTTCACAGGGTAAAATCACCTTAGAACACACCACAATTCCTGAAATTAGTATGGTACCATCAACAAATGAATTCTAATGTAACTAAAGTCTGTTATCACCCTTTATAGTTCTCCTTTTGGTAACCCTCAAAATCTTCGATTCACTACAGCATTTCAATGGGGTACTATCATTTATATTGGTCCCAAGATGGCTGCCAGCAATTCCAGGATGAAGTGCTGACAGCCAATCAGATCTCACGATGACATGTGTGGTTAGGCTCCGCCCAGATATATATGTGTTTTCTTTTTCAAATTTCTCAGGAACTACTGAACGGATTTACACCATTTAAGCAAAAGGCTCGACCCTGAACCAAGGGCTACCTTTTGGCAAATTTGGTGTAATTCCGTTCAGCAGTTCGAGCTGTAGCTGCGACTAAAGGTTCCTATGGAAAATTGCATGGGAAAACACATTTTGGGACCCCCCTTTTTTCTCGGCCCCCGCTTCCCGAATCACCCCGAGACTTTCAGGATAGGAGCGGACCGGAGTGCCCCAACAAGTTCGAAAATTTCGCGAAGATTCGTCAACCGGCGCCAACGTTATTTCAAATAGAATGTTGCGGATTTCCTATGGAAAATAGGTCCTAACTATAACTATCTACTGGCGACCGCCAGTAGATAATACATATATATATAGGCACAACAAAGGGAGAAGACAAGCCAAGTGATTTCAGAATGATCATACAGTACAGTGGCCAAGAGAAAGCCATAAGGAAAATACTTAAAAGAAATTGGCCCATAGTATTAGATGATCCAACTATTGGACATTTATTACCTAAAAACCTATCCATTACATATAGTAGGGCACGGGCCATGCGTGATAGCCTGGTTAAGAGCAATGTGGAAACACAGACAGGCACCACATGGCTCGCACAACGAAAGGGATTCTTCCGTTGCAAAATGTGTAAGGCGTGCCAACATGGGATTAATAAAACAACATACAGCAGCCCTTTCAACAACAAAGAGAAAACGATCACAAAATCACTCACGTGCAAGACTGACTATGTGATCTATGTGCTGGAGTGTCCATGTGGCCTAAGATATGTAGGGAGTACTAGACTCCAGGGCCACAAACGGATACTCCAGCACATTAGAGCCATCAAGAACAGAGATGTCACATACCCAGTCGCACGACACTTTGAAGAATGTCACGAATCTGATCCGTCTAAATTAAAATACTTTTTGATAGACTCTATACCACCAACCAAAAGGGGTGGGGACAGGGAGAAACAGCTGCGCAAACTTGAAACTAGGTATATCCTAGACCTCGATTCCAAGCAACCGGGGGTCTCAACGTAACTGAAGATTTATACACCTGCTTATAGGCACTTAAAATTGAGAAGTAAATAATTAGTTGCCATCTGGTATTGAAACCGGGATTCAAAAGGGTAAACTTTCATCAGACAGGAATTATGCCGAATGCCCTTCCGAAACAAATAATTTTAGCATAGTTTTAAGTTATCATTAGTCACCAATTTTAATACAATAATTTTTATTTCACATTTACAGGTAAAGGGATACCCAATTTTAATATTTAAGCACTTTGCACTTTTGATCAGTCAATAGGTTTACATAACAAATGTTTACAAAATAGAATAGCGAATTTGCACATTACGTATGGCATGAACACATTTATATTCATGAAAAGGGAGGAGCAAATGAAGAAAACAATATATTTCAGGAATCCCGACCATATTATAGTTTTAGATATTTTAGGGCTGTTATAATGTTATATTGTGTTATTTAAATTTTAGTAAAAGTATTTATACTTTGATGTTAATTATGACTCAATCATTATATAGCGAAATGTGGTAAACAAATCAAGTGATTTCATTTGCCTTTAATTACAATGCAACATGATAAGATGAAAGAATACTTAAATAGTAATAACTAATAAGTAATTTCCACATGTGTAAAGGAGTCTATTCTCGCTATCTATGACTGATAGAAATATATGCACTTGTCACTTTAACAAAGCAATGGAAAAAAGACATAAAATGATGGTAGCAATACTGTGGGCGCGTCATGTGATCAAGGCCCTCCGGGGCTGAAACGCGTTGTGGCCGGTAACTGCTAAACAAGGGAAACAATAAAGCACTATTTTGCACAGAAATTGGTGTCCGTGCTTCTATCTCGGCGAGGGAAACAAGCCAGTGAGGAGTGGAGGAAATTGGCGCATATTACGGGTCAGGAAGCTTCACCTGACTCAACACGGACCCCCTCTCAGCAAGTGGCTGGACTTTGGGAAAAAGGAGCAAGGATCTGGGCTCAGATCAACAGGAAACAATCCGGGAGGATTAAACGCAACGAAAGCCCCCCAGCAGTGGACAACAGTGCACCGGAACTCACCGGGTTTTGAAATTGGCGGGCACGGGTCGGAGGACGCGAGCAGCACCAATAACGGAGTCAGGTGAGGAGGTGACACCAGGCGGGGTATGAGAGGTGTGCGAAGGCAATCGCACTGAACCGCATTGTCGAGATTCAAAGGCGAACCCTTCTCTAATATAAATATAACAACAAAAAAGTGTTTCCATAGCAACTTAGCAGTATGTCGGCAGACGCGCTACGAGGTAGGGAGGCGGCAGAGATGTTTGACGATGCGAAGACACCGAGAGGTTTTGTGTCTTCGCAGAAAACGGCAACAGGCAATGATAATTACAGTCTCAAAGACAAATTCAGGACACTTGAGAAATTGAAAAAAGCGGAACAAAGTAAATGGTGGGAAAACAAATCTCTCCAGAGATATTTAGACGTGGGGAGGATACCACGTGGATTGAGAATACTTACAGCTCCAAGTTACGAAAACCCAGACCCTGCCATGATGAAGGAATGGGCAGAGACCAATTTGGAGTCTTCGAGCAAGCTAGTAACCATCCTGGTTAAATTTGCGGAGAAAGACAGAATTAAACTGCAGGAACAAATTGAAACAATTGAAGGAGAACTGAGTGCACTCGAACATAATCCAGAAATGATTAGAATGAGGGAAGAAATGGTGAAAAGACTGAGCAAGGAAGAGGAAAAGATTCGGGAGCGCAAAGTATTTAAATTCCATAGGGATAAAATGGATTATGAATGCGGAAGGATCTTTACATTTGCCCGAAAGTATGACACATTAAAGGTATCAAAATACGGTGGCCAGAAAGCCACGTCAATGGGCTGTGTATTTGGCAGGGAACCAATTGTCAACACTTCGAATTCTGACCTCAGCTCAGCCTTGGAAAGCGAGACTGAACAAGAATCTGTTCAGGCAAGAGCAAATTCAGTCCCAGCCAAGATATCATTAGTAGAGGAGCTGGATTTTTTAGTGGAGGAGCGAAGGCAAACATTATGCCCCAGGACTCAAGCAAACAAACAAAAAGCAAATCCAGGAGTCGGAGAGAAAGGCGCAATGCGCAACGAAAGCACAAGCAATACGAACAAGAAACCAAACAACCGCAGATGGAAGAGGAATTAGCGAAGGCCAATTCCAATGATAATACAATCATCAACCTTGCAGATATAAATCTGGATAAAGCGGAGGAACAATTGTTAAAATTAGGATTATCGTATTGCCCAGAAAGTACATTTAATTATGCCACAACTCGGATGGACATTTTTAAAAGTGTGCGCAAACTAAAACTAAAAAAGTTCCATATGCTACAGAAAAAACCAAATGAGTCACCACCAGAAGATTTGTCGCTCACCATAGAATCACCTACTCTAAATCTTACGCCTTCATATCTATTAACATTGCAAGACTTGCAGGATCTAGCCAATGAGAGTGAGACAAACGATAGCATACAAATTGTAACAAACACAATAGCGGGAACGAAAGCAAAAACAGAGCAAATTGAGCGGTCACCTTTCAAACCCAGATCAACTTTCAACCCAATCACTCCGAGAGATGCAATTGACATATTTCATGAGAATGTAACCAAAGGCATCAAACAGTTGAATTACAAAATATACAGCACTCAGAAAAACAAACAAGGACGGAAACTAAGAATCAATTCTCAACAACTCAAATATAATCAGTTGATATCAAAACTTAGTAATAACCAAGACATTATAATACGCAACTCAGACAAGGGCGGCAACTTGGTTATTTGGGACAAGAAATCCTATGTGGAGGAAGCAATGAGTCAGCTTCTAGACAAGACATGCTACAAAAAAATTGATATTCTGGCAGTTAAACGCACATACAATGAGTACTACAGCAAGCTCCTGGCGTGGAAAAGTGCGGGGCTACTATCAATGGAAAAGTACAAATTCCTAAAAAATGAAAATCCAACTGTTCCAATAATTTATTTTATACCAAAAATCCATAAAAATCCAACCAAACCACCGGGGCGACCTATAATATCAGCACGGAATAGCCTATTGGAGGCATCATCCCAGTATGTGGATTTTTATCTACAAGATTTTGTCAAGCAGTTACCATCGTATATCAGAGACACTAGTGACTTTCTAAATAAGATACAGGGATTTGTATGGCAAGAGGATTACCTGTTAATTACACTAGATGTAAGTGCATTGTATACCAGCATAAATCATCAAGACGGCTTAAGGTCTTTACATCATTATTTAAATACCAGACCCAGCCATGCAAGTGCACACAGCAGAATGTTAATGAATATGGTAGAATTCTGTCTTTTTAACAATGTCTTTTTGTTCCAAAACTTGTTTTATCAGCAACTGCGAGGAGTAGCCATGGGTGCCAGCTTCTCCCCCAGTTACGTGTGTTTACACATGGGCTGGTGGGAGGAGCTGGTACTCAAAAAACAATATACAAAGGAATGCAATGAAAATGTAAAACTTTGGCTTCGTTTTATTGGCGATCTCTTTATTGTATGGCAAGGGTCACGATCTAGTGCAGTGGATTTTGTAAACAAGATCAACATCAATGAGATCAATTTAAATTTTACAGCAAACATTAGTACTAAAGGGGTGAGTTTTTGGGATGTACAGATTTACGTAAAAGACTATATGTTGGAGACTAAGGCCTATAGAAAGGAAACAGCTGGAAATTTGTTGCTACATGCATCTAGTTCTCATCCTCACCATCTCATACAAAGTATACCATATGGTGAGATGCTGCGACTAAAAAGAATATGCAGCAATGAGGGAGAACTCATAATAGCGCAACAGGCAAGCAAAGAGCGTTTTCTCCGAAGGGGCTACTCTGATAAATGTATTAATAGAGCGATTGAGAAAAGCAACATAACAAACAGAATCAATTTACTAACTAAATCAACAGAAGCAGGGCAGACCTCAGTAATAGGCACAACAAAGGGAGAAGACAAGCCAAGTGATTTCAGAATGATCATACAGTACAGTGGCCAAGAGAAAGCCATAAGGAAAATACTTAAAAGAAATTGGCCCATAGTATTAGATGATCCAACTATTGGACATTTATTACCTAAAAACCTATCCATTACATATAGTAGGGCACGGGCCATGCGTGATAGCCTGGTTAAGAGCAATGTGGAAACACAGACAGGCACCACATGGCTCGCACAACGAAAGGGATTCTTCCGTTGCAAAATGTGTAAGGCGTGCCAACATGGGATTAATAAAACAACATACAGCAGCCCTTTCAACAACAAAGAGAAAACGATCACAAAATCACTCACGTGCAAGACTGACTATGTGATCTATGTGCTGGAGTGTCCATGTGGCCTAAGATATGTAGGGAGTACTAGACTCCAGGGCCACAAACGGATACTCCAGCACATTAGAGCCATCAAGAACAGAGATGTCACATACCCAGTCGCACGACACTTTGAAGAATGTCACGAATCTGATCTGTCTAAATTAAAATACTTTTTGATAGACTCTATACCACCAACCAAAAGGGGTGGGGACAGGGAGAAACAGCTGCGCAAACTTGAAACTAGGTATATCCTAGACCTCGATTCCAAGCAACCGGGGGGTCTCAACGTAACTGAAGATTTATACACCTGCTTATAGGCACTTAAAATTGAGAAGTAAATAATTAGTTGCCATCTGGTATTGAAACCGGGATTCAAAAGGGTAAACTTTCATCAGACAGGAATTATGCCGAATGCCCCTTCCGAAACAAATAATTTTAGCATAGTTTTAAGTTATCATTAGTCACCAATTTTAATACAATAATTTTTATTTCACATTTACAGGTAAAGGGATACACAATTTTAATATTTAAGCACTTTGCACTTTTGATCAGTCAATAGGTTTACATAACAAATGTTTACAAAATAGAATAGCGAATTTGCACATTACGTATGGCATGAACACATTTATATTCATGAAAAGGGAGGAGCAAATGAAGAAAACAATATATTTCAGGAATCCCGACCATATTATAGTTTTAGATATTTTAGGGCTGTTATAATGTTATATTGTGTTATTTAAATTTTAGTAAAAGTATTTATACTTTGATGTTAATTATGACTCAATCATTATATAGCGAAATGTGGTAAACAAATCAAGTGATTTCATTTGCCTTTAATTACAATGCAACATGATAAGATGAAAGAATACTTAAATAGTAATAACTAATAAGTAATTTCCACATGTGTAAAGGAGTCTATTCTCGCTATCTATGACTGATAGAAATATATGCACTTGTCACTTTAACAAAGCAATGGAAAAAAGACATAAAATGATGGTAGCAATACTGTGGGCGCATCATGTGATCAAGGCCCTCCGGGGCTGAAACGCGTTGTGGCCGGCAACTGCTAAACAAGGGAAACAATAAAGCACTATTTTGCACAGAAATTGGTGTCCGTGCTTCTATCTCGGCGAGGGAAACAAGCCAGTGAGGAGTGGAGGAAATTGGCGCATATATATATATATATATATATATATATCCACCAACAACACTCTCCGAACCTCCACACCGGCGAACAGAGAGAAACGGACCCAGATAGTGATGGCAGGTAAGATGTTTATTTCCTCTCACTCCGTGACGCGTTTCGAGCACCCAGTGCCCTTGTTCACACACAGAGAACATAATCCGCCAAAACATTTTTAAATGCTGGGTATACACCCCCCTGTGTGTCACATGACACATGCAATGGAAGAAACACTTCATATTAAAAGATACATTGCGTTATACAGAAATGTTCTGTGTGGTCCCACATAGAAGAAATTACATGGATTTTAGAGTGACATTTCTAACTATTTTTTTCCTTAAATATGGGCTGCAAGGTGAAACCGGCAAATGCAATGAACTTGTGCATAGATATACATATATAAATAAATATGCACTAATACATTTTAAAATACCGTATACAAAAAATATGCTTGAAATTTAAAACCATTCATGTATAAATTAATTTAATAAATACACACATAATTAGTCCAGCGAGTATATAGAAAAAAAACAACACTGAATGGTGGCTTATGATTGAAATGTACATCCTATAGCTCAACAGCCTAATAGGTTGTTAGAACTAATAATAATATAATTATATATTAGCCCAATCCGCATATTTGTATGTCGTTAATGTGTCACCCTGCGCCTCACATATTTCCTATAGTTACACTGTCATTTCATAGCTGCGTAAATGCTAGTATTTATTCTATCAGCATGAATGCTTACAGAGACGGTGCTCAACCTTAAATCCAGAAAATATAGTTATATTCTGTATATAAAAATCTGCAGTACGGTAATACCTACTTGCTTTGAATTAACCTGCGACTTGTATCTAAAAACGTAGTTAAAGTGCTTCCGTGCCTAGCAGCTCATTGTAGTATGTAAACATGTATTACTTATAAAGTGCCTAGTGCTACTTAAAGTGCAAATCTAAAAAAGACCGTGCTAGTGCTGTTCTAAAAAACCATGGACCTAAAAAACGCCCAGTTAAAAAATCTTTTTGACACTACACATCTAAAGTGATAGCGGCTAAAACAGTCATATAGACACTATAAAAGTACATAAAAAAGTGTACAAAAGGTTTTACTAAAAAGGATGTAAAAAATGATGTTTAAGAAATGGTATAGGTTTATCAAATTCATACATATATATATCTCGTCGGCCACACTGGCAACAGATTAGATTGCCCATTGCCCAGTTGCCCGCCGATGCTCAGTAGTATTCACTATTCTCTTTTTTTTCCAGAGGAACATAATTATATTAACCCATTATTAATTATTAATTGCCATCATGGATTTATCATCCTTCCAGCACTAAAGGTTACGCTTGTCTACTTCATAGGTCGAGTCCACTACTTCAGTTTGTTGTAACTTGTACTAGGCTATCCCTGCCACCATTATGTTTTATTTTACTTTAGCATTGCTTAATATCAATATCATTCATCATCACTTTCTTCTTGTTTGGCAGTCTTCTTCTTGTGTACTTACTACTTACTGTACTTCTACTACTCGTTCCCTAGTCTCCCTCAGGTGACTGACTTGTCTCATTTTCTTTTTTTGCAAATGCAACTGTCTACTACTGCTACCATCACCCACCATGGCACCTTAGGAAACCAAACCATCACCATGCAGCCATTGCTTAGCCTAAACATCAATCACAGGTAAGAGAAGAAGTGTGAGGGAGTCAATAATGTATATACTATGGAAATTAATTAATTCACACACCCACATCCTTCCGAGTACATACTACAAAGGGGTTTTAGTTGCAGAATGCATAGAGTAGGAGGAGAGACTGACAGTAGTAGGACAAGTGAGGGTACTTCATCTATCTGTCAGTGTGTTACACTATTGGCAGATTTCAAAACTGGCTGCGGCACTGCGGCAAAAGAAGGAAACAAAAACAAACAAGGTGACGTAAAAGAGTAACCCCCCCAGAAAAGATTTGCATCATATGTATTGGAAAACTATAAATTTATTACCCTAACAAATATAAACTAGAAGGAAAACCCACAACACCTGACCCACCCATCTCCCTAACCCCAACCAATGTCCCGTAAATTAAATAAATGTCCATGTCCAAGTTCAAGAAAAAGTAAACCCCAAGGTTCCCCAACTAGTCCCAACATCCCACCCACCAAAAAAAAGATTAAAAAATCAATCAATCCATCAATAGCATTTGTAGAGCGCACTACATACCCGTGAGGGTCTCAAGGCGCTGGGGGGGGGAGGAGTGCTGCTACTGCTCGAAGAGCTAGGTCTTGAGGAGTCTTCTGAAGGTCAGCAGATCTTGGGTCTGCCGTAGGTGGATGGGGAGGGTGTTCCAGGTTTTGGCGGTGAGGTGGGAGAAGGATCTGCTGCCAGAGGTCGCTCTTCGGATGTGGGGAATTGTGGCGAGGGCGAGGTCGGTGGAGTGAAGCTGGCGGGCGGGGGTGTAGAGGCTGAGTCGTCTGTTGAGGTACGCAGGTCCGGTGTTGTGGAGTGCCTTGTGTGCGTGGGTGAGGAGCTTGAAGGTTATCCTCTTGTTGATGGGGAGCCAGTGCAGGTCTGTCAGGTGGGGAGTGATGTGACTGCGGCGAGGGATGTCGAGGATCAGGCGTGCAGAGGTGGTCTGGATGCGTTGCAGCTGCTTCAGGAGTTTGGCAGAGGCTCCAGCGTAGAGGGTGTTTCCGTAGTCCAGCTTGCTGCTGACGAGGGCCTGGGTGACCGTTCTTCTCGTTTCGGTGGGGATCCACTTGTAGATCTTGCGGAGCATGCGGAGGGTGTTGAAGCAGGAGGAAGAGACGGCGTTGACCTGCTTAGTCATGGAGAGGGTGGAGTCGCGGATGACCCCTGGGTTGCATGCATGGTCGTTGGGTGTTGGAGCTGTTCCCAGTGCGGTTGGCCACCAGGAGTCGTCCCAGGCCGAGGGGGTGGATCCGAGGATGAGGACCTCCGTCTTGTCCGAGTTCAGCTTCAGTCGGCTGTTCCTCATCCATTCGGTGACAGCCTTCATTCCTTCATGGAGGTTGGTTTTGGCAGTGTGGGTGTCCTTGGTGAGGGAGAGAATCAGCTGGGTGTCATCGGCATACAAGATGATGTTGAGGTCGTGCAGTCGGGCGACGTGGGCGAGTGGTGCCATGTAGATGTTAAACAGCGTTGGGCTGAGGGATAAGCCCTGGGGTACGCCGCAGATGATCTCGGTGGCTTTGGAGCAGAAGGGGGGAGGCGGACGCTCTGTGTTCTGCCGGAGAGGAAGGAGGTGGTCCAGTCCAGGGCCTTCTCTTGGATCCCGGCGTCGTGGAGGCGTGTGCGTAGTGTGTGGTGGCATACCGTGTCGAAGGCGGCTGACAGGTCCAGGAGGATGAGGGCCGCGGTCTCCCTGTTGTCTAGCAGGGTCCTGATGTCATCGGTGGCGGCGATGAGGGCAGTTTCTGTGCTATGGTTGCTGCGAAACCCAGACTGGGACGGGTCCAAGATGCTGTTCTCCTCGAGGTAGCGGGTCAGTTGTTTGTTGACGGTCTTCTCGATGACCTTCGCTGGGAACGGGAGCAGGGAGATGGGCCGGAAGTTCTTGAGGTCCTTGGGGTCCGCCTTGGGTTTCTTGAGTAAGGCGTTGATCTCGGCGTGCTTCCAGCTTTCCGGGAAGGTTGCTGTCTCGAAGGAAATGTTGATGGCTTTCCAGAGATGGGGTGCGATGGCGGTGCTGGCTTTGTTGAAGATGTGGTGTGGGCATGGGTCTGACGGAGATCCGGAGTGGATGGTGTTCATGATCTTGATGGTGTCATCATCGTTTATGTTGGTCCAGGAGAGCAGGCGGTTGGTGCGGATGTTGGTCGTGGGGGCGGAGGTCTCAGTGGTTGTCAGGGCGATCGTGGTGTTGAAGCTGTCGTGGATGTCAAAAAAGGGTCAAGAGTCAAAGACTGAGGTCGGTGATGATGAAGACGTCTAGCGGCGGGGGTGCGGGCTAGTTCTCAGGACCTCCTCCAGCTTGGCCGCTAGGCGCGCCACCCTGAGGAGCACGCGGCGCCGAAAGTTCCTGCAGCAACAACAGGGGTGGGCAGCAGTAGATGTTGGTGATGGGCACGGGGGGCTGGCTGGGCCCTGGGGTATTGGAGGAAGAAGCTGCAGCTGCGGCCTCCTCCTCCTCCGCCAGGACAACCAGCCGGCGATATTCATCCCGGATGGCCTCCAGCTTCCTTTGCCGGGCCCTGGCCGCCAACTCCTGCCTAGTGGTTTGGGAAGGAGTAGCTATATCAAGAAAGAAAAAAAAAGACAATTGTAAGCAATACTCTTAGCGAAACAGTAACACAAAATTAAATTACACACATAAAAATTATAGTGGCACAGTAGTAGCAGTAGCACTAGCAGCTGTCGTATCCTCCTCTCCCACTCACTTCCCTTCCTCTGCCCGCAAGATTTGGATGTCATTATTATACTTTCAGGCACTAAGTATGGAGTAGAGTAGAAGTATTCTTTTTCTCTCTCTTGTTTAGCACAATTAATCTTGTAGGCATGCCAGCTCAGTCAGCTTGTGCCCTGGCCTAGACAGACATACTCGTGTCGCAGACTCATGTACTTTACTACTGTCTGCATTTGGGGCAGCTGTACTACACAATTATATATTTCCATTACGGACATACTCTGTTAAATCAATGGCAAATGCTCAGACAATTTCACTTACACCCTGACTACACTACTGCAATAAGGCACATGATGACGGTTAATGATCACATGCTTATGGATGATGAGAAACAGCGGCACGACATCATGTCACTCACGTGATGATGATGATGATGATGTACTGAGTGATTTGTAAGTACTAGTTACCATGCAGCTGATAGGCCACCCATGACTGACACAGGGAGGGGACTGGAGCGGAAGTGGGCCTCGGAGTCGGAGGGGGGCGATTATGGGTAGGGTAAATAATAGTCATGCACAATATATATGTTGTGCTTGCAAACTACTGCCAGTCAAGGGAGTATTCCATTCTGAAATACGAGTACAACCTCAAACCTTTGAATCAAAAACCTTGCAAAAAAACAGTCCTTGTTCTTCCCAGGGCTTGTTTTTTCATTTACATTCAGTGCATTGCTCTTCTAGCATTATTATTATTTTATTCTTAATCTTCTTCACCCTTGGCTTTGGTACTCTGGCACGGTTTAATTTTCTTTTACATTCTCTTCATCCAGTCTGACTCTGTTTTCACCTACTATATGATACCATCCAGGCATCCATCCATCCAAACATGGCTATCATAAACCGGCTTTCACCGACAACAACATACATTTAGATATAACCAACCACCACCCATGCCATGCGTCCTTGCTTACCTCAGAGTCTGACCCCTCAAACCCCCCCGGAGGATTCCTTTCACCCATACAGTTTCACCCACACAGACAGGCATCCTTTCTGCTTTCTCTTTCACCTTTCACCCATCCTTCAACTACCCATGCATCCTATTCCTATCATCTTCATCCGCCACCTATGCATCCCGGGCCCCTTCCTTCACCCACGCATCCTTCTCTGCTCGTCTGACTGTTTGTCTTCGTCATAAAACTGTCTTTGCTGAGCTGAAGATAGAATATGCCATTAGTTACTCAACCCTCGCCGCTAATGCTAATGTTTAAGTAAAGGCCAGGGTGTCTTCTTCACCTGTTCAGTGTTCACAACAACTTAGCCTCAGCAGAAGTACAGTGTACTAGTAGTGAGTGTACACCTTTGCAGCAAGTGTATTCATCATTCTCAATAAGTAAGGAATATGACTTACCACCGCCCGCCACTGCTGCTGGCTCACCCCTGTGGCTGCCACGTCCGCTCCCTCCGGAGTGGCATGGTGGCCCTCACCGCTGGCCCCGGCACTAGTGGTTGGTACGCCTGGAAAAGAAAATTCCCATTTTTTTAGATGCCATATACGCCTCCCCTATTAATTTTTTTTATTAGCAAGATTGAAAATACATAATTAATAATATATATACACCACACACATAACTATCTACAATTCGGATACTAGAGTACAGTAGACAGTATGTCCTATCAAATATAACTAAATAATATCCGGTTGGGCATTTTGTTGGTGGCAATTTCTGAAAAGCCTCTCAAGAAAAGGGCAACCCATAGGACTGGACTCAGTGACTAGAGCTATTGGTGCATCTAAGTTTTTTGAAAAGAAGAAAGAGTGGCCAACTGGGCGGACATGAGGTCTCTCTCAGTTGGAAAATAATGGTGCCGTCCTCCTACTCCACATACTTCCTTCCAGCCATGGTGCAAGGTAACATTTGTTCAGTGTTCACCATCAATTGCTGCTACTAAAAAAGTACTAGGCCTGGATTAGAAAAAGTAAAATACACCACTTTGGGGGTCCTTCTCCTGTCCAACAAGAGTGACCACCATTACTGATTGAGCATGTTGATGAGACAGTAAAATAAACTAAAGCTTTCTCATCTCACAATTCACAAACCTGCGGATATACCTTACTTGTCTTGGGCATGCAATCTGCAGTCTGCACAGCACATTAGTGCTACTAGTAGTAGTAAGGAGTCCTTACTAGTACTAGAAGTAGCCTAGAACCAATGGGTTCTCTGAGTCTTACAGTACCACTACTAGGCAATCCACATAAGGGGAGAGAGAAAGCTCAGTGAAACCCAGAAGACAGCAAGCTACAGACAGACTGTCTAATACAGAGTCAAAGCAGAGGTTAGTCAGATGCAGTTTGATTTGATGTAAAAATAAAAACAGACACTAGAAGAAACAATGTTAGTAGTACTTAGTAGTAGGTAATGGAGCAAAAACAAGACTTTAGAAACAGATAGATTGAAGAGGATTTTGGAAAAATTAAAATAAGGAAATGAAAATAATAGAGCGGTACAAGTTAGGGAAATATTAATATATTACAACACTAGGAGGACTTACTGGGGCCAGCATCAGAGCCATCTGCGCCTGAGGCCACTTCCTGCTGCTCCTGGGAGGCCCCTCCAGCTCCCACACCCGCCGGAATGCCAGCTGCTCCAGTCTTCTTCTTGCCCCTGGATGCTGATCATGTAAAGAGACAAAAAATGATTTGTGTTAAATATATAAATATAATAGCTCTAAAAATATTTTAGACAGGAAACAGCAATTGCAATAACATTGACATATGCTAAATCAATCAGATCGACTTATTCGACTAGTAGGAGTCGACTAGTATGTGTCGCAGTCGAGTACCATCTGATCATTATTCTTCCACAGTTCGATTCCGATTCCTGAATCCTAAACATACCTAGCCCGCCTATTCCTGACTTTGGAATGAATTGCAAAAAAAATTATATTTGCTTCTAAGTTCAGATCTCATTCCCAATCAACTCTCAGTCTCAACTCCAACAACCCCCTTTGACGGGCCAATTACTACGTCTGCATTTATTCTTCTTAATGCATAGATGGACGCATGCATATTGCATACACCAAATTGGTTGGTTGCTATTCACTCACTAAAAGAACTACAAAAGGTTCCACTAGGACTGAAGTCATGTGAGAAGACGCGTTACGAGTCACGACGCAGGCCGCTAAATTACCAAACAATACTAACTAACTAACTAGTACCACTATCTTAGTGACAGGAGACAGGACAGCCTGACAGGACAAAGGAAAGGACTGGAGTCTTTCCTATGTGGATTACCTACCTAACTTAAATTCTCTAACCTCTCTTACATAACCAGCCCAAGTGAGCCAAAAGTTGCAAACAAGTACGATTAGTTAGTAGCGCCGAGCACCTGTCTGGAAGTAACAATCACATAATATAAGATTTTTAATCATAGGTTACCTGCATGTAAGCAGCAGCATCATGATAGATATTTGTGAAAAAAATAATATTCACAATAATAACACAGAACAGAAGAACACAAAATAGTAATATAAATAGCTACTCACCAAGCCCCGGGACCTCAACACCTAGCAGGTCCGGCAGGTCATGCTCCCGGTCCAGGATATCGTACCACCGGTGCGTCAATTGGTTATGGGTGCGCCGGACCCCAGAGCAGCGAAACACTGCCGGCGCACCCTTGCCCACCGCCGGTGATGCTCCCGGAGCCCGTACCCGGACCCAGGCCTGACGCCTGCTGCCAGAGTTAAGGGGAGGTGGCGCTGGATAAAAAAAACCAGTGCGGCCACCTCCGCCCCACTACATAAGGCCCGTGCCTGCACCCCTTGTGGGCGCCGCCTTCTGCAAGGAAGGTGGTCGCGGCTCTCACTCCGAGCCCTCCTCTTAGTCTTCCCCTGGCCCTTTGCCATGGTTCTGGGTAGGCGGGGGGCGGAAAAGAAAAGGTAGGAACTAAGAAAGTAAGTAAAAGAAATGAAAAAAGCAAGTAATAGAAAAAGAGTGAAAAACGAAAGTAAAAAACACACAAAAAGTAGGAAATAAACTCAAAATATACAATCAGGAATAGAGAGGGATAGATAATAAATAAAAAAGATCAAAAAAAAGTTTCTAGAAACAATGATTGAAAAGATATAGGGAGGATAGAAAAACAGGCCCAGAACCATAGCAAAAAGTGAAAAACTTAAGACAAACTTAAGACAAAATCCTAACGTTACTACTCCTAAATGCCTTTTGTGAATACCGAAAGTCGTAAAGTTAGGATTTTGTCTCAGACTACTTTTGGGAATCGGGCCCGGAGTTTCCAGTTTCAAAGGATAAGTAAATATTATCACTTTGTCCTTATTTCTGTCTCAGGACTTGCATTACAATGATGAATCATTTAAGGGATGCAAACAAACAAATGAGGCCTTTACATTTACTAAATGTGCTTATACTCTTCCTCTTTCATTATGCTTATAATGAGCAGATCTTTCACCTGGAAGTTCTGTGTGTCTATTTCCCTAAGCAGACGTTGCCCTAAAAAATGAATCACTGGCCTCTAAACGTAGAACTCTTCCCCTTTTTGAAGTGTGCCAAGGCACACAGAATACCATATTGACCTAGTGTAGGGCAAAGACACATATAGTCAATTTGGAAATATTGAAGCACCACCATTTGACCTAAATATGCAGGGCAATAAGAGGTACTGTGATGCTCACAGTAGAAGGGGAAAGAATGTTAAAAAATCAGGATGCAGGCATTAATGTGTGAATTAGAACCCTTTAGCTAGGTTGCACATGCTGTCTGAATGACCCATCTGCCATTAGAATTTCCGCACAGGTGAAGTTATCCAGTGAGTTAGCTACCGACCTTGAAACATTGAAATCAATATATTTTAGGAAGAGTGTCTGAAAAACAAAGACCAACCTAAATCAGACGTGTGCACTGCATAATATGAAATTAATATAATATTTGGCAAAAGATACTGAAGCAGGCTGTGCTATGCCTCGAACCAGATAACCTGCCTATGTCCTTCTGTTTATACACAATGATACATCTTTAATGCACTGATAATATGGTACAGGTGTAGGGGTGAAAGCTGTGCTATTTTAGTTTGATGCCAAATGACTGTAAAATTGAGTGAACTTTCACTTTTGTGTTCAGCAGATACATAATGGGTTCCCAGGCAATGGGTATTACAGAAGAGTGTGCACTAAAAACTGATGATAACACCTGCTGTGCTCCCGCAACACTTTAGTATTACGGCCATCAGTGTACTCATGCACCCACTCACAGAACCACTCAGACACTCTCACAGCCACTCACAGACCAATTCTGACACTCATGCACCTACTCACAGACCCACTCAGACACGTACACCCACTTACAGATCCACCTAGACACTCATGCACCCACTTACAGAACCACTGATACTCTCTCACACCCACTCACAGAACCTACTCAGAGACTCATGCACCAGCTCACAGACCCACTCAGAGACTCACTTGTCCACTCAGAGACCTACTCAGATACTCATGCACTCACTCACAGACTGTCTCACACACATATGTGCTGCGCTAACTATAACTTATGCTCCTGCAATGCACTGCTTATTACCTCACATTTTACATCACACATGACATGGTCAGTGACATCAATGATGACATCACTGATGACATCTCAAATGACATCACTGATGACATCACTGATGACTTTATCGACAGGACCACTCACACATCCACTAAGAGACCCATACAATCACTCATATGCCCACTCACACATCCACACAACAGTTCACACACACCCTCAATCATCCCTAGAGTCACTCACACACACACACACTCCCTTACACATACTTCCACTCACAGAGCCACTTACTTACCCATATAGCCACTCACACATGCAGACACTCATCCATGCAGGCAGTCATACACATACTCACTCACCCAGGCTGTCACTGAGTTGCCCACTAACTTATCCATACAGGAACCTGGACACAGACTCACTCACCTACACAGACACACACCCCTTCTCCCACCCACTCAACCACTCACACCCCCACTCATATACCCACATGACCACTCACCCACTCACACACTAAAACAACCACTCACACACCCACTCACACCCCCACAACCACTCACACACCCATTCACACATCCATACAACCACTCATACACCCAGTCACACACCCATACAGCTAATCACACATCCACTTACAAACCAATACAACCACTCACACACCCACAACCACTCACACACCCACTCACACATCCAGGCAACCACTCACACACCCATACAATCAATGACACACCCTCATACAAACAAATACAATCACATACATACCCATTCACACATGGACACACACAGTGACTCAAGCAATCACATAATATATGTTATAAGTAGTATCACTCATTAGTAGTACATCTAGTATACTATTTTAACTTGTGTAGTAGCTTAGTATATATGTTTAACAATCATAAACTATTAGAAAAGACTTACACTGACTGGATGATGTCATCAGTGATGTCATTTGAGATATCATCAGTGATGTCACTGACAATGTCATGAGTGATGTAATATGTGAGGTCATAAGCAGTGCATTGTGGGGGTGTAAGTTATAGTTAGCTCAGCTAACTATAACTGCTGAATTTCACTGCTTTTGTTCGACTGAATTCTGAGTCTAACTATAACATCCCTGTAACTTTTGGTGTTTTCTGTGACTATATAGATATATCATCACTGATGACATCATCCACAGAACAACTCATATACCCACTCACACTCCATGCAACCTCCCATATACCCACTCACAAACCCACACAATCACTCACATACCCATTCACAGACCCATACATTAACTCATACAACCACTCACTCATCCATAGAGCCACTCATATACCCACTCACTCATAGAGCCTCTCACACAACCACTCACTTACCCATGCAGCTACTCATGCAACCAGACACACGGCCATACAGCCACTCCCACTGCTGCACACTCACCCATACAGCTACTCACACACCCTCTTATTAACCTGTGCAGTCACTGACACACCCACTCACTCACCCATATAGCCTTTCAACACAGCCACTCACTTACCCATACAACCACTCTCACACTTACTCACACACCCATACAACCAGTTACATACCCATTCATCATATCCATACAAAAACTCACACATCCACTCAATCATCCATCCATCCATTCACACACCTATTCTACAGTTCAGCCACTCACACACCAACTTGCTTAACCCAAATGCCACTCAAACAACCACTCACTCACCCATGCACCCACTTACACAACCAGTCACTCAGTCATACAGCCATTCAGACACCCACTTGCTCATCATTACAGTCACTCACACACCCACTCACACACCCATACATCCACCCACACTCCCACTCGCACACCAATACAAGCTCTCAGATATGTACTCACTCACCCATACAGCTACTCACATAGACACTCACTCTACAATACAGCTACTCACACAAATATTCAATTAACCAAACACCCACTCAAACAGCCACTCACTCACCCATACAGCCACTCACACAATCACTCACTCAACAATACAGCCAGTCACACAGCCACTCCCACACCCATACAGTTGCTCACACACATACTTATTCACCCACACAGGTGCTCACACACCCACTTATTCCTTCATACAGTCACTCACACACCCACTCACACACCTATACAGCCACTCAGACATCCACTCACACACAGATACACACAGTCACACAGCCACTCTGATAATAGATGTTAGAAATAGTGTCACTCATTAGTAGTACACAAAGTATAATAATGTAACTTTTATAGTACCTTAGTATAAATGTTTAACACTCATAAACGTTTATAAAACACTCACAATTACTGGATGATGTCATCAGGGATGTCATCCGTGAAGTCATTTTGAGATGCTATCTGTGATGTCTTGAGGGATGTCACTGACCATGTCATGAGAGATGTAATATGTGAGGTCATAAGCAGTGCATTGCGGGCGTAAGTTACAGTTAGCTCAGTTGACGATAACTGTTGAATTTCAATGGTATTGTAACAGTGAAATCTGTGCCTAAATATAAAATCCCTTTAATCTTTGTTTTTTTCAGTGAATTTTAAAGGTTTCTTTTAAATTCTATTTGCCTACTCTAACACCCCTTTAACATTTATTTTTTTCAGTGAATTTCTAAGGTGTTTTTTCATGTTATGTAAGATGCCCATTGCAATGCACAGTGGGTGGGTGGTTGAATGCAGGCCCTAACCTGGCATTGTGCTGACCCCACCCAAGCTTGATGCTTCTGCCCCCCTCCTCCTTGCCATCCATTGTCCAGTCCATGATTCTGTTCCCTCATTGCAGCTGTGTGTGGCTGTTGTTCTGCCACCGTTCTTCTTGCCTTCCCTTAACATTTAGCTTGCTGCCCCATCCACCTCCATCCTACCCTCTGTTGTCCAGGTCTAAGCGCCAGCCCCCTCCCTGCTGCCACTGCACTCCATTTAGCTTGATGTCCCTGCCAACTCCTCCTGCCCTCCGTTGCCCAATTCTATGACCCATCATTGCCCTCCTGTTTACTCTCTGCCATCTTTTGTGTGCGTCCAGCCCCTACCCCTCCCTTCTGTCCTTCATGGTCCTGTCATATGTCCAGTGCAGGCCATTGTCGTTTTCCCTATGTTAGCATGAGCACGTTGCAGACTGCCTTCTGCTTTGCGCATGTTACTGTACAAACTTATTTTGCCTTGTGCCACCCTGTACTATCACACAGAACCTGCTGTTGTCTTTGGGTTCTGTTCTTTCCTGGAATTTAGTCTGAACACTGTAGACAAGGTCAAACAACAATGCCCCATGTTATTCTGTTCTGGTCAGGCCAGAGCACCAAGACAAAACACTTAAATTCAGCTGTTATTTGGGAACACATACTTCTGTCATATAGGTATGCACAGATAGGTAACACAGACTTGGAGAGGGATTTTTCCATGGAAGAGATCGTAACAGCACCTGAGATGTAGAACTTTTCTGTGTATGCTAAAGTATGGGGCCTGCTGCTAACACTAAGAGATTTTCTGATATATAATCATTTGGCTTCTGTAGAAGGGGAGTGGTGTTAGACTACCCAGTCTTATATAATGACAGCTCCTTTTAAAATTTATGGACTACTTACTATGCTGACCGGATTTGTGTTAGGCATTTTCTTACTTATTGTGGCACGTATACTGCATACTAGAACACGATAGTTAAAATAAACATTTTAAACTTTTCTCATGTCTTTGTCAGATCTTATTGTGGACTAGTACGAGTGTGAGAGCAAAAGGGTGTGTCCTTAAACCGCGATTTCTGAGAGGGTCGGGAGTGTTGTGATCTGGGGTGTCTCATCACTTGTTCCTCTGGGAGTGAGTAGGAGGGCAAGTGAGACACTATAGCTAGTCGGTTCCAGGCTCATGGCTACTCAGGTGGTAGGATGACTCAGTCCCTGCATACTAAGGCTCTATGATCCCAAGCATAGTTCTGTGACTCCACAGAATCCCTGCAACAGTCCTTTGTGCATGCCCCTGACCGTGTGTGGTCAGCTTGCTGCCCCTGACCCCCTCCCTCACCTTCCCTCCATTGTCTGTGTGTATGCCATTATAGTCCCACTGTTGCCCTCCATGGTGTGTTGTGCTTCCAGTGCCCATCCTGCCTGCCCTCCATGGTCAGCTTGCTGCTCTTGCCCTGCCCACTTTCCCCATGCTCTCCGTTTTCCATTTGCAGACCCCTATCCCCTTTGTCCTGCCTTGTCTGGTCTGTTATCATGCCCCTGTCCCCTCCCTCCTGCGCCTCATCGTCCGTTATGCTGCAACTGTCCCTCCTGTCTGTCTTTCACCCCTGCTCTCTTTTGTCCTTGTACATGGCCCTGTCCCCTCCCTATTGCTTTCCATGGTCCGTTGTGCTGTACTGCCACCTCGCTTGCCCTGTGAGGTGTATTGTGCTGCTGCAACCCCTGACGCCTGCCCTGTAAGTTCAGTTTGAAGCCCCTGCCCAACTCCCTCCTGCCCTCTCTTATCTCGTGTCCATGTCCTTACCCCATTCCTCCTGCCCTCCTTGATCCAATGCACCTTACTTGCCAAAATGTTGAACTAGGTAAGAGGGAGAGTTTGCGAAAAGAAATGGGTAATTGATTTTCCCCATTGAATTACATTGTGAAAGAGGACATTTTAGGCTGGAGACAGATAAAATAAAGCCCTTTTGTACAGCCACTACATCATTATTCTGCCCTCAATGGTCTTTTATATTACCACAGCCTCTCTTTCCTGTATTGCATGGTTGGTTTGTTGCCCCTGCCCCCTTTGCCCTGCCCTCCATGGTCCGCTGTGCTGCCACTGCCCCTCCTGCCTACCCAGCATTGTCAACTTGTTGCCTCTGCACCCTCCTTCATGAGAGGGTCTTATTCCCATAGAAACTATGGTTAGTGCTCTAAACAACTAAAACAAGGACCTATTTTCTGAGTTCTCAAATAGTGACAAAGCACTTTTAAATAATTTAATTTTCTATCTTTATGTTGTTTTATGCAGTTGATCACTTGATTTTATGTTACTCTTGAGGGAGAGGATGTGGTGCTATGGCCGAGTTGCAGACTTTCCAACTGGGGAACTAGGTTCAAGTTTCAGCGTCATCTCGACATCCTCTGATACTGGTCAAATCACTTAAACTCCCCATGCCTAAACCCGAAATGAATGTGTCCTTGGGTGCTCGTGTAAAGCACTCCAATCTGTTGAGGTCAAGTCTGCACTATATAAAACTTCCCAAAAAATGTATTTTGCACACTTCTGTCATTGGGATAATATTGGGCTACATTTGGATGATATTTGTGCTAAAATTGGGTCCCTGCCTGCACTGACTTTTCAACCTCGGAAGAGAAGAGATCAACCTCCAACTCACCACCATTGACAATACCTCGCTAACCACTGCCATCTTTCCTGATGCCTAAAATCACGCCAAGATCAGATCCCTCCTCCAGAAACCCTCAGCAGACCCCAGTGATCTCGAGAACTACTATCCCATCTTACTGCTCCTGTTCCCCACCTAAGTCCTGGAGAAGGCTATCAACCTCCAGCTCACAAAACACCTGGAGAGAAACAACCCTCTGGACTCCTACCAATCAGGATTCAGAACTAACCACAGCACTGAGTCAGCATTTATCGCCGCAACACATGACATCCACACCCTACTAGACAGAGGAGAATCAGCCACCTGATCCTGCTTGACCTTTACACAGTTTTCAACACGGTCTCCCACCACATACTCATCAATCGCCTATGCCAGATTGACATTACAGAAGACACACTCAGAGGAATGGCTTCCTTTCTCACGGAACACACCCAGAGAGTCCACCTCCCTCCCTTCATATCGCAAGCCAAACACAACATCTGAGGCATTCCCCAAGGCTCATCCCTCAGCCCAACCCTTTTCATCATCTACATGACACCACTCGCAGACATCATTAGATCGCACAACATCAGCATCATCTCATACGCCCATGATATCCAGCTCGTCCTCTCGCTTTCAGCCGACCCCATCTCGATGAAGACAAACATCCACAAGTGTATGAAGAAAGTCTCAGCCTGGATGAAGGACAACTGCCTGAAGCTCAACATGGACAAGACTGATATTCACATCTTTGATAAACACACTGCCCTCTGGAATGACTCCTGGTGGCCGTTGGAACTCGGACCCACCCCCACGCTGAAAGACCACACCCACAACCTCTCGGCATCATCCTTAAGAGCGAACTCTCCATGAAACGTCAGGTCAGCGCCGTCTCCTCAGCCTGATCCACATGCTCTGCAAGATCTTGAAGTGGCTTCCTATAAGCACCAGGAAGACAGTAACGCAGGCCCTCATCACCAGCAGACTGGACTATGACAATGCACTTTATGCAGACTCCACCACCGAACTCATGCAAAGACTCTAGATGATCCAGAATGCAGCTGCCCAACAGATCCTAAGTTTGACCAAGAGAACCCACATCACCCAGCACCTGAAAGACCTCCACTGGCTCCAGGTAGAGAAGAGAGGCCACTGCAAGCTCCTGACCCACGCCTACAAAGCCCCCCACAACCAAGGACCCGCCTACATGAACCACCGCCTTCACTTTAACCGAACCCACAGAAATCTCTGGTTCGCACACCTAGCCCTTACACAGATCCCCCACTTACGTCGCTGCCATGAAGGAGGACACTCCTTCTCCCATCTTGCTGCCAAAGCCTGAAACACCCTCCCCCCTACCTCCCCACCTCTCCATCATTGACCAACTTCAGGAAAGGGCTCAAGACCTGGCTCTTCGACTGAAAACCCACAGCAAGCACCTGGATATCCTCTCGGGTGACAAGGACGAGCTCTACAAATAAAACTTGATTGATGGATTGATTGATTCTAAACTCTTTTTTTCTCTGGTGGGCAACTTTGGAGAGTTATTTGTTATGAATCTCCCTAATTTCGTCTTTTTCAGCAGTATCTTCAGTAGAAAATGCTTTCAGATTTCCACTTTGATTCCATCAAGATGGCGTTCAGGTGTGCCACACTTTTGGCATAAATTCAGAAGGTTAGCGCTCTAGTTGCTCATTAGATCACTGTAGTAAAGCTGCTGATCACCAGGTAGTTAACTAGCAGACTGCTGCTGGTGTTGAAAGTGCATGTTTCAGTCTGCATGCAAGAATGTTTTAATGAAATAAAAGAGGAAGATATTTGAAAACTCACTTAAAATGTGTCCTAAATTTCTAAAGCAAAATTAACCCCCTCGTGTTGTTCCTTTCTAAATTAAATGTTTTAAGTTTTACCAGTTTGATATAATCAGCATGGCTTCAGGTGTGCCATACATTTGTTATAAGTAACACTGTTGGAGCTCTAGTTGTTCTTTAGAACACTCTGGCAGGCTACAGTAGAACACAAGGGAATCAACTAACAAGCTGCTCATGTTGGAGGTACATGATTTACTGAAAATGTCAGACGTAATTTTCATATGGCTGAGTAAGATAGTGTGAATTTACAGAAAATATGCTCTCATTTTAGCTTCTGGAGCACCTTCTATAACCTCTGTTGGAACATCATGAGAAAACAGTTTTCTCTCAAACATGATTCATGAAATCCCAGCAGAAGGCTTTTTCATGGACAACGGGGACTGGGGCTTGTTTATTGATAAATTTGACTTCTGCATTTTCCAGTAGACCTGTGCTCTCACTAAAGTACATAGGCAGGGTTTCTTAACACATAGCATTGAAGCAGTGCCATCAGTAGTGGGTAGGTCATCTGGGGGCTTTTAATATGGTCCAAAATATCGCTTGAGTGTACCATTAAGAAAACCAGTATTGACTCTTGTGACCTTTTATTTCTTAGCTTGAAACCCAATTCTGGGATTCTGTATTTGTTGATTAATATTTATAATAGGTCAACCCCTTTTTCCAAACCCTCCCAGTGTCTCAGATCTTTGAATGCATTTTTGGAAGACTTTGGCTCTTGCCATAATGTGATTATTGCAGGACATTTTAATGCATATTTCAAACCATATACCTAATTCTTGGAACTTGTTAAGGAAGAGGAGGAATCTGAAAGGATACCTGGTCCTTGCGTCCATAGGAAACCACCTAAAATGAGTTCTGCTGCCCTCCAGATTATTGATATAATGGTCTCCTTAGGTCTGAGTAAGAAAGAGAGGCGGCCCCACCAACCCAAGGGACCAAGGCACTACTTAATAGTGAAAAATGAAGAAATGTATATCCCTTAGGGAGAACATTAACTACGAAGCAACCACCCAGCACTTCAGGTGCACACTAAAGCCCCCAAACAATAGGGGGTACACATATATTCAAAACCACTCAACTGAATCACCACCAAGCCCAAGAATGTAGTGGCAGAGTTTTTATTATAAAACTTTTAAAAACCGCATTGGATAGGGTACATGAGTTTGACTATTTGGGCCCAAGATTGGAAGATTACCATAGATGGGATGCCCAGGTATAGAAAAGTGTTATGACTCTAAAACAAAGAGCAGGGTCTATCATAAAATTTGCCAATAGATCTCCTACTTTTGCTTTCTCCCCCCTCCCCCAATGGAGCTATATAAGATTCAAGCATGTGGGGGAGCTATGTATGGGGCAGAGTTATTGGGGCACTGTAATCTTAACACCCTTGAAAAAGCTGAAAATGCCTTTATAAAGACCCTTTTGAGACTCTCCACCAGTGCGCACACGCTGCCAATTAGACTTGACCTAAACCTAAGTTGGAAAGATTCCCTGGTTTGTCCATATTTAAAATAGGCTGTTCAAGTTGGGTTTGGAAGATTTTTGGCTGCAGCCTTCTGCATTACCCCAAGGTGCTCGGGATAAGCTGAAAATGTCCTTTTGGAATTTTGTATTAGGAGCCCAACTCTCTGCTGCATCCCCTCATACCCTGGTAGACTCCTTCTTAATGTTTAAATATGTACCTGGGTATGAGCAATACCTGAATATGCTTATTAACCCTGCTGTATGTGCACTTTATGTTAAATTTAGTTTGAGCATCTTACCGTTGGCCACGTTTACCCACTCCTGGACGAAAAAGGGAGAGATCTCGAATCTGTACCCAATCAGTTGTCAAGTACCAGAGAATATTGAATGCTTGCTATTTTCTGTTGGGCCTATGCTAAACAGCGATAATGCTGGATTATTCGTCTTTGTAAACTTCTCAGTTTTAGGGACCGCCACACAGCTCTTTGAGTATGTAAAACCAAAACCAGAGACTGTGTGGTGTGTTCAATCGCGAGAAACCTGTTAGCAATGTGGTACATTAGGTTGAATTCTCTTTAAAACAGTAAGCATATCTTTGCACACTTAATATCCTGTCTCAAATGTATTTATGATTGGTTTTGAATCCTTTTTTATTGATGTCTTACCTAATTTTCTTTGCAGGAATTTAATTGACCTTATTAGCAAATATGTTTAGCTTTGGGATGCTTTTTAATATCTTTTACAAATTTTTATTTTGTAATATTATGGATTTTAAAATATGATGAGACTTGTATGGTTGAACTGTAATTTACCACACAAATTTTGTATTACGTAGAAAAAACTTTTAAAATGAATTTGTATGTTTTTAGTTTTTTCATATGTCTATTCTCTATTCTAAATGTTTTACATTGTACCTTTATGGCTCTATTGAGCCAAAATAAAGGAAATATGGTGATATATATATCTACTCCCTTCTTAGCCCTCGATCGGGCATTGGCGCTTCTTCTTGGGGGCGGTGCGCGTTTCTCCGGCAGGGCCAAGCAGGTAATTAATGCATCCACTTTTTGCCAAAAGCGACAATTGAACGTGCACTCACTTGGGATCTGCTTATAATTTCTTTTATTTGTGCAATAGGGCCATTGCCATGCCGAACGCGTTTCTGTCCGTTCCTCGGACCTTGATCACAGGATAATTATTTGACATTAACGGACATCATTTATTTCTAAGGCCACAGCTATTTCCTGTTTCCTGTTGGCATTGCATGCTGGTTCATGTAGTTTGGCATACTTGTAAAGTGACAACGTGCATTGTGCAATTGCTAATAAAGTGCAAAAGTGCTCAAAGTGCTGTTAGTGTTAGGATGTCTTAAAACAGTTACATTTTGTATGTTATTATGAGGCATAACTTATACAATTATTTCTTTTATGTTCGCATTCGTTGCAATTTTTGTATTACATCGCAGATTACAATCTATTTAGAATGTTCCACAATTATTTGATGCTTGTTTCCAATATTGTAGCTCTCTAGTGAGCTGTTTTGCTTGTTACCAAACATCTATACGCACCAACATTTTTCGTTTTTGATGTTTGGTGCTTCACTCAAATCCATTTGCTGGGTTGATAATCATATATTTGTTCTTTAGAGAGGTACGTAAAAATCTTCATCCTGATTTAAACCCCTCTTTGGGGTGACTCGTCAAGCGGGGGCCGGTAAAAAAAGGGGCCAAAATGGTTTTTCTCCATGTTAATTTCCATAGGAAACTTTTGTCGCAGCTACAGCCCGAACTGCTGAACGAAATTACACCAAATTCAGTAGAAAGGTAGCTCTTGGTCCAGAGTGCACTCTTTTTGTTAAATGGTGTAAATCTGTTCAACATTTCCTGAGAAAGTCATATATTTAGAAATATTTGTATATGGTGACCGCGGTGGATACGCGAACCCTGCTGATCTCGAGCTTGACTCTGATTGGCTGCCAACAGTTCCAACCAGGATAGGTTGGCAGCGATTTTGTGACTCAGTTGAACCAAGTCACAAGAAAAAAGATGAAAAAACAAGAAAAGGCAGCAGGGCAGAAACAGCCGGACCCCCTAGGCCTGCTCATGGGGTCCCACAGAGACCCCGAGGGCCAAAAAAGCAATTGTTTTATATTTTCAGCGGGATTTGCGTAGGGTCCGCGAATCCCGCCGAAAAAAAAAGAAAAAAGAAGCGCGGTCTCCAGCATTTCGTTTAATTAAGCCCCTGGGTGGGCCAGGTCCCAGGGGCATTGCCACCTCCGCAGGGAAAATTTTAATGATATGCGGGGGCACGTGGCCCCCCTGCAGCCCTGTGGACCGCCACCTCCCCAGGGCTTTTTATTTTAAAAAAGCCCCACGCTGCCCCAGGGACGACCACCTCCCTGGGGCATTCATTAATGATGGGTGAGGTGCCCTAGCAGGCCCCCCAAGCCCCAGGGACTGCCACCTCCCCGGGGCTTCAATTTCTTAAATGAAGTGTGGGGGAACCACCACCTCCCCGGGGCATTCATTAATTTAAAGACAGGGGTCTGCTCCCCAGGGTGGCCCCCCTCCATTGGGCCTGGGGACCAACACCCCCCAGGGCCGGCTCCAGCAATGTCCCGGGGTGTCATCGCAGTTTGCCATAGCAGGGCAAGAGAACTGCTTCCACCATGCCATAGCAAACTCTGACTCACTTCATGGAAGCGAGAGCAGGAAAACTTCTCTCCCTTCCATGACGAGAAGCAGATTTGATTTTGGGCAAAGGGAGCTGCATGTTTGCAGCTCCTTTTGTCCAAAAGCAAGGCCAGCTCCCACAGGAGGCGGGGAGCCGCAGGGACCGCAGGGGCATTGGGGCTCCCTTCGCAGTCCCCAACATTGTGGCCATGCCCCGGGGGATGCAGTCCCCAAGGCCGAAAATGGCCTGGGAGGGGGGCCACTCAGCCCTCCTCCCTTTTTTAATTTTTTTTAAAACACATAAGGCTGGGCCCCGGGGGATGGGGTCCCTGGGGCCAAAATTGGCCTCAGGAGGGGGCCACACAGCCCCCCTCCAAAATGTAAAAAAAAAAGGCAGAGCAGGCCCCGGGGGATGGGGTCCCCGGGGTGCAAAAAGTGGCCATCCCATAAAAAACATTTTTTGCCGGGCCTCGAGGGATGGGGTCCCCGGGGCCGGAGTCGGCCTGGGGAGGGAGGCTGCACAGCCCACCCTCCCCCTTAAAAAAATTAAACAAAGGCCTAGCCCCATGGGATGGGGTCCCCGGGGCCATAAGCGGCCTTGGAGGGGGGCTGAGAGGTGGTCGGAGGCCACACCCCCTTTTACAACACTCTGTAAATGCACCTCTAAGGACTTCAGGACTAAAGTGGACTTCATCCCCAAAGCAGCAGTGCACCAGGAGGCGTGTTTGCAGAGTGGTGTAAAAAGGGGGCGTGGCCTCTGACCACTCTCAGCAATCCAGCTGTCTGGGGCTTAGTAGAGGTAACAGGAGGGCTAGTTGCCCCCCAGGGACCCTCAGGAGGCAAGGGGACTTCATCCCCCAACCAAGAATGCAGCAGGAGGTACATTTGCAGAGTGGTGGAGAAAGGGGGCGTGGCCTGTGTCCACCTCTCAGCAATCCCACTGTGTGGGGCTTATTGGCCATAACTGGTAGGCTAGTTGGCCCCTAAGGACCCCCAGCAGCGAAGAGAACTACAATCCCCATCCAAGAGCGTGCCAGGGAGCGCGTTTGCAGAGTGGTGGGCAAAGGGGGTGTGGCCTGCTATGAGAACTTAGCAATCCTGCTGTGTGGGACTTACTGGAGGTAACAGGAGGGGTAGATGACCCCAAAGGATGTCCTTGGGGACCAACTACACCTCCTGTTACCTCCAGTAAGTCCCACACAGTGGGATTGCTAAGAAGTCTTCGGAGGCCACACCCCCTTTTTCCACCACTCTGCAAATGCGCCTTCTGGCATACTACTGGTTGGTGGATGAAGTCCACTATACTCCTAGGGACTTTGGAGGCCAAGAAGCCTTCCTGGTACCTCATGTAAGTCCTATGCAGTGGAATTCTTGAGCACTGTTCTGAGGCCCAGCCCCCTTTTTCCACCACTCTGCAAATGCGACAACTAATTGAAGAAGCATTTGCAATGTAATAGGTCTCTCATTTGCAAGAGTTAGAGCTATTGGCATTGTAAATGAACAAGTTTTTTCTGAATGTTTTATGAGTGGAGTGGATGTACGTTGTGTGTAGTGGAATTATGTGGTATGTTGTGCAGTGAAATTATGTGGATAGAAAGTATGTTGAATTTAGTGCATAGGAATTATGTAGAGTGGGATTATGTGTTATGGAGAGTAATTAAGTGGTATAGTAGTCTGTGTTGTGGAGTGGTAACCTCAGGTTTAGTCTTCCTAGTTTACATAGAAGCTAAACTATAAACTCAATGAGACAAAAAAAGAAGGAACCACTGAGGAGCACTTATGGACCTAGTCAGAGGTATGAGTAGGGCCACTGGAATTATGTGACTGTTTGGCTGCACCAACTTTCGCACTATTATACATTTTCCACATTTGCCACATAATCCATCATCTGCTGCATAATCTGCAGATTTGGATACAAAAAATGTGTTTCACACTCAAACGGCTTAAACGTTACAAAAAATGCAGCGACAAGTGTTACAGCGTGGTGGAAGTGCATTTGCAAACCTGGAATGGTCACCTGATACTTATTGCTAATTGTGGGTGTTAAATTGGTACTAAAGGTGCGCAAAGCACTCTTGCTTCTTTCTGCGCCTCTCTAGCCTCTTTCTGCATTTCTCTTGCTTCTTTCTGCACCTTTCTTCCTTTTTCTGCACTTCTCTTTCCTCGTCCTGCAAATCTCTTCCGCTTTCTGCACCTCCCTTCTTTCTGCACCTCTCTTGCTTTTTCTGCACCTCTCTTGCTTCTTTCTTCTGCACCTCTCTTGTCTCTTTCTACACCTCTGTTGCATCTTTTTGCACTTCTCTTGCCTCTTTCTGGACCCTATTCCTCTTTCTCCACCTCTCTTGCCTCTTTCTGCACCTCTCTTTTCTCTTTCTGCACTTCTCTTGCCTCTTTCTGCTCCTCGCTTGCTCTTTTCTTCACTTCCCTTGCTTCTTTCTGCACCTCTCCTGCTTCTTTCTGAACCCATTTTGCTTCTTTTTGCACCTCTCTTGCTTCTTTCTGCACTTCCCTTGCTTCTTTCTGAACCTCTCTTGCTTCTTTCTGCACCCCTCTTCCCTCTTTCTGCACCCCTATTCCCTCATTCAGAACCTCTGTTGCCTGTTTCTGCACCTCGCTTGCCTCTTTCTGCACTTCTCTTGCCTCTTTCTCCACTTCTCTTGCCTCTTTCTGCATTTCTGTTGCTTCTTTCTGTACTTCTCTTGCCTCAGTCTGCATCCCCCTTGCCTCTTTCTGCACCTCTGTTGCTTTTTTCTGCACCTCTCTTGATTCTATCTGCACCTCTATTGCTTCTTTCGGCACCTCTATTGCTTCTTTCTGCACCCCTCTTGCCTCTTTCTGTACCACTCTTCAATCTTTCTGCTCCTTTCTTGCCTCTTTCTGGACCTCTCTTGCCTCATTCTGCAGTTCTCTTGCCTCTTTCTGCACCTCTGTTGCTTCTTTCTGCACTTCTCTCACCTCTTTCTGTACCCCTCTTGCCTCTTTCTGCACCCCTTTTTCTTCTTTCTGCACCTCTCTTGCCTGTTTCTGCAACTCTCTTGTCTCTTTCTGTAGTTCTCTTGCCTCCTTCTGCACCTCTGTTTCTTCTTTCTGCACCCCTCTTGCCTGTTTCTGCACCTCTGTTGGTTCTTTCTGCACTTCTCTTGCTTTTTCTGCACCTCTTTTGCTTATTTCTCCACCCTTCTTGCCACTTTATGCACCCCTCTTTCCTCTTTCTGTAATCTCTTCCTGTTTCTGCAGCTCTCTTGGCTCTTTTGTAGTTCGTTTGCCTCCTTGTGCACCTCTGTTGCTTCTTTCTGCACTTCTCTTGCCTCTTTCTGCACCTCTTCTGCCTGTTTCTGCACCTCTCTTGCCTCTTTCTGCACCTCACTTGCCTCTTTCTGCACTTCTATTGCTTTTTTCTGCACCTCTCTTGTTTCTTTCTGCAACTCTCTTGTCTCTTTCATCACTTCTCTTGCTTCTTTCTACACCTCTGTTGCTTCTTTAAGCACTTCTCTTGCCTCTTTCTGCACTTCTCTTGCCTGTCTCTGCACCTCTCTTGCCTTGCCTCTTTCTGCACCTCACTTGCTTCTTTCTGTACCTCACTTGCTTTTTTTTATACCCCTCTTGCCTCTTTCTGCACCCCTGTTCCCTCTTTTTGCACCTCTCCTGCCTCTTCCTGGACCCTCTTCCTCTTTCTGCACCTCTTTTGCCTCTTTCTGCACCTCTCTTGCCTCTTTCTGCACTTCTCTTGCCTCTTTCTGCACCTCACTTGCTTCTTTCTGCACCTCTCTTGCTTCATTCTGAACCCCTTTTGCCTCTTTTTGCACATCTGTTGCTTCTTTCTGCACTTCTCTTGCTTCTTTCTGAACCTCTCTTGCTTCTTTCTGCATCCCTGTTCCCTCTTTCTGCACCCCTCTTCCCTCTTTCTGTACCTCTGTTGCCTGTTTCTGCACCTCTCTTGCCTCTTTCTGCACGTCTCTTGCCTCTTTCTGCACTTCTCTTGCCTGTTTTTGCACCTCTCTTGCCTCTTTCTACACCTCTGATGCCTCTTTCTGCACCTTACTTGCTTCTTTCTGTACCTTACTTGCTTCTTTTTGTAACCCTCTTGCCTCTTTCTGCACCCCAGTTCCCTCTTTTTGCACCTCTCCTGTCTCTTCCTGGACCCTCTTCCTCTTTCTGCACCTCTTTTGCCTCTTTCTGTACCTCTCTTGCCTCTTTCTGCACTTCTCTTGCCTCTTTCTGCACCTCGCATGCTTCTTTCTTCACTTCCCTTGCTTATTTCAAAACCTCTCTTGCCTCATTCTGAACCCCTTTTGCCTCTTTTTCCACCTTGGTTGCTTCTTTCTGCACTTCTCTTGCTTCTTTCTGAACCTCTCTTGCTTCTTTCTGCACCCCTCTTCCCTCTTTCTGCACCCCTCTTCCCTCTTTCTGCATCTCTGTTGCCTGTTTCTGCACCTCTGTTGCCTCTTTCTGCACTTCTCCTGCCTCTTTATGCATTTCTGTTGCTTCTTTCTGTACTTCTCTTGCCTCTTTCTGCACCCTTTTGCCTCTTTCTGCACCTCTGTTGCTCCTTTCTGCACCCCTCTTGATTCTTTCTGCACCTGTATTGCTTCTTTCTGCACCTTTATTGCTTCTTTCTGCACCCCTCTAGCCTCTTTATGCACCACCTTCAATCTTTCTGTACCTCTCTTGTCTCTTTCTTGACCTCTCTTGCCACTTTCTGCATTTTTCTTGCCTCTTTCTGCACTTCTGTTGCTTCTCTCTGCACTTCTCGTGCCTCTTTCTGTACCCCTCTTGCCTCTTTCTGCACCTCTGTTGGTTCTTTCTGCACTTCTCTTGCATTTTTCTGCACCTCTCTTGATTCTTTCTGTACATCTCTTGGCACTTTCTGCACCCCTCTTTCTTCTTTCTGCACCCCTCTTTCTTCTTTCTGCACCTCTCTTGCCTGTTTCTGCAACTCTCTTGCGTCTTTCTGCAGTTCTCTTGCCTCCTTCTTCACCTGTTTCTTCTTTCTGCACTTCTCTTGCCTCTTTCTGCACCCCTCTTGCCTCTTTCTGCACCTCTGTTGGATCTTTCTGCACTTCTCTTGCATTTTTCCGCACCTCTCTTGCTTCTTTCTATACCACTATTGCCTTTTTATGCACCCCTCTTTCTTCTTTCTGCACCTCTCTTGCCTGTTTCTGCAACACTCTTGCCTCATTCTGCTGTTCTCTTGCCTCCTTCTGCACCTCTGTTGCTTCTTTCTGCACTTCTCTTGCCTCATCCTGCACCCCTCTTGCCTATTTCTGCACCTCTATTGTTTCTTTCTGCACTTCTCTTGGTTTTTTCCATACCTCTCTTGCTTCTTTCTGTACCCTTCTTGCCTCTTTTTGCACTCCTCTTTCCTCTTTCTGCACCTCTCTTGCCTGTGTCTGCAACTCTCTTGCCTCTTATGGTAGTTCTTTTGCCTCCTTGTGCACCTCTGTTGCTTCTTTCTGCACCTCACTTGCCTCTTTCTGCACCTCTCTTGCCTCTTCCTGCACCTCTCTTGATTCTTTCTGCACCTCTATTGCTTCTTTCGGCACCTCTATTGCTTCTTTCTGCACCCCTCTTGCCTCTTTATGTACCACCTTCAATCTTTCTGTATCTCTTTTGCCTCTTTCTGGACGTCTCTTGCCACTTTCTGCAGTACTCTTGCCTCTTTCTGCACCTCTGTTGCTTCTCTCTACACTTCTCTTGCCTCTTTCTGCAACCCTCTTGCCTCTTTCTGCACCTCTGTTGGTTCTTTCTGTACTTCTCTTGCATTTTTCCGCACTTCTCTTGCTTTATCTGTACCACTATTGACTCTTTCTGCACCCCTCTTCCTTCTTTCTGCACCGCTCTTGCCTGTTTCTGAAACTCTCTTGCCTCTTTCTGTAGTTCCCTTGCCTCCTTCTGCACCTCTGTTGCTTCTTTCTGCGCTTCTCTTGCCTCTTCCTGCACCCATCTTGCCTATTTCTGCACCTCTGTTGGTTCTTTCTGCACTTCTCCTGCTTTTTTCCGAACCTCTCTTGCTTCTTTCTGTACCCTTCTTGCCTCTTTCTGCACTCCTCTTTCCTCTTTCTGCACCTCTCTTGCCTGTGTCTGCAACTATCTTGCCACTTTTTGTAGTTCTTTTGCCTCCTTCTGCACCTCTGTTGCTTCTATCTGCACTTCTCTTGCCTCTTTCTGCACACCTCACTTGCCTCTTTCTGCACCTCTCTTGCCTCTTTCTGCACCTATCTTGCCTCTTTATGCACCTCACTTGCCTCTTTCTGCACGTCTTTTGCTTTTTTCTGCACCTCTATTTGTTCTTTCTGCAACTCTCTTGTCTCTTTCATCACTTCTCTTGCTTCATTCTACACCTCTGATGCTTCTTTAAGCATTTCTCTTGCCTCTTTCTGCAATTCTCTTGCCTGTTTCTGCACCTCTGTTGCCTCATTCTGTACCTCTGTTGCCACTTTCTGCACCTCACTTGCTTCTTTCTGCACCTCACTTGCTTCTTTGTGTACCCCTCTTGCCTCTTCCTGCACCCCTCTACCCTCTTTCTGCACCTCCCCGCCTCTTTCTGCACCCCTGTTCCCTCATTTTGCACATCTCCTGCCTGTTTCTGTACCTCTCTTGCCTCATTCTGCACCTCTGTTGCTTCTTTCTGCACTTCTCTTTCCTTTTTCTGCACACCTCCTGCCTCTTTCTCCACCACTGCTGCTTCTTTCTGCACTTCTGTTGCTTCTTTCTGCAACTCACTTGCTTCTTTCTGCACCCCTCTTGCCTCTTTCTGCTCCCCTCTTCCCTCTTTCTGCACCTCTCTTGCCTCTTTCTGCACCCCTGTTCCCTCTTTTTGCAGCTCTCCTGTCTGTTGCTGCACCTCTCTTGCCTCTTTCTGCACCTCTGTTGCTTCTTTCTGCTCTTCTCTTGCCTCTTTCTGCACACCTCCTGCCTCTTTGTGCACCTATCTTGCTTTTTTCTGCAAACCTCTTGCCTCTTTCTGTACCCTTCTTCCCTCTTTGTGCACCTCTTTTGCATCTTTCAGCACCTCTCTTGCCTCTTTCTGTAGTTCTCTTGCCTCTTTCTGCACCTCTTTTGCTTCTTTCTGCACATCTCTTGCCTCTTTCTGTACCCCTCTTGCATCTTTATGCACCTCTGTTTATTCTTTCTGCACTGCTCTTGCTTCTTTCTGCAACTCTCTTGCCTCTTTCTGCACCTCTGTTGCTTCTTTCTTCACTTCTCTAGCCTCTTTCTGGACCTTCTTCCCTCTTTCTGCACCTCTCTTGCCTCTTTCTGCTCCTCTCTTGCCTCTTTCTCCACTTCACTTGACTCTTCCTGCACCTCGCTTGCTTCTTTCTGCACTACCCTTGCTTCTTTCTGCACCTCTCTTGCTTCTTTCTGAACCCCTTTTGCCTCTTTTTGCACCTCTGTTGCTTCTTTCTGCACTTCTCTTGCTTCCTTCTGAACCTCTCTTTCTTCTTTCTGCATCCCTCTTCCCTGTTTCTACACCCCTCTTCCCTCTTTCTGTACCTCTGTTGCCGGTTTCTGCACCTCTCTTGCCACTTTCTGCACTACTCTTGCCTCTTTCTGCACTTCTCTTGCATCTTTCTGCATTTCTGTTGCTTCATTCTGTACTTCTCCTGCCTCTTTCTGCACCACTCTTGCCTCTTTCTGCATCCCTCTTGCCTATTTCTGCACCTCTGTTGCTTCTTTCTGCACTTCTCTTACTTCTTTCTGCACCTCTATTGCTTCTTTCAGCACCTTTATTGCTTCTTTCTGTACCCCTCTTGCCTCTTTATGCACCCCTCTTCAATCTTTCTGCACCTCTCTTGCCTCTTTCTGCACCTCGCTTGCCTCTTTCTGCAGATCTCTTGCCTCTTTCTGCACCTCTGCAGCTTATTTCTGCACTTCCCTTGCCTCTTTCTGCACCCCTCCTGCCTCTTTCTGCACCTCTGTGGTTCTTTCTGCACTTCTCTTGCTTTTTTCCAGACCTCTCTTGCTTCATTCTGTACAACTCTTGCCTCTTTCTGCACCCCTCTTTCTTGTTTCTGCACCTCTCTTGCCTCTTTCTGCACCCCTCTTCCCTCTTTCTGCACCTCTCTTACATCTCTCTGCACCCCTTTTCCCTCTTTCTGCACCTCTTTTGCCGGTTCCTGCAACTCTTTTGACTCTTTCTGCAGTTCTCTTGCCTCCTTCTTTCTCACCTCTGTTGCTTCTTTCTGCACTTCTCTTAGCTCTTTCTGCACCCCTCTATCCTCTTTCTGCACCACTGTTGCTTCTTTCTGCACTTCTCTCGCTTCTTTCTGCATCTCTCTTGCATCTTTCTGCATGCCTCTTGCCTTTTTATGCATCTCTCTTGCTGTTTTCTGCACTTCTCTTGCTATTTTCTGCACCTGTCTAGCTTCTTTCTGCACCCTTCTTCACTCTTTCTCTACCCCTCTTCCATCTTTCTGCACCTCTGTTGCCTTTTTCTACACCTCTTTTGCCTCTTTCTACACCTCGCTTGCCTCTTTCTGCAGATCTCTTGCCTCTTTCTGCACCTCTGCAGCTTATTTCTGCACTTCCCTTGCCTCTTTCTGCACCCCTCCTGCCTCTTTCTGCACCTCTGTGGTTCTTTCTGCACTTCTCTTGCTTTTTTCCAGACCTCTCTTGCTTCATTCTGTACCCCTCTTGCCTCTTTCTGCACCCCTCTTTCTTGTTTCTGCACCTCTCTTGCCTCTTTCTGCACCCCTCTTCCCTCTTTCTGCACCTCTCTTACATCTCTCTGCACCCCTTTTCCCTCTTTCTGCACCTCTTTTGCCGGTTCCTGCAACTCTTTTGACTCTTTCTGCAGTTCTCTTGCCTCCTTCTTTCTCACCTCTGTTGCTTCTTTCTGCACTTCTCTTAGCTCTTTCTGCACCCCTGTAGCCTCTTTCTGCATCACTGTTGCTTCTTTCTGCACTTCTCTCGCTTCTTTCTGCATCTCTCTTGCATCTTTCTGCATGCCTCTTGCCTTTTTATGCATCTCTCTTGATGTTTTCTGCACTTCTCTTGCTATTTTCTGCACCTGTCTAGCTTCTTTCTGCACCCTTCTTCACTCTTTCTCTACCCCTCTTCCATCTTTCTGCACCTCTGTTGCCTTTTTCTACACTTCTTTTGCCTCTTTCTGCACTTCTCTTGCCTCTTTCTGCATTTCTGTTGCTTCTTTCTGGACCTCTCTTGCCTCTTTCTACACCTCACTGTCTTCTTTCTGCACCTCGCTCTCTTCTTTCTGCACCGTTCTTCCACTTTCTTCTCCTTTTTTCCTCTTTCTGCACCTCTCTTGCCTCTTTCTACACCTCACTGTCTTCTTTCTGCACCTCGCTCTCTTCTTTCTGTACCTTTCTTCCTTTTTCTGCTCCTTTTTTCCTCTTTCTGCACTTCTATTGCCTCTTTCTGCACCTCTCCTGCCTCTTTGTGCACCTTTGTTGCTTCTTTCTGCACATCTCTTGCTTCTTTGTACACCTCTCTTGCTTCTTTGTGCACCTCGCTTGTCTCTTTCTGCACCTCTCCTGCCTCTTTCTTCAGTTCGCTTGCCTCTTTCTGCCCCTTTTTTGCTTCTTTCTGCACTTCTCCTGCCTCTTTCTGCACCCTCTTGCCTCTTTCTGCACCTCTGTTGGTTCATTTTGCACCCCTCTTCCCTCTTTCTGCACCTCTCTTGCCTCTGTCTGAACCTCTGTTCCCTCTTTCTGCACATCTTTTTCCTATTTCTGCAACTCTCTTGCCTCTTTCTGCAGGTCTCTTGCCTCCTTCTGCACCCCTTTTGTTTCTTTCTGCACTTCGCTTGCCTCTTTCTGCAGCCCTCTAGCTTCTTTCTGCACCACTGTTGCTTCTTTCTGCACTTCTCTTGCTTCTTTCTGTACCTATCTTGCTTCTTTCTGTACCCCTCTTGCCTCTTTCTGGACCTCTCTTCCCTCTTTCTGCACCTCTCTTTCCTCTTTCTGCACTTCTCTTGTCTCTTTCTGTAGCTCTGTTGCTTCTTTCTGCACTTCTCTTACTTCTTTCTGCACTGCTCTTGCTTCTTTCTGCAATCCTGTTGCCTTTTTCTGCACTCGCCTTCCTTCTTTTTGCACATCTCTTGCCTCTTTATGCACTGTGAGAAGTTGGCCTGGTATATTGCTGTTCACTAATTAAAGTGGACACCTTGCACCAGGGCAAATCGACTCTTATGGTAGATAGGTTTAAGACAACCTTTTAAAGAAAGCTATCCTAGTGGTAGCTGTGGAGAGCAGCCTTCAGGCTAAGTCTTGGAGGAATGTAAAGCAGCTTGTTTTACCATATAATCTCTTGAATCACCAAATGAAAAGACACCACACAGGTATATATATCAAATATATATGTATTTATTTCTAAATAACTCTCTACTAATCTCTTTATGAGATTAGAAGACAAACATATGCACAAATCAACGTTTCACAATAAGTTAAGCACAAAATATGGCTGGGGCCCTAGGGGCGTACCAGACCATATACTAAAAAAGGGACTTAGCAACAACGACTTGCAGGGAGGCAAGGCCTAGGGCCTTCAGAAGTGCTGGGGCCTCACGAAACCACCCAAGGCAGGTAAGTAAAGGACCCACGGGGGACGCGTGCAGTGTGGATACACAGGAGCGGATCACCGTTAACTTCAATGGGGCAAGTCGCGGTTGGAAATTAAGAGTTCTAGGATACTT